>CM060429.1:80318544-80918544 GCA_030545235.1 Helianthus tuberosus | reverse complement strand
ATGCAACCTTTAAACTCGAATCTATAGTCATTTTCAGCAGGAATGGTCCACATGATCAGGTCTGCCTTGTTCAGAATGCATTGCCTTGCATTAGTGTTTCCTTGGAGTCTTTTGAGATGGCCATTGAATGAAGAATTTGTCGGTTTTTGCACATGTGACTTTATTTCTTGAAAGTTGAATAATTTATCACAATTTAACCGGATGCTTATGAATTCTTTATCAGATATTCATGAGGGTGTATTTTTTTTACAAAGCTTTGGGAATATTTAAAGGTCACTCAGAGGAAGAATTAACATGTTGACACTTTTAATCCCTCCAGTTATCTTTTTAACATGATCCGGGTTTATGACATGTTTAAAGTCCATGACACGTGTCTTTATTATATTGGTCGCAATTTTACGAGGTGTTACATCCTCACCCCCTTAAAAAAAATCTCGACCTCGAGATTTACTGAAATAAATGAGGGTACCTTTGTTTCATTGTGGATTCAACCTCCCACGTATATTCGGGACCTCTACGGGCATCCCATTTAACCTTCACTATCGACACATGCTTCCTTCGAAGCTTCTTAACCTGTCGATCTTCGATCGATAAAGGTTTTTCAACAACTTTTAAGCTCTCATCTATATGCACATCCTTATGTGACATGGCTAGCGATTCATCGGCTAGACACTTCTTCAGATTGTAGATGTGGAACACATTATGAATTCCACTGAGCTCTTCCGGCAGGTTTAACTTGTATGCCACCGTTTCGACACATTCGATGATCTCGAATGGTCCTATATATCTTGGGCTTAACTTGCCTTTCTTGCCAAAACGCATTACCCCTTTCCAGGGTGATACCTTAAGTAACACTTTGTCACCTACATCGAATTTCAGAGGTTTACGCCTTTTATCTGCGTAGCTTTTCTGCCTATCCCTGGCAGCTTTGAGACAATCACGAATTAGCACAATCTTATCTGTTGTTTCTAGGACTATATCAGGTCCTGTTAGTTGGACATCTCCAACTTCCGCCCAGCAAACTGGCGTCTTGCACTTTCTTCCATACAAAGCTTCAAAAGGTGCAGCTTGAATACTGGAGTGATAGCTATTATTATACGAGAATTCAATTAATGGAAGATGATCATCCCAACTTCCACCTAAATCAATAACACAAGCCCTTAACATATCCTCCAGCGTCTGAATAGTATGCTCACTTTGACCATCTGTCTGAGGATGATATGAAGTGCTGAAGTTTAATCGAGTGCCTAGAGATTGCTGAAAGCTTTCCAAAAATGTGATGCATACCTTGTATCCCTATCAGAGATGATAGACACTGGCACTCCGTGAAGATATATAATCTCGTCCACGTATAGCTGAGCTAGCTTATCTGAGCTGTGTGTTTCCTTAATAGGTAAGAAATGAGCTGACTTAGTCAACCTGTCAACTATTACCCAAATAGTATCATTTCCTCGCTTTGTCTTCGGTAACTTAGTGATAAAATCCATAGTCATGATTTCCCATTTCCAGGTGGGAAGTTCAGGCTGTTGCAGCAAACCTGACGGCTTCTGGTGTTCTGCTTTAACTTGTGCGCACGTCAAACATTTGGCCACATAAGTGGCTATAGATTTCTTCAAACCTATCCACCAGTAATTTGCCTTTAAATCCTGGTACATCTTGTCACTTCCAGGATGAACTGAGTATTTGGAGCTATGGGCTTCTTGAAGAATCACATCTCGTAGTCCACCATAAATTGGAACCCATATTCGTCCATTCAGTCTTAGAATTCCATTCTTGTCACAAGACAATTGATCGGCAGTTACTCCCAACTTTTCATTCGGATAGTTGGCTTCTAGTACAGCTTCCTTCTGAGCGGCTAGCAATCTTTTATTCAAGCTGTTTCTCAATTCAATGCTCTTGGGATTGATCCTAATGGGCTTAATTCTTTCTTTTCTGCTCAAGGCATCGGCGACCACATTCACCTTACCTGGATGGTATCGGATTTCACAATCATAGTCATTCAGTGTCTCCATCCATTGACGATGTCTCATGTTCAGATCCTTCTGGTTGAACAGATGCTGAAGGCTCTTATGATCAGAATAGATCACACACTTTGTCCCATACAGGTAATGCCTCGAAAGCTTCAGTGCAAATACAACGGCACCCAACTCCAAGTCATGGGTGGTGTAATTCTTCTCGTGCACTTCTAATTGTCGGGAAGCATAGGCAATGCCTTTTTTGCATGAGCACACATCCCATCCCTGTGTGCGATGCGTCACAATAAACCACAAATTCTTCAATACCTTCTGGCAATGTCAACACTGGTGCATTGCTTAACTTTTGTTTAAGGATGTCAAAAGATTCTTGCTGCTTAGGACCCCAATCAAACTTGATATTCTTACGAGTTAATGTAGTTAGGGGTGCAGCAATCCTTGAGAAATTTTCAATAAAACGCCTGTAGTATCCTGCCAGAGCCAAGAAGCTGCGAATCTCTGTGGGCGTCTTCGGCTCTTGCCAATTCATGATAGCTTCAATCTTAGCGGGATCCACCTGGATACCACATTCGCTAACCACATGTTCAAGAAATTGGACTTCACGAAGCCAAAACTCACATTTTGAAAACTTGGCGTAGAGCTTCTCTTGCTGAAGAAGTTTCAGAATACATCGAAGGTGCTTTTCATGATCAGCCTGGTTTTTTGAATAAATGAGGATGTCATCAATGAAGACGATGACAAACTTGTCCAAGTAGGGTTTACAAACGCGATTCATGAGATCCATGAACGCTGCTGGTGCATTAGTGAGCCCGAAAGGCATCACTAAGAACTCGTAGTGACCATAACGAGTTCTGAATGCAGTCTTATGCACATCTTCATCTCTAACCTTCAATTGATGGTAGCCTGACCTTAAATCAATCTTGGAGAAGTAACTTTCTCCTTGAAGTTGATCGAATAGATCGTCGATCCTGGGCAATGGATATCTGTTCTTGATTGTGACCTTGTTAAGCTTGCGATAATCGATGCATAGACGCATCGATCCATCCTTTTTCTTCACAAACAGGATCGGTGCTCCCCATGGAGATGAACTAGGTCGAATAAAACCTTTTGCCAACAAGTCATCTAACTGAGTCCTTAACTCTTTCATTTCAGTCGGTGCCAACCGATAAGGTGCTCTCGCAATTGGTGCAGCTCCAGGAATAATGTCGATTCTGAACTCCACTTGCCTATCTGGTGGTAAACCAGGTAGTTCTTCAAGAAATACTTCTGGATATTTAGAGATAACGGGGATGTCTTCAACCTTGGGCTTTGGTTCATCAATAGACACTTGTGCCATGTAAATGGCACAACCTTTCTTCATACACCTTGATGCCTTAAGCATAGACACTTGCTTAGGCAATCCATACTGAGTATCTCCTTGTATTGTGAGTGGCTCACCATGCGGAGTCTTGATAACCACTTGTTTCTTGTCACAAACAATCTGGGCTTGGTTATGAGATAACCAATCCATGCCAATCACTATGTCGAAACCAGCTAATTTCAAAGGAAGCAAGGATAACGGAAAGGAGTGGTTCCTAATGGATATAAAGCATCCATCTAATATGGTTGAAGCAGTTTCTAAGGTACCGTCGGCCAACTCTACTTCATATTTTATGCTTAGGGTTTTAACAGGCAGATTTAATAATTTACAAAACTTATTATCTACAAATGATTTATCTGCACCCGAATCAAACAATACCCTTGCATAAACATCATTGATAAGAAAGGTACCTGTTATCACATTGTCATTTTGGATTGCTTCTTGAGCATTCATCTGGAAGACTCGAGCATTGGTCTTCTTTCCTTCTTCAGGCTTCTTCGCATACTTTGGGCAGTTGGACTTGATATGCCCTTTCTCGTTACAGTTGTAACAAGTTGCATCCTTAATCTTCTTACAATCCAACGTCTTATGCTCAGAAGACTTACAGATCCCACAAGCCCTAGGCTGTGATTGGGATTTTGATTCATACCTGCACTTTCCCAGATGGCGCTTCTTGCAGGTCTTGCACTTGGGCTTCTCACCCGACTGTTGGTCATCTTTCTTGAACCCCGAACTCTTCTTGTGGTCAGAGTTCCCCTTGTGCTTCTTATCTGAATGGTGTGAGTTATCATCCTCACCTTTTATCTTCCCAGCATCAGAATTCCTAAGCGATCTCTGCCTGACCGCATCAAGGGTAAGAAATAATGATAAATCAGCTACAGACCTAAAGGTAGTCGGTCGAGAGGCTTTCACACTAGCTTTGATCTCCGGGGCTAAACCCCCAATGAAACGGGCTATACGTTTTGGTTCCTGTGTCACCAAGTATGGAACCAATCGTGACATAGTGTTAAAACTCGTGAGGTAATCCTGACAGTCCAAGTTCTTCATAACCAATGTTAGAAAGTCAGTCTCGATCTTCTCAACCTCATGTTGAGGACAAAAATTCTCTTTGATCAAAGCAACAAACTGAGCCCATGATAAGTTGTATAACGGAATCTTTCCAGTAGCTTGGATTAAAGACCTCCACCAAGCTAGAGCTTCTCCCTTGAACGATTGTGAAACATACTTCACAACATCTTGCTCAGCACACCCACTAATATCGACCACTATATTCATCTCATCTAGCCACGTCATGCAATCAATGGCTCCTTTTTCCCCAGTGAAATCCCTGGGCTTGCAGGAGACAAAATACTTATATGAACAGGTTTTTGCACGTGGCTCTTGGTTGAATACAATCTTCTTAGACGGAACACTATGCTGATTTGAAGAGTGTTGGCCATCATCCTTCTTTGACTCATGAGTTTTAGATGGTGGCTTACTATGAGCCATAGAGTGAGTCTTAGGGTGCGATTTAGAATGAGGTACCGATAGGGTCTTGCTCCGAGTACCACTTGATTCATTAAACTGCCTATCCATGGCCTTGGTAACATCATTATCAATCAATGCTTGAAGTTCCGCACCAGTTACGTTGATCCTGGTAGTATCATGATTCTCCCTCGGATGACTGTTGACTTCTTCTGATTCTGCCATGTAGCTTGATTGCTACATAAAATGATGACAATGATTTATTTAGAAGTCTATAGTAGTATTGTCATTCTTGATGATTTATTAACCATGGTATTAATAAACCATATTGGTTAATTTATTAAACATATTCATTCAGGATTTTCATCATAATTATCCTTAGTTATAATTTTTTAAAATATTATAATGGCATAAAAGGCCAAGTCACAAGGACAAATTTTAAATTTCAAGCCATGATCTTATAGGATCAAGGCATTAAGTTTTGAACGCAGTTCATTACCTTTCTTGACATGGAGTCATAGACTACAACTGTCTTTTGTCTTATATGACAATGAATATGGCCCGCAGGAATTACATCACTACTGGATGTTTTAAATAATACTAAAAGGAATTGGAAGGGTCCAATATAAAGATGACTTATGTGATTTTATCGAATCACATTTTGCCAAGAGTGTTAATATGTTTCCAGATGTTAACAAGAATTTAAATCTTAATAAGGAACTACCATCATGGCCCTGTCTTAATATGACACATGGACTAGGCTTTGCCTTTAAGATTTGTTTAATATAATGGTAGATCTTACAAAAGGAATGTTATATTTTTGATTTATTTATTTCATATATATTATTTTCATGCATATAATGACAAAATGAAATTTTAATTGTAACATGCCACTAAAATTTAAAAGAGTACATAATTGCCCTAAACGGGACTTTAACAGAAATAACTTGCCCATGCAAGGGCTAAAATGAAAAGACAAGTCCTCGCAGGGACTAGGTAGATAAATAGATGTCCACACAGGGACTTAATTGAAAATTAAAGAAAACAACCAACAAATAAAGAATCTCAATGATCCCTTCTGTTCTTCCCCTTGATTAAACTTGCCAAACCCTTAAGAAATCCCCGTTGGCTTCTACGCTCCTCTTGAACCTCACACTCCACCTGGCTCAACCTTTGAAGAATCTCCTGCTGCTGCGGTGGCTGGATCTGCGGCGGCTGCAGCTGCTGATGCTGTGGAGGTTGAGGAGGTGGCGGGTATTGGTACCCATAGGCCGGGTACCCAGTCTGCCAGGGATCTCCATAGGGCCCTTCAGGATGAAGAGCATTGTAGTTCACCGCTACAAGATATGGGTCAACTTCGGCGTAGTAGTAGTTAGTATGGGCTGGCTGCTCAAAAGGGTTATACGCCGCTGCACCGACGTATGAAGGTATCGGGTTATCATAACCCATTGGTGGTGGTGCGACTGGCGCAGAGTCCACCTCGAAAACTGGGTTCGAAGGCCCACCCATCTGCGGGTCTTCATATAGTGGCGGGTAGTGACTGCCACTCGAATGCTGAGGGGTGCTGAAATGGAATCCCCCTCACACGGACATCCGTGCTCCTGATCTCCTACGCCTCGGTGGCTCCGGAGGCGGTTGCTGCTCTGGCGGCGGTGGCGGAGGTGGAGTGACCGCTACAAAACGTGAATCCTCAGAGGGATCCTGTTGTTGCTGCTGCTGAGACGGGTTGTAAGAGGGAGTAAACACCCAGTCGTATTGGGCAAACCTTGCCTCATAGCTGTCTGGACCACGATAAGGTGATCCATGAAAAGACGACCCATCCGAAATCTCGATGGGGTGAGTCGGTGTCCTAGATGGTGGTTTGACGGGATCCGGGTCATCATCTATCTCCATGTCCTGAGCTTCAGGGAAATGGTCTTCGGGGCCCAATGGGTTATGACCCATTGGTTCTTCAATCTGATTTGCCGGGTTAAACCGACTTTGGAAAAATGGGGTTGGGTCTTGAAACGCTCGGTGTGACCCCAACCGCTGCAGCGGTAGGTATGAGTGGTGCGAATCGTTGGGCTCCTTCTCCGATTGCGACCCAAAAGAATGATGGTAAGAGGGTGATGAACTTAGCGAGACAGATCGCTTCGCGGGCTCCAAATATGTCCTCCAATCCTCTTGAGGACTTGTGCTCATTGTTGCAGACGGAGTTCGCCGGTGGGAAGGCCCGACCTCATGATCATAGCTAGTGAATGGCGCCTTGCCTCGTCCTCCTCTTCTGAATCGTGGCGACATCTTCTGTTCCTCTCAACACAAACAAAGAAACAACAAGGAAAACAATAAAGGACAAAGTAAAGATTTATGATTAGTCCTAAGTCCTTTGCCTAGACTCGGAGGTCAAGGAATGTGCAACTGTGTCATTGAGATTAAACACAAAAGGCTAGTGTTTAATTCACTCAATGTTGGCTCTGATACCAACCTGTCACACCCCGATATTTTCACGTATTACCGGTGGGCCCGGTGGGGAGTATCGTGACGTAGTTGATATCATCATAGTCAAATTATCACAGTTTAATGCACAGCGGAAATCGAAATATAATTACATTACAAACCGAATGAAAGTAATATCAATTATTACAAAAACGGTTGTAAGGGATCCACAGACGGATCAAAGTAAAAAGGAACATTGTTCAACATATTTATAAACATCTAAGCTTGCAAGACTCTTTATTGAGGCTAGGAGTAGCCAGCCCATTTCGATTAGTACCTGCACTTAACCTTTTTGGAAAATACGTCAGTTTTCACTGGTAAATACAATTAACTGACTCATTTTTGAAAATGTTTAAGAAAATTGATTTGAATGCACAAGGCACAAAATATCTTTTATAACTTGGGATAATTATTTAAAAATAATCTTGTAAAAGAATTATATGTTTATTATACGTTCAGTAGCCCGGGTTGAAAACCGGGTTAAAGATTAATATACACACCACATAATATATCCCACGACGAGTTATTCTTGAACAGGTGGGTACATTATTTTACATACGCACCGGCAGGTGTATGCCTACACCCCGTGCTTAAGTCGTGGCCATTTCAATGAATGAGCCGAGGATATCCAGGACATGGTCATTAACCCCCCAAAGGTTTAAAATAAACAAAACAGATTAAACGGGTTATATCGATGATTTAACCTTCATGAACAGGTTTCCTAAGTTAATATGCCTTAAATATGTTGTGATATCAGTAGGATACCTTCCGCTATGCCCAAAAACGAATTTAAAATCAATTTAAGCCCCGAAGGGGTATTTTGGTCATTTTAAAGATTATAAAAGAGGTTAAATAATAAACTGAGGTTTTGGTCTAAAATGATTAGTAAAAATATTTAATTTAATAAGTTATATCAGTAAGGTATTGCATATATGTGAAATTTATCATTTATAACCAAACTATGTGCCGTAGGGGCATTTTGGTCATTTCACATAAGCTTTAAAGGTCAAAATTGGAATTCTGAGTTCAAAACTTTTTCTTACTGTTAAAGTATAAAAATTTACTTAAAACATCAGTAGTTATTAAGTCTTATATGCCAAAAATAGTTTTAACCCATACTATGCGTTTAAAACGTGTAAAAGTCGGCTTTAAGCGATTTTCGGGTTATAATAGGAAATCTGAGTTTTTGATCAGTTTATAAACTTCAAAATATTTTATTTATCATATAAAATCAGTAGCAAAAAGTTTGGTATCAAAATGTTATGTAAAACTCATTTTATTAGCAAAAGGGTATAACCGACAATTACCGAATTAAAGCAAGAACCCTATGTTGTGATTAGTTTAAAAATAAATAAAAATCTTCAAAAATCCCAAAATATTATATTACATCAGTGGGTAAAAAGTTTGGTGTCAAAATTTGGGTTTAGACAAGCTTTATGCTAATAATGCCGTTTAATTAATAAAAAGCTTTCAAAATACGATATTGAGCATAACTCCTAATTTAGACCTTAAACTGATGTCAAATTTTTAGGACATGTTTATAAATCAGTAATAAAGGTTTTTGTTCTCTCACATTTTCAAAAATCTCGTTTTAAGGTCAAAAGGGCATAATGGTCAATATTTAAGCAATTAAAGGAAACATGCAAATGAATCGGATAAACCAAATTGTATAATCCTCAGAGGGTTATACTAACCTATAATATGGTCCTAATGGAGCTCTAAGGCATATAAAAACTAAGCTAAATCCGGTCAGAACTGAAAGTCAAAGCAAAAGTCTATTTTTGCGACATTCGGTTCCGAACCGAGCCTAAACTCAGAATTATCGGGTTGAACATGCTTAGACATGTTCTTACATTATTTACCAAGTTATTTTAGTGTTAAAACAGGTTCCATAACTTCTACATTACTAATTATGAATTTATTTTCAAAAATAGCTTTCTGTTGACTTTTTAATATTAAGTTTGACCCGACAATTGACCAAGTTAGAGTGGAAATCAGAGGGTGCCCTTTTAAGGGTTTATTACTCACATAATTACCAACTCATAGCCACTTTTAATTCGAAAAATGACTGGACCATTAGTGATTAATCACTAAGTCAAAGCTTAATTACGACGGCTTTGACTTTTGGTCAATAAGTTAATGAAACTTGAATTAGAGAGGTTAAGGATGCTTACTGAAGTACTTAGCACGAGTAATGATCCTTAGAGAATGATCTTGAGCTCCAGGAGGCTCCCAAGAGTGAGTTGTGAATGAATTTTCAAGTGAATGCAAAAATGGTGCAAACAAGAGTTCTTATATAGGAGTTTACAACTCATAAGATCATTCCACCAAGGTCTACAACTGATCCCTGATGAATTCCAAGTGTCCCTATGCATGAAAAACTGTTGGCTCAGCTCCTGGAATCGAAAACCACCATGCAAAGGCGGTGTAACCTGCTGTACCTGCAGCTGCCCATTTTTCTGCCCAGTTACAGGTCTTACAGGTCGTAAGCCTAAACCCTTACGGTCCGTATCCGTAATTTAAATTGTATCGCCCAGTTAAGCCTTCTTACGGACCGTAAGGCGAAAACTTTGCGGTCCGTAAGCCTCCCATCAGAGACAAACTTTTTGAGAACTTTTATATTTGATCATGCAACTTTTAAACTCGAATCTATAGTCATTTTCAGCAGGAATGGTCCACATGATCAGGTATGCCTTGTTCAGAATGCATTGACATGCATTAGTGTTTCATTGGAGTCTTTTGAGATGGCCATTAAATGAAGAATTTGTCGGTTTTTGCACATGTGACTTTATTTCTTGAAAGTTGAATAATTTATCACAATTTAACCGGATGCTTTTGAATTCTTTATCAGATATTCATGAGGGTGTATTTTTTTTACAAAGCTTTGGGAATATTAAAAGGTCACTCAGAGGTAGAATTAACATGTTGACACTTTTAATCCCTCCAGTTATCTTTTTAACATGATCCGGGTTTATGACATGTTTAAAGTCCATGACACGTGTCTTTATTATATTGGTCGCAATTTTGCGAGGTGTTACAGCTATTTATAGGTGAAGAGGAGAAAGGTGATGGAGTGCCATGGATCGGATGGCAATCCGATCGGGTAACATCTTGATCGGATGGCAATCCGATCGGATGGCCATTCGATCGGTTGGTCATCCGATCGAGGGCATCCAGCGAGTTGCGTTTCGACGTTTTGTTTCGTTCGTTAAGCATTACGATAGTTTGGTTACACATTTTCATACCCACATTTATATATTTATTATAATTAGTCACATAGGGTCGTATAAATATCCATATATCAAAGTCCGTGTGCGATAATCGAGTTGCGCGTTTCAAATATGCGTTGCGTTGCGACACATCACGGCTATCTAGTAGGATAGAATAGGTCCTCACTCAACGTCATCGTGAGTGTTAGTACGTGCGATGCGATGTGTTATAGCAATAAAGCATGCGTAATAAGCGAAAATACTGCGATTTAGCGATGTAAGCGATATAGTTACATTATGGTCCGAATCTCTGGTGCTAGGCGTAACGAGTAAAACGAGTAGTAACAACGCACGAACGTGCGGGTTGTACAGCCGCTCCCCTCTCCCCTCTCCGACCTCCACAACCGCCGTACCACCACCACCGAACACGAAATCAACGAACAAAACGGTGACGTGTCACCACACGAAAACAACAACAATAATTTTGTGGCCCGTCTTCAACATCTTGTGGATGCTGTTCTCGACGCCGACGCTCCAAGGGAAATGGGAGGATGGGGCGGCACTGTCCCACGACGGTCCGGGAACGCCCCACACCGAGTGGGCACCGTAGCATTAAAGGTCAAACTCATCTTCTCTCTTTTCTAAACTTCAAGTTTGATAGCGATATAAATAGAAAGATGATCAAAGATGCTGATGAAATTTTTAAGTTTTACATGTTGTATAATAGTTGCCCTTTTGACCTGTTGACTAATTTGAGCGGACCTAAATTGAGCCATTGATTAATTTGAGTTTACCCAAATGAACGAATATGCAATCTATTTTTTCGGACATCAACCCATTTCTTCGAATCATATCTTAAACCAAACCTACTCAGATACTATTAAACCTATACCCTCAATGTTACTTTATGTTTTCATTTTGTATATCAAAATTAGACAAGAATATTTACAATAATAAGAACCTGAAAATCATTCCCAAACACATTCATTGATTTTATTGAGATCCCCTTGAAAAAAATGTAGCCTTGCGGAGTACCCCATTCTACTTTAGCGTTCCTACGGGCATGGCTTCAGGAACTACTTCATAACCATATAAATGTTTTACCCTGATAGGATTGAGAAAATATATATATATTTAGAGGTAAGTGGCTTCAGGAACTACTTCATAACCATATAAATGCTCCTCCATCTCAGCGCTACTTCGTCACATTGAAAGATGCCATCAAAAATGAAACAAGCAAATAGTTGATGGCCCTAACCCACTTATTTAATTAATTTTTTTTATTTTTGGCAATTTTGTCATCTTATCATGCCAACCCTCTCTGGCTCTCTCTCTATACATACCAATTCTAGGGTTCTTCCACTTCTCATGGAGAAACAAACAACCTCTCTATAACGCCACACAACCATGACCACCGTACCGGCAAAACACCACCAACCCCTCCACAATTTCACAATTCCCTTCCTAAAATGGGGCCAACGAATCGACCACCAATGCCGTCGCTCCCCTCTCTCCTGCTCCGACCTCCACAACCGTCGTACCACCACCACCGAACGCGAAATCGACGAACAAAACGGTGACGTGTCACCACATGAAAACAACAACAACAATTTTGTGGCCCGTCTTCAACATCGTGTGGATGCTGTTCTCGACGCCGACGCTCCAAGGGAAATGGGAGGATGGGGCGGCGCCGTCCCACGACGGTCCGTGAACGCCCCACACCGAGTGGGCACCGTAGCATTTAAGGTCAAACTCATCTTCTCTCTTTTCTAAACTTCAAGTTTGATAGCGATATAAATAGAAAGATGATCAAAGATGCTGATGAAATTTTTAAGTTTTACATGTTGTATAATAGTTGCCCTTTTGACCTGTTGACTAATTTGAGCGGACCTAAATTGAGCCATTGATTAATTTGAGTTTACCCAAATGAACGAATATGCAATCTATTTTTTCGGACATCAACCCATTTCTTCGAATCATATCTTAAACCAAACCTACTCAGATACTATTAAACCTATACCCTCAATGTTACTTTATGTTTTCATTTTGTATATCAAAATTAGACAAGAATATTTACAATAATAAGAACCTGAAAATCATTCCCAAACACATTCATTGATTTTATTGAGATCCCCTTGAAAAAAATGTAGCCTTGCGGAGTACCCCATTCTACTTTAGCATTCCTACGGGCATGGCTTCAGGAACTACTTCATAACCATACAAATGTTTTACCCTGATAGGATTGAGAAAATATATATATATTTAGAGGTAAGTGGCTTCAGGAACTACTTCATAACCATATAAATGCTCCTCCATCTCAGCGCTACTTCGTCACATTGAAAGATGCCATCAAAAATGAAACAAGCAAATAGTTGATGGCCCTAACCCACTTATTTAATTAATTTTTTTATTTTTGGCAATTTTGTCATTTTATCATGCCAACCCTCTCTGGCTCTCTCTCTATACGTACCAATTCTAGGGTTCTTCCACTTCTCATGGAGAAACAAACAACCTCTCTATAACGCCACACAACCATGACCACCGTACCGGCAAAACACCACCAACCCCTCCACAATTTCACAATTCCCTTCCTAAAATGGGGCCAGCGAATCCACCACCAACGCCGTCGCTCCCCTCTCTCCTGCTCCGACCTCCACAACCGCCGTACCACCACCACCGAACGTGAAATCGACGAACAAAACGGTGACGTGTCACCACATGAAAACAACAACAATTTTGTGGCCCGTCTTCAACATCTTGTGGATGTTGTTATCGACGCTGACGCTCCAAGGGAAATGGGAGGATGGGGCGACGCCTCCAACGACGGTTCGGGAACGCCCCTCACCGAGTGGGCACCGTAGCATTAAAGGTAAAAAACTTCTCTCTTTTCTAAACTTCAAGTTTGATAGCGATATAAATAGAAAGATGATCATAGATGCTGATGAAATTTTTAAGTTTTACATGTTGTATAATAGTAGCCCTTTTGACCTGTTGACTAATTTGAGCGGACCTAAATTGAGTCATTGACTAATTTAAGTTGACCTAAATGAACGCATATGCAATCTATTTTTTCGGACATCAACTCATTTCTTCGAATCATATCTTAAACCAAACCTACTCAGATACTATTAAACCTATACCCTCAATGTTACTTTATGTTTTCATTTTGTATATCAAAATTAGACAAGAATATTTACAATAATAAGAACCTGAAAATCATTCCCAAACACATTCACTGATTTTATTGAGATCCCCTTGAAAAAAATGTAGCCTTGTGGAGTACCCCATTCAACTTTAGCATTCCAACGGGCATGGCTTCAGGAACTACTTCACAACCATATATATGTTTTACCCTGATAGGATAGAGAATATATATATATATATATATATATATATTTAGAGGTAAGTGGCTTTAGGTACTACTTCATAACCATATAAATGCTCCTCCATCTCAGCGCCACGTCGTCACATTGAAGGATGCCCGCAAAAAATGAAACAAGCAAATAGTTGATGGCCCTAACCCACTTATTTAATTAATTAGTTTTTTTTTTATTTTTTTTAATTTTTGGCAATTTTGTCATCTTATCATGCCAGCCCTCTGGCTCTCTCTTTCTATACATACCAGTTCTAGGGTTCTTCCACTTCTCACGGAGAAACAAACAACCTCTCTATAACGCCACACAACCATGACAACCATACCAGCAAAACACCACCAACCCCTCCATAATTTCACACTCCCCTTCCTAAAATCGGGCCAACGAATCCACCACCAACGCCGTCTCTCCCCTCTCTCCTGCTCCGACCTCCACAACCGCCGTACCACCACCACCGAACGTGAAATCGACGAACACAACGGTGACGTGTTACCACATGAAAACAACAACAGCAATTTTGTGGCATGTCTTCAACATCTTGTGGATGCTGTTCTCGACGCCGACTCTCCAAGGAAAATGGGAGGATGGGGCGGCGCCATCCCACGACGGCCCGGGAACGCCCCACACCAAGTGGGCACCGTAGCATTAAAGGTCAAACTCATCTTCTCTTTTTTCTAAACTTCAAGTTTGATAGCGATATAAATAGAAACATGATCAAAGATGCTGATGAAATTTTTAAGTTTTACTTGTTGTATAATAGTTGCCCTTTTGACCTGTTGACTAATTTGAGCGGACCTATATTGAGCCATTGACTAATTTGAGTTGACCCAAATGAACGCATATGCCATCTATTTTTTCGGACATCAACCCATTTCTTCAAATCATATCTTAAACCAAACCTACTAAGATACTATTAAACCTATACCCTCAATGTTACTTTATGTTTTCATTTTGTATATCATAATTACACAAGAATATTTACAATTATAAGAACCTGAAAATCATTCCCAAACACATTCACTGATTTTATTGAGATCCCCTTGAAAAAAATGTAGCCTTGTGGAGTACCCCATTCAACTTTAGCATTCCTACGGGCATGGCTTCAGGAACTACTTCATAACCATATAAATGTTTTACCTAGATAGGATAGAATGTGTGTATATATATATATATATATATATATATATATATATATATATATTTAGAGTTAAGTGGCTTCAGAAACTACTTCATAACCATATAAATGCTCCTCCATCTCAGCGCCACGTTGTCACATTGAAGGATGCCCTCAAAAAATGAAACAAGGAAATAGCTGATGGCCCTAACTAGGGCTGTTCAAAAAGCTCGCGGCTCGGAGCTCGCTCGAAGCTAGCTCGGATTTAGCTCGGAAAAAGCTCGCTCGATTTGGCTCGGTTTAAAAGTGAGCCGAGCCAGCTCGGCTCGGTTAGAAAGTGAGCCGGCTCGGCTCGGCTCGAAACGAACCGAGCTGGCTCGGTTCGACTCGCTTTGTAGCTCGGCTCGGTTTAGCTCGAATTATTTTACTTATAATAAGTTTTAATTTTATATACATTATAATATATTACAAAAAAACTGATTATTATTTACATGTATATAGGTTTGTAATTTGATATTTATGCCATATTTGAAGATTTATTACCATACTAATGAACTAATATTGTATTTTATTGAAATTAAAACTTATTTTGCGTTGTTAAACTTGATTTTGGTTTGAATTGTATTAGGTTGAACTTATTTTGAATATATTCTTTTAAATTATTGAATAATATTTTAGGCTATTAAATTTTAAGAAGTATATATTAGTTTTTTTTTTTTATAAAATCGAGCCAAACCAAGCCGAGCCGAGCTAGCTCGGTTTAAAACCAAGCCGAGCCCGAGCTTAGATTTTCAGCTCGGTTTCAAATCCGAGCTGAGCCGAGCCAGCTCGGTTTATAATCGAGCCGAGCCCGAGCTTGGCCTGGCTCGGCTCGGCTCGGCTGATGAACAGCCCTAGCCCTAACCCACTTATTTAATTAATTTATTATTTTTTTTTGGCAATTTTGTCATCTTATCATGCCAGCCCTCTCTGACTCTCTCTCTCTATACGTACCGGTTCTAGGGTTCTTCCACTTCTCACGGAGAAACAAACAACCTCTCTATAACGCCACACAACCATGACCACCGTACCAGCAAAACACCACCAACCCCACCACAATTTCACAATTCCCTTCCTAAAATGGGGCCAGCGTATCCACCACCAACGCCGCCGCTCCCCTCTCCCCTCCTCCGACCTCCACAACCGCCGTACCACCACCACCGAACGCGAAATCGACAAACAAAATGGTGACGTGTCACCACATGAAAACAACAACAACAATTTTGTGGCCCGTCTTCAACATCTTGTGGATGTTGTTCTCTACGCCGACGCTCCAAGGGAAATGGGAGGATGGGGCGGCGTCGTCCCACGACGGTCCGGGAACGTCCCACACTGTAGCATTAAAGGTTAAATTCATCTTCTCTCTTTTCTGAACTTCAAGTTTGATAGCGATATAAATAGAAAGATGATCAAAGATGCTGATGAAATTTCTAAGTTTAACATGTTGTATAATTGTTGCCCTATTGACCTGTTGACTAATTTGAGCAGACCTAAATTGAGCCATTGACTAATTTGAGTTGACCCAAATGAACGCATATGCAATCTATTTTTTCGGACATCAACCCATTTCTTCAAATCATATCTTAAACCAAACGTACTCAGATACTATTAAACCTATACCCTCAATGTTACTCTATGTTTTCATTTTGTATATTAAAATTACACAAGAATATTTTTAATTATAAGAACCTGAAAATCATTCCCAAACACATTCACTGATTTTATTGAGATCCCCTAGAAAAAAATGTAGCCTTGTGGAGTACCCCATTCAACTTTAGCATTCCTACGGGCATGGCTTCAGGAACTACTTCATAACCATATAAATGTTTTACCCTGATATGATAGAGAAAATATATATATTTAGAGGTAAGTGGCTTCAGGAACTACTTCATAACCATATAAATGCTCCTCCATCTTAGCGTTACGTCACATTGAAGGATGCCCTCCAAAAATGAAACAAGGAAATAGTTGATGGCCCTAACCCACTTATTTATTTATTTTTTTTTAATTTTTGGCAATTTTGCCATCTTATCATGCCATCCCTCTCTAGCTCTCTCTCTCTATATGTAACAGTTCTAGGGTTCTTCCACTTCTCACGAAGAAAAAAACAACCTCTCTATAACGCCACATAACCATGACCACCGTACCAGCAAAACACCACCAACCCCTCCCCAATTTCACACTTCCCTTCCTAAAATGGGGACAGCAAATCCACCACCAACGCCGCCGCTCCCCTCTCTCCCTTTTCGACCTCCACAACCGCCGTACCACCACCACCGAACGCGAAATTGACGAACAAAACGGTGACGTGTCACCACACGAAAACAACAACATCAATTTTGTGGCCCGTCTTCAACATCTTGTGGATGCTGTTCTCGACACCGACGCTCCAAGGGAAATGGGAGGATGGGGCGGCGCCGTCCCACGACGTGTAACGCCCTGCTCTTCCGCACCTTCCCTAATTAAAAAACTTGTCGTATATTTCTACTTTCAGAAATCCGTCTCCTTTGTAATCGTAATTCATTTCAAGCCATTATAAATCCCAGACTTAATGCATACTTACGAATATTAACTCGCAAACAACTACCATGTGTTCGTGATTCTTAAACAAACATTTGGTCACATTTTGCAAGACGCAAATTCATGTTCTTTACGCTTATTTGATACCTCAAGCCACATGTCGTACATACTTGTTATGTTGGTTTGTTACACACACTTATGCATAACATATTTTTTTTACTCTTACTTTAATTCATGTTTAATATACCTTTTGGCCTTGATACATATTCAATACACACTAGACATCGTAGGACATGTTAACCATATATAAAATACATCTTATTTATACATTATACATCATTCAAACAACAAAAAAAGCTGCCAAACAGCCCTTGCAATTCAGCCATATATTGCTAAATTATTTCTCTTTTTATTGCTTAAACTCTCACCTACTTGTATTAAATGTCAACCCAACTTAACCCTAATCCTCCCCCTATAAATACCACACATTGCTTGATTTTTCCTCTTATAATAAGTTGTTGTTATCTCATTACTTCTTATAAGTTCATGACCCTCCTTGTTGTTTGTAATAACAAGTGTAGTGGTGAACAATAGAGGTACTTAAATGGAAGCTTTGTTCTTCCTACCTCATGTATGAATTCCATGATACTTAGAGGTGCCTAAATGAAAACTTTAATCTTCTACCTCATGCTTGACATATATGATGTAATATACACTATGTAATACTTATGTAACAACCAAATAATCGAACTCTTGGTGATGAACTAATGGACATTCGTCAAGCTAGTAGATTGTATCATCTTAGGCCTTGACAACTTGTCACGATTCTAATGGAACTTTGTTCCATGAAAACATTTATACTCTTTTAGAGTTTCATAGTGTCAAGAACAAGTGTCATAGGTGTTAGATGTTTATTTTCATGTTATTTAAACTCCACATCCCTATAACCATATGTAAACACCTCTTAAACTCCAAATCGAACACATTCAACTTTCTAGTCTCAACAATTCATCACATTGGATAATCGGAAAGCATATGCAATTTTGTGAGTATACTTGACTCATTTTACCGTTTTCACACTTTTGGGTGTAAGATGTTTTTATATACAAAACACACTTAGTATACATATTATTATGCAAATACATAAACAAACAATCCAATACATGCTTACTATTTGTTATGCTTGATTCGTGTTTTCTGGGTGATTCTTATGTGATGAACTTGTCATTAGCTTCGTACAAGCCTCCACTTAACATGTATAGCGCTATAGGAGTAACGCACCACCCGTGAACGAGAGGTCATGTTAGGTTTATTCATTCATACTTGCATAAATAGAGGGTTGACTTGTAAATCGCATGCCAGTTTATACGTTAATCTTGATAACTAGGTTTGCCTTGTGGATTGTTCCTTATCGTTTTTATACTTATATACTACGCACCAAACTTGTATGCTCACCAATACTTTTGTATTGAACTACACTTTTAAAACATGTTGTAGGTTTAGCGATGATGTTGTTGATGAATATAATCTAGTAGGATGCTTAGATACACACTTTAAACTTGTATTCTTATTGTATCGTCTTTCGTTATTTATGTTGTATTGTTTCAAATCCTTGTAATTGACTCTTTAGAAATGAAATGAAAATTTATTATTTAAATACTTGTCACAAATAGTGTTATGAAGTCTCTTGCAATCTATTTCGTCTCACTCCGATGTTTTCGCCATGGGTTGGGGTGTGACAGATTGGTATCAGAGCCATAACTATAGGGAATTAGGAAAATTGCCATGCTTTTGACCTAGTCTATAGTTAAGTACCAAATTCGACCATACTTGCTTCACATGCTACTTTTATGAAACATCTTTATATGCTATTCTTGAAATGTCTCTTACGTGTTATTTTCTTGAAATGCTTTATGTGCTCATACTTGTTAATATTATTTCTAACATACGTCTTTTTATTCGTCTATACTAAACTCAAAAATATTCGTACTTCATAAACGAGACGACTTCACCAAAATAGGCGTGAAACCCACAATTTGGTGAAAGACTCTCAATTCACCTTTTTTTTTACATGAAATTGTCCACCAAGTTAGGAGTGAGATCCTCACCTTGATGGAGAATTTCCATTTTCAAATTCTAGTGGACCCTCGTCAAAGTGTCGAAATTAAATTTTTGACCCGATGAGTACCAACCACACTTAGGATACGAAATCGTCAAGTTAGGGGTGAAACCCGCACCTTGTCGACTAGTTCCACTCCTTGATTTTTCATAAATCCCGCCAAGTCTCGAATTTTCGATTGATTTGGTACATGTAGTAACCGGAAGGGTGAATATCGTTAACCGACATATCGGTGAGAGTATTCCACCTATTAGGCCAAAGCATGCTTCTCAAATTCAAAAGACTTTTCGACCACTTTGGTTAGTCAAATTTTCGTTTAGAAACCATACAAGTTTAACCAAACCTATATTTTTCTATTATCAATCTTATGCGATGCAATCCTTCAAATTCAAATCTATTTTGGAGATTATTCCTCACACACACATTATACTAAATCTCCTAATACATTTATACGTTATGCACATGCATGATTTCAAAATGACACTCAAATTATTTGCATTCCTTGTAACACCAAAATGGAGACATATCATCAAGATAGGAGTGATTTCCTTACCTTGACGATTAACTCCGCTCCTTTCTTTTCTTAAAACGACTTCACCAACGGGTTAGGGGTGTTTCCCTTATCTAGGTGATCGTTACCAAAATTTTCCTTTAAAAGGACTTTATTATGCAAACACGATCAAGTTTTATACCTAAATCGCTTATCGTTTGTCAAAATCCCTACTTATGCAAATTTCAAGATTCATTGTTTTATCAAACGTATTCCTTATTCCATAATCTATTTCACGTAAATCACATACGCGAAATACTTAGTCACACCACCAATGTTTTGCTTCCCGATTTTCAAAATACAACGAAATGCTACCCATCAACTTAATTGGTCTAATGAATCTCTTGTCCACAAATTTCATACTCGACGTAATCACTAAAACGCACTCACATTGTATCATTATACTAAGGTCTTTCATCCTCAATCGAAAATCAAACCAACTTATCTCACATTCCTATGAGATCTTATATTTATTATAGGATCGATTTACTAAAACTACTTTCAATGTTCATAAATCATGTAACTAAAACACTTTTCAAGATCACTAAGTTCAGTATGCTAAATTTCTTTTAAGAATCAACGTTTTCACGAGAACTTCCAAATTTAAATTTCTTATTTTAATCAAGATCCTTCGAAATGATGCAAACTTATAATTTACAAAGAACTTTTTATACACCGCTCAATATGTCATTTAAATTCAAAACATATGGGCAAGAAAACTTCATAGGAACCGACAATTTTCAACGTGCGTAATTTCTTTTAAAATAGGAGTAGCATTTCCGTTCTTTTTACAAAGTACATCTCACATAATCAATAGATGCTTTACATACTTTTGACATCCACAAACTAGATTCTACATTACAAGTCTAACTCAATCTATTTTGATTTGATAAACTCAACGTTTTGCTCAAACAACTATACGTGCATATCATCGTACATGTTTTAGTCAATACCTCACGACAATTTTACTTAAACCATTTGTCTTTACATACTCAACCTTTTGATCATTTTTATATGCTTAAATTCGTTATGTTTCAAATAATACTATATACGCAATCATTATTATTCGTACTTTCACTCATACTCATACTCATAACAATACGTTTTATACTTATTCTTATACTCATATTCATATTCATACCCATACGTTTTATGCTCATATTTGTACTCTGTAACACCTCGTAAAATCATGTCCAATATAATAAAGACACGTGTCATGGACTTTAAACGTGTAATGGATTGATCTGGAGGGACTAAAATTGTCAAACAATGTAAATATGTTAGTAAAAGGATCCAAAGTGTCAACATGCCAATCTTGTGCCTCTGATTGACCTCATACGACGTTCGTATTCTTTAACGAATAATTTGTCGAACATTGGAAGTCATTTGTGCTTAAAATAAAGATTTTACGAAACATAGGGGCTAAAAGTGTCAACATGTAAAATGTTACCTCTAAGTGACCTTTTAACGAACCCAAAAACATTGTAATAACCATACATATTTTGCTCTAAAGAATATCGGATATTAATTTTGTGGAGTTTCGAAGATAACAAGACTTTTCGGGTGATCTTAAATCTAACCGGGAGCTTAACGGAGTTAGTTTAAGACCCAAGGTCCTTAATAGTTAACTATGGGGGTCCTAAATGCAATAAATGAAAGTTAAATAAACTTAATATGGACCAGGGACCAAAACTGCAAAGTCTGAAAGTTGATTTCCGGTCATGGGGGAGTGTCGCGGCTCGCGTAGACTCCTTAAGAGTCTTACGCGCCCCGCGTGAGCAGTACCAGCGACCAAAAATAAGGACAACTACATGTTCAGCCTGTTACACCACCTTTGCATGCAATTCTTTGATACCAGAGACTGTGCCAATGGTTTTTCATGCACTAGGGACACCTGGTAATATCTGGGATCAATGTAGGGGCATGTGGAGTGATCTTATGAAGTGAAAAATCCTATATAAGGCCCTTGTTTTTCATTGTTCATTTGCACATTCTCAAAATGTAACACCCCGAAAACGGGTTTGGTAATCAAACCCCGTTAATACTAAAAGACGGGTAAAATACCATGAGTGGTAAAAATCAACCTGGTAAATATTAGGACCTAAATAAATAAGCCTAATATTAATAAAAGATAATAAAATCTTTTGGAAGAAATAAAGTTTGTAAGAGGCCAGAGTTAACGGGTCTTAAAATGAAACAGGTTATGACTACCCCGAACTCACTAAGTTAAACTAGGAAAGTTTAACCTAGTTAACAAGACAAAATATTGTTGAGAATAAGTAGGTTGTAGCCTACTTACTAATTAACAAAACTTGAGGGGCCAAAGGTGGGATAACCTAAAAGATTAATTATTAAAAACAAAAACAAAACACACACACACACCTAGTGTGTTCGTGAATGACCAGGAAAAGGGCTCCAATGAGCCAAAACCCTAACTCAATCCAATTCATCAAATTGAAGGTTGATTTCAGTCCTAAATCAATGCATGAACACGGATTAATGATCACCCGAGCTAGGGGATCATAAGGTATGTAAAAATTTGATGATTGGTGAAGTTGTAAAATTTGGGTAATCATCATAATCGCGAATTATGTATGGATTAGAGAGGCTATGGCTAAATTAGTGTTGTATAATTGCTTAGAAACAAAACCCTAAGGGAAAAGTTTACATAGGTTGCTATTATTTGAATAATTTTATGATTTGCTACACTTAGACAAGTGAGTTTTGATTATGTAGTGAAGATGATGATGATATACACATGTTTAAAATCATCATATTGGATAGTAGAAGCAAAGTACTTGAACAAACTGTAAGATTGAGTGTATGCTCATACAAGAATTGAAAGGGGTTTTTAAATGTTATGATGAAATCGGTAATTTCATCCATGTAAATATATGTATGTAATTATGTTATACACTAGTTCATAAGAAGAACTTGATTAGATAAGGTGTTTAAATGAATGCTAGTGGTATAATAAAATGGGTCTCACTAATAGAGGGGAACCCTTAGTTCTTATGAAAATGAATAAATAAGTAAGATTTAGTAATCACTTGAACTAGTTGAAGTATTGGAAATATATGGAACCGGGTTAAAAGATTTGTTAAACGATGGCTTAAAAGAACGCCTACCGGGTGATTAGAGAGATGCCAAAACTAGTTGATAATCTTGAATATGCATTTTATATACTAATTGGCAATTGACTTTTTAAAAGTCAAACCGACCATTAATAAGATCGAATGTTAATTTTGATAGAAAATACATAAGATGGAATAGTCATGATTGACAATGACTAAACTAACCATATTATGAAATATGATGATAGTTTGACGCCTAACAAGCTAGGTGGAAGCTTGTGGATGAAGCGGGTCAAACGGAGCAAGTACGGAAAGAAAAGCGTGGCATGAATGCAAGGTAAGTAAAACTTACACCCACTTGTAGTATACGTGTTTACTTTATAGGCGATAAATACGACAAAGGATTAGGTTCGGATTTTGGGTTCCGACACGTAACGAAATGGGTCGAAACGAATGAAAACGTTTTAAACCATGATTAATGGCGAAAGAGGCAAAATGGTAAATTAGTCATGAATTGATTAAGAATTAAATGAGTCTTTCTTAAAGTTACCTTATAGCGTAACTAGTAATGGGAAAATGGGTAAAAATGGAAATTTAGTCAAGTATCGACTAAAGTAAATTAAAGTTCAAAGGACACCCATAGCGTAAGACGAATGGGTTAAAAAGTATAAGAAATGATTTTAGGAGAAAAAGGGATTTAGTGAGAAAATCCGAAGTGGGTCGGATGTGTGAATGGTAATTAAAAACCATGTTTTGTTACATATGAAAATATTGGGTCATATAGGCCGAACGGGTCAAATGGTGGTGATAACACCATTTGACGAAATCAACTAATGTGGTTGTTAAGCCATGTGTTTACAGGAGCGAATAGTAATTTGGATAATTGCGCCACCATAGAATATCGGTAATAAAAGCAAGGTGTCGAAATGGGTCACTAGGTTGACTTGAGCCAGGTACGTATAAATACGATTGTGGTTAAACATACATTTTGGGGTCAAATAAGTAGCAAATGCCCTTCGTCGTAAATGAGGGGCTAAAGTTGACTAAAATTCCCTTGATGGGTAAATCGGGCAAACGTCCTTTAAAGGTTGTTAGAAATAAGTGTTTTGATAGATTAAAATCCTTAGGATAAGTATAAAAAGGGATGATATGGGACCTTAGTGTCCAACGAGTAGAAACGAGTATTTTCCGTAAAATGACTAACCGAAGGGTTAAATTGGGATTATGGGTCCCTTATGTTAGAACCACCACAAAAATAGTTGTGGTGGAATATAAGTAGCAATTTAAATATGGGAACGCGATGTGGGAAAATAGAAGAGCAGATTTGATGCTTTAACACATAAAAATCCCCTAAACGGGTCAAAATGAATTACGCGCGTAACTTGGGTGTTTGCCGCGTAATTCACAAAAGTTATGAATCCAAGATAGAGATTTTGAGTTAAATACATTGGTTTATGATTTATGATTAACTAGAAACAAGTTTGGAGGTCTTATATACAAACGGGTCAAAATATTGATTTTGAATAATAAGCCGAATGCTTAAAGATTTAGAATTTTAATAGTTTGAATGTTAAATTTTAACTCCATTAGATGGAGAATTAAATTACGAACGCGTAGGAAAAAGAATCGCGTGAAACGGATCAATAACGAAGAAGTTATGGTCGTTTCCGTAAAAAACTAGCATTGCTGAAAATGCAGGTCCCAACTGCAGACCTGCTGGAAAAGCGTCTCCCCCGCGCCACGCGAGGGAGCAACATGGCGCCGTCGCGTGGCACGACGGAACCCTGTTTCGTCGAAAATTTTGTATTTTAATCAGTTTCGCTTTCTGGACTCGTTTTGACACGTTTTAAACTACGTATGACTGATTCAATTCATGTTTTATGGATTGTAGGTATATTTACAGTATCGGAGGATGATCAAGCTCAACGAAGAACCGAACACGATCAAGTTCAAGCTTCCGCACATTATTACGTTGTTGTGTTGAACAACGAATTAAATCACATTTTGTTGTATTGTTTTAAATACTAAGTAAAGTTTTAAATAAACCCGTATTTTCATTAGTATGTGTAATCATTAATACACATTTTAGTCTTGATTTATAAGAAAACAGTTAAATATTGGTAAGGGTGTTACAAGTTGGTAATCAGAGCTCATGGTTAAAGAGTAAAGCGTGTTCGGTTCGAGGCTTGATCGCAAATCCGGTAAGTACATGTATATTAATGGTTCTATATGATTAAAGTGTTGTGAACAACACATAGAGTTATTGTGTAATTCAAGTTACACCAATCAAATCGATAATTGATAGATATAGCTAACAAAATTACGCGCATTGACACATAAAGTAGAAAATCCTTGTATTATAATACGGGCGTTTAGTGAAGTTGACATTGCGAATCTTTGTAAATGTTTTAAATGAAAGGATACTCGCATCTGAAGATGGCGAGGGTGTAACTAGTGACGGATAGGATAGAAGAACGGTTCGAAGTATGACGAGTGGAGCATGCTCACTAAGGACCAAATTGCGTAACAATCGCAAATAGGAATAATGGCAAGGAACGCCCATAGGGGAAAGCATTACCAGGTGCACGCTTTTAAATATAGTCGCACAAATAGCAATATGCAACGAACATGTAGAGAATAATTGTTGCATATGTAAATTAGAAACTTGGAAAACCTGAATAGAATACCTATCTAGGATATTATTTCCAAGAAAACTAAATAGAGGCGTTACTTACATGGGGTGTAATGTGAAAATTATAAAAGGTCGTGTATATCAGGTGTTGATCGCTTACTCTGGCCAAGTAAGTAGTGAACACGTGGTACCATGAACTTCTTATGATGGAAAAATTTTCGTCCAATGTAGTAAGGATGGGGTGAATGGGACGAATTAAAACGGTACCCAAATAAGTAAGATGTTTGATGGTAAACGTAAACGCAAGTCGGATGACGGAAGCGTATTACGTTAGAATAACGAGCCCGAGAGGAGGGACAAGGATCAAGTAAATGAAAATACAGATCGACTAGAATGCTAAAGTATAGGGATAAAAGTTTGACTATCACAGGTGATGAAATTCACACGGACAAGTCAGACGAATTAAATAAAGAATAAAGGACTTGATTGAATAAAAGCGATGGGTTTCGCTAAGACGACCAAATAAACTAAAACGAAGTCTTAATACATACCGGGACGGTTGCTTTGATAATGACTTCGGTAAAATACCTGATAGATGGGTAGAATTTTGAAAGTATGCGTAAACCAAGAGACGGGAACGCGAAATAGAAAGTCAAAAGACTCGGGTTATGAGTCATGACTAAAAGACGATGAGAATTTGCAAACAGAAATTTTGATAACTACATTCAACTATTTTAAGGTTGAGCGGGTCGAATAAAAAAATGAAGTTTGACGTTCACAAGTGATGAAATTTCACACGAACAAGTCGAACGAGTTAAATTAAGAATAACGCTTGGTAACATAGATAGGAAAAACGCAAATTAGCGAAACAAGAATGCTAAAAACATTAAGATAAAAGAACCCGGGTAATGGGCTGTAAAGAAATATAAGTATGAACCGGATAACGGTAAGCGAAGAACAAAGCGACGTGTAAATGAAGAAAGAAGTCATAAAGTCGGAAGATTACTTCGAAAGATTACAAAGGTAGCCTTAGACCACGGTCAAGGTCCATAAAATTCAAGAAATGAGAATGAATGATTCTAAACTTAAAATGGTGAAAAGAACCTACGGGTCAATAGAGTAAGGCATAAAAGACTGGTTACAATTCTCCGTGTAAAATAATAACGGTCAGGAATAAAAACTTAGAACGGAAATTCCTAGACACGAGAAAAAGACATGAGACAAGAGAGAGCGTAAACTAAAACTTAGTTTTTAGTCAAAAGCAATGTTTTAACAAACATAAGTAGTATGAGAGGATTTAGAAAATCTTAGACACACATAAGGCCGGAGGTGGCAAAATAGTATACCCGGAAGACGGGTATGGAGTGACGGCGACTAATTAGTCTAGCCGGTAAAACTATGCAAAGTTAGGAAAATGTCATGGATACAAAGCGCTTGCTAATATAAGACAAGCGTGGGATAAACATGTTTACGGACTGATGGGACTAAGTGGTCAAGTGTCAACTCAGTCAATGAAGATAAAGAATATAAGCTAAAAATAACGGCCCGCGAGGCCTTACACATGGAAGACGTACGCGACAATATAGAGGAAAACATTAGATAAAAAAGGAACGAATGAATGTCTTGAAAACGAAACTAAGTTCATTTAGCCTAAATTAAAAGAAATACATAAATAAGGTTTCGGGGACGAAACCTCTTTAAGGGGGGTAGACTTGTAACACCCCAAAAACGGGTTTGGTAATCAAACCCCGTTAATACTAAAAGACGGGTAAAATACCATGAGTGGTAAAAATCAACCCGGTAAATGTTAGGACCTAAATAAATAAGCCTAATATTAATAAAAGATAATAAAATCTTTTGGAAGAAATAAAGTTTGTAAGAGGCCCGAGTTAATGGGACTTAAAATGAAATAGGTTATGACTACCCCGAACTCACTAAGTTAAACTAGGAAAGTTTAACCTAGTTAACAAGACAAAATATTGTTGAGAATAAGTAGGTTGTAGCCTACTTACTAATTAACAAAACTTGAGGGGCCAAAGGTGGGATAACCTAAAAGATTAATTATTAAAAACAAAAACAAAACACACACACACCTAGTGTGTTCGTGAATGACCAGGAGAAGGGCTCCAAGGAGCCAAAACCCTAACTCAATCCAATTCATCAAATTGAAGGTTGATTTCAGTCCTAAATCAATGCATGAACACGGATTAATGATCACCCGAGCTAGGGGATCATAAGGTATGTAAAAATTTGATGATTTGTGAAGTTGTAAAATTTGGGTAATCATCATAATCGCGAATTATGTATGGATTAGAGAGGCTATGGCTAAATTAGTGTTGTATAATTGCTTAGAAACAAAACCCTAAGGGAAAAGTTTACATAGGTTGCTATTATTTGAATAATTTTATGATTTGCTACACTTAGACAAGTGAGTTTTGATTATGTAGTGAAGATGATGATATACACATGTTTAAAATCATCATATTGGATAGTAGAAGCAAAGTACTTGAACAAACTGTAAGATTGAGTGTATGCTCATACAAGAATTGAAAGGGGTTTTTAAATGTTATGATGAAATCGGTAATTTCATCCATGTAAATATATGTATGTAATTATGTTATACACTAGTTCATAAGAAGAACTTGATTAGATAAGGTGTTTAAATGAATGCTAGTGGTATAATAAAATGGGTCTCACTAATAGAGGGGAACCCTTAGTTCTTATGAAAATGAATAAATAAGTAAGATTTAGTAATCACTTGAACTAGTTGAAGTATTGGAAATATATGGAACCGGGTTAAAAGATTTGTTAAACGATGGCTTAAAAGAACGCCTACCGGGTGATTAGAGAGATGCCAAAACTAGTTGATAAACTTGAATATGCATTTTATATACTAATTGGCAATTGACTTTTTAAAAGTCAAACCGACCATTAATAAGATCGAATGTTAATTTTGATAGAAAATACATAAGATGGAATAGTCATGATTGACAATGACTAAACTAACCATCTTATGAAATATGATTATAGTTTGACGCCTAACAAGCTAGGTGGAAGCTTGTGGATGAAGCGGGTCAAACGGAGCAAGTACGGAAAGAAAAGCGTGGCATGAATGCAAGGTAAGTAAAACTTACACCCACTTGTAGTATACGTGTTTACTTTATAGGGATAAATACGACAAAGGATTAGGTTCGGATTTTGGGTTCCGACACGTAACGAAATGGGTCGAAACGAATCAAAACGTTTTAAACCATGATTAATGGCGAAAGAGGCAAAATGGTAAATTAGTCATGAATTGATTAAGAATTAAATGAGTCTTTCTTAAAGTTACCTTATAGCGTAACTAGTAATGGGAAAATCGGTAAAAATGGAAATTTAGTCAAGTATCGACTAAAGTAAATTAAAGTTCAAAGGACACCCATAGCGTAAGTCGAATGGGTTAAAAAGTATAAGAAATGATTTTAGGAGAAAAAGGGATTTAGTGAGAAAATCCGAAGTGGATCGGATGTGTGAATGGTAATTAAAAACCATGTTTTGTTACATATGAAAATATTGGGTCATATAGGCCAAACGGGTCAAATGGTGGTGATAACACCATTTGACGAAATCAATTAATGTGGTTGTCAAGCCATGTGTTTACAGGAGCGAATAGTAATTTGGATAATTGCGCCACCATAGAATATCGGTAATAAAAGCAAGGTGTCGAAATGGGTCACTAGGTTGACTTGAGCCTGGTACGTATAAATACGATTGTGGTTAAACATACATTTTGGGGTCAAATAAGTAGCAAATGCCCTTCGTCGTAAATGAGGGGCTAAAGTTGACTAAAATTCCCTTGATGGGTAAATCGGGCAAACGACCTTTAAAGGTTGTTAGAAATAAGTGTTTTGATAGATTAAAATCCTTAGGATAAGTATAAAAAGGGATGATATGGGACCTTAGTGTCCAACGAGTTGAAACGAGTATTTTCCGTAAAATGACTAACCGAAGGGTTAAATTGGGATTATGGGTCCCTTATGTTAGAACCACCACAAAAATAGTTGTGGTGAAATATAAGTAGCAATTTAAATATGGGAACGCGAGGTGCGAAAATAGAAGAGCAGATTGATGCTTTAATGCATAAAAATCCCCTAAACGGGTCAAAATGAATTACGCGCGTAACTTGGGTGTTTGCCGCGTAATTCACAAAATTTATGAATCCAAGATAGAGATTTTGAGTTAAATACATTAGTTTATGATTTATGATTAACTAGAAACAAGTTTGGAGGTCTTATATACAAATGGGTCAAAATATTGATTTTGAATAATAAGCCGAATGCTTAAAGATTTAGAATTTTAATACTTTTAATGTTAAATTTTAACTCCATTAGATGGAGAATTAAATTACGAACGCGTAGGAAAAAGAATCGCGTGAAACGGATCAATAACGAAGAAGTTATGGCTGTTTCCGTAAAAACTTGCATTGCTGAAAATGCAGGTCCCAGCTGCAGACCTGCTGGAAAAGCGTCTCCCCCGCGCCACGCGAGGGAGCAACATGGCGTCGTCGCGTGGCATGACGAAACCCTGTTTCGTCGAAAATTTTGTATTTTAATCAGTTTCGCTTTCCGGACTCATTTTGACACGTTTTAAACTACGTATGACTGATTCAATTCATGTTTTATGGATTGTAGGTATATTTACAGTATCGGAGGATGATCAAGCTCAACGAAGAACCGAACACGATCAAGTTCAAGCTTCCGCACATTATTACGTTGTTGTGTTGAACAACGAATTAAATCACATTTTGTTGTATTGTTTTAAATACTAAGTAAAGTTTTAAATAAACCCGTATTTTCATTAGTACGTGTAATCATTAATACACATTTTAGTCTTGATTTATAAGAAAACAGTTAAATATTGGTAAGGGTGTTACACAAAATCACTTCACAACTCATTCTCTGGAGTCCCTTGGAGCTCTAGGAAGCTTTCCTCAGTTCATATTTCGTGCTAAGTACTCTAGTAAGTGTTCTTAGCTCATTAAGTTCAAGTTTTATTAGCTTAATGACCAAAAGTCAAAGCTATCGTAATTAAGCTTTGACATTGTGATTAATCACAAATGGTCCAGCCATTATTCGAATTGAAAGTGGCTATGAGTTGGTAATTATGTAGGTAATCAACCCTCAAAAGGGCACCTACTGATTACCACTTTTACTTGGTAAATTGTCAGGTCAAACTTATTAATAAAAAGTCAACAGAATCAATTTTTACAAATAAATTCATAACTAGCAATGCAGAGGTTATGGAACATGTTTTAACATTAAAATAACTTGGTAAATAATATAAGAACATGTCTAAGCATGTTCAACCCGACAATTCTGAGTTTAGGCTCGGTTCAGAACCGAAAGTCGCAAAAGTAGACTTTTGCTTTGACTTTCAGTTCTGACCCGATTTAGCTTATTTTAGATATACCTTAGGGTTCCTTTAGGAGCATGTTATAGGTTAATATAACCCACTGAGGTTATACAACTTGGTTACATAGAAATCCTAGCTCATTGCATGTTTTCGCTAAATGCTTAAAAGTTGACCATTATGCCCTTTTGATATTAAAATCAGATTTTTGAAAATGTGAGAGGACAAAAACCTTTATTACTGATATTTAAGTATGTCCTAAAAGTTTGACATCAGTTTGTGGTCTAAAATAAAAGTTATGCGCGATATCTTAAAATGCAAGCTTTTAATTAATTAAACGGCATTTTTGGCATAAAACCCATTTAAACCCAAATTTTGACACCAAACTTTCTACCCACTATTATTATATAATATTTAGGGATTTTTGGAAATTTTTGTTAAATTTTAAACTGATCATAACATAGGGTTTTTGCATTGACTCGGTAATTGACGGTATTGCCCTTTTTGCTAATAAAATGAGTTTTATACATCCTTTACATATCAAACCTTTTTCTACTGATTTTATACATCAAATAAATTATTTTAAACAGTAAAGGCTGATCAAAATCTCAAATTTCTTTATTTAACCCGAATATCGTCAAATACCGACTTTTATGCGATTTAGGCGCATAGTATGGTTTAAAACCATATTTAGCACCTAAAACTTGTTACCTGCTGATGTTATGAATAAATTTTTATACTTAAACAGTAAGTAAAAGCTTTAAACTCAGATTTCCCAATTTGTCCCTTAAAGCATATGTGAAATGACCAAAATGCCTATTCGGTGCATAGTTTGGTCATAAAAGATAAATTTCACATATATATGATATCTTACTGGTATTACTTGTTAAAATAAATACTTTTATTAATTATTTTAGACCAGAACCTTAGATTATTATTTAACCTATTTTATAAGCTTTAAAATGACCAAATTACCCTTTCGGGCTTAAATTGGTTTTAAATCCGTTTTGGGCATAATGGAAGATATCCTACTGATATCACAACACATTTTAAGCATATTAACTTGTGGAACCTGTACATGACTTATTTGGTTACCCGCTATGCATTTTCGCGTTCGGTATGGTTTATGTAACTAGTTTGCATGAATTAACCGAAACGGGTCAAACCTTATCATTTTCGCTTCAAAATCCAGAATGTGTTTAGTTTACCCATATTATACAACTCTTTATACTTGTTTGGTCTAAACCACATTCTAATCCGGTCTTCGCTCAATCTTGCGTTTTGAACCGTAAACCTTTCTTTAAAACTAACCGGTCTAAGTTTAAGCTTAAATAAGACCCGTTAGGAATCTAATAGGTTAATAAACCTTCGTTCCAGATTTAGGAGACCAGTAAAAGCTACCGTACTTGCTGATTTGATATACGGTTGGGATTAAAATTATATTTTAGCTCAGGTAAATACTTTTAATTTATTTTCCGTTATACGGGCTTGGGATACGGTATCTATTAATACCGCTTGGTCGGGTATTGAATCTTTAATCGAATAATGGTTAAATCATTGAGATAACCCGTTTAATATATTTTGTTTGTTTTAAGCCTTTGGGGGGTTAATGACCATGTCCTGGATATCATCGGCTCATTCATTGAAATGGCCACGACTTAAGCACGGGGTGTAGGCATACACCTGCCGGTGCGTATGTAAAAAGATATACCCGCTTGTTGAGAATAACTCGTCGGGGGTTTATATTATGTGGTGTGTCTATTACTCTTGTTCCGGCTTCTATCCCGGATCCTGAACGTATGAGAAACATATAAATCTTTTACAAGATTATTTTAAAATAATTATCCCAAGTTATAAAAGAATTTTGGTGCCTTGTGCATATAAATCAATTTTATAAACACTTTCCAAAAGAGTCAGTTAATTGTATTTACCAGTGTAAACTGACGTATTTTCCAAAAAGGTTAAGTGCATGTACTAAGCGAAATGGGCTGGCTACTCCTAGTATCAAATAAAGAGTCTTGCAAGCTTTTGATGCTTAAAATCTGTTGAACAATACTTCTTTTGTTTTGATCCGCCTGTGGATCCATCTTTCAACCCGTTGTGTAATATTTATGTTACTTTCAAATCGGTTTGTAATATTATATTACTTTAGACTTCCGCTGTGCATTGAACTGTGATTATTTGTCTATGATGATATCAACTACGTCACGATACTCTCCACCGGGCCCACCGGTAATACGTAGAAATATCGGGGTGTGACATACTCATATTCATATTCATACCTATACGTTATATGTTCATACTTTTACTCACATGCGTATTCATACTTAAACTTATACTTATGCTCATACTTTTATTCATACTCATGATTCATACATACGTACCCGTACGCGAGCGGAATCCGAGGGATTCGCTTACGTGGGTCCCATACATACTTAAGCATGGACTTGATTATATACTACATTCTATTACGTACTCGTTCTTATTTCAAAATACCTTAATTCATATGCAACTAGTACAAGCTATGCGGATCATGCGACGATCGGTATAATCACGGGTGCACACGGGATTATAGTGATAGGCACAAGAGAATCATAGAGTGTACTACTGTGTATGGTAAGACACGGAACGTAACATGACACGAATAACGAAACAGATGTAACTTAGTCAAAACATGGTGGATACGCCGCTGGTACTTCCTATATATAAGTGTTTTCACCATGTTACCAAACTTTCGTAAAACGTCCCATGATAAATTCGGTGTTTTGCAGACCTTTTAGACCTAATACAAAATTTAACAACTCACAAACGCATTATATCCCATTATCCATGACGAGACCTTATATTCACATTGTATCCAACCTTCAAACCATTCTTGTACTCGCATTCACCTACTAGATCGTTCGTCGACTCTTATACCTCCATTGTTCCCAGTTATTCCTTGGTTTTTAAACAAACCTCATTTACAAGAAATTGGCTTAAACGCTCGAAACCTAAAATACTTTTTCTTTTAAAGCTTTCTTACAACCTACGAAGCGACCACACTTTTCATCAAAATGCATACCATTTTATACGAAAGTTTTCTTTCTTAGATAGCATATTCTAAAATACCTCTCCATTTGGATTATTTAAACTTGTTTAAGCCCACTTTTCCTCTACACACATACACGTTTTACTTATGATTAATGTCTCAAAACTTATTTTGAACAAACTATTTTCACAACCCTATGCCTTTGTTCCTCAACGATTTTATACATCCTTCCCAACACGTCTCAAACTTCAAAATCTCAATTTTAGTCAATTATTCGTTTTAACCAAAATGCCTTTTTCAAAGTCTTCCTCTTGAATAAATTTCCGGACGAAATTTCCTAAAGGTGGGGAGACTGTAACGCCCTGCTCTTCCGCACTTTCCCTAATTAGAAAACTTGTCGTATATTTCTACTTTCGGAAATCCGTCTCCTTTGTAATCGTAATTCATTTGAAGCCATTGTATATCCGAGATTTCGGTTGTAGTAAAAAAATTTTGATCTTTTATATGAAATTCATGTTGTTTATACTTAATGCATACTTACGAAGATTAACTCACAAACAACTACCATGTGTTCGTGATTCTTAAACAAACATTTGGTCACATTTTGCAAGACGCAAATTCATTTTCTTTACGCTTATTTGATACCTCAAGTCACATGTCGTACATACTTGTTATGTTGGTTTGTTACACATACTTATGCATAACATATTTTTTTTACTCTTACTTTAATTCATGTTTAATATACCTTTAGGCCTTGATACATGTTCAATACACACTAGACATTGTAGGATGTAACGCCCAGCGTCCCTGAACTTTAGGATCTTGTCAAGACTAGTCCCTGAAGTTTAACTTTTGTCTATAATTAGCCCCTAGTCTATGTGGATTTCCTATTTTCTTGAAGTGTCTAAAAACTATGCTGGAAATGCCTAATTTGTATGATTGGAATGCTTAGTTCTATGCTTGAATGTCTATTTGGAATGCCTACTGTTGAGGAATGTCTATGTGTGGGATTGTCTAATTCTATATGACTAAAATGCCTATTCGGAATGTCTATATGCTTGGAATGTCTAACTCTATGTGCTTGAAACGTCTAAACCTATATTGGAATGCCTAAATCTACGTGTGGAATGTCTATATACTTGGAATGCCTAAATCTACATGTGGAATGTCTATATACTTGGAATGCCTAAATCTACATTTGGAATGTCTATATCTTGGGAATGCCTATATCTATATGCTGGGAATGCCTAAAGCTATGTTTGGAATGCCTAAATCTATTTGGTGCTTGACTCCTTAGACTCGTGAAACTTGATTCTTGGTTGAACGAGAGACTGGAGCCTTGTCACTGGCGGAATCTATTAATCTTGAAAACTTTCGATGTGTATGCTATAATCTAGTTATTCTATTGCCTATACATAATGCAACGCCTAACCTAACGCGTAAAACGAATCAAAATCGGGAACACGGAAAGATGGATTAGCCAGAGTGGCCATCCGATCGGATGACCGTCCGATCGGATGACCAGCCAAGCCGAACCACTCTTTCCCTTCCTTTCTCTTTCACCTATAAATAGGCCTGTCACATCACTATTCAGTGATGTGACAGCTCTGCTCGACCAAGAACACGCGCACACGCTATTTCTTCATTTTCTCATCAATTTTGGTACGTTTCAAGCTAGATCTTTGTACTTTCTTACTCTACACATCATTCTCCACGTGATTCTCGCTTGAAATCACACTTTTCCCCATGAAATATCTCAGATCTGAGTTCTTGAGGGTGATGTCATCATGGTGGTTTGTACAAACTGCCATGTGATGTCATTCTAAGCAAGATTTAGCTCGGATCTAAGGTATTTCATACATTTTTACATTAAATCTAACTAAACCTATACTTTTCATATAAAACTTGGGTTATTCTTCATCTTTTCGTCAAACTTTCGATTTACTTCAGTGATAAACGTGCCGGAACGGACTGTAGACTCGATCGGTGGTCTAGAGTTGGTTTAGGAACGGATTGTTCACTGATTAAGACGATCACGGGATGGATTCCGGCATAAACCCATCACCAACAGACAAACAGGTCGGACTGGGTTGATTCCTGACCGATCAGAATGTCTGTGAAATGACAAGTAACTGTTGCCTCAGTCTGCACCGAGACGTCACCATTAATTTTCAAACTTAGAAACTTTTACAAAATGATAAACAAGAACAAGGGTCGCCCGAACGAACAGCAACCCGATCGGAAAACAATCTGATCGGATAGCCACCCTGGCATGTGACACTTGTCTTGAAAACTCTCAAACTCTTAGTAAGCTATCAATCTTGGAAGTCCAAACGGACAGCCGTCCGATCGAACAGCCGTCCGGATGGAACGACCAGACTATGTGCACTCGGACCGAGTGGCATCCGATCGGATTACCATCCGATCGGACAACCACCTTGGTCTCTTCTTTTATTTTTGAACCCTTCACTCGAGTGGCGACCCGACCGGATGGCCATCTGATCGGACAGCCACCAACCTTGTCACAAATAAAGGTCAACCGGTCGATTGGCCATCCGATCGAACAGCCGTCCGATCGGGAAACCATCCGATTCAGTGACCATATTGACTTCTTAAACAATCTCCGTTACTCTGCCCGATTCTTATCCTATTGTAATCTAATCAGGCTAACCCTTAAAAGAGCTCCCTTTGATCCAATAACAGTTGCGACTGTTAAGCAATCACTGTTAGTATACTCGATCCCCTTTTTACTTTACGTTTTGGGGTGTAACATGTATTCTATTAAACTAAATACTTTTGGCAATCTATACTCTATCCTTTGTGTTGGTGAAAACTTGTGCATTCTAGTATTCTATTTGTGTTATGTGACGTTTAATCCAGGGTGTTTAGTTCCGCCTTAATAATAGTAGCGCTATAGGGGGTGCACCTCTCCCATTATTCTTCGGGGGTATTGTTAGGAGGATTCTAGTTTACCTTGAGTCTTGGGTAAACACTAAAGCATCGGGATACTTGGGCTATCACTGCGTGGACTGCGACACTAGCACGGCTGAAACTATTTTTATTGCTTACACCATGGATATGAGTTGTTTTAATCTATTATTCTATTATCAAACTTGTATACTCGCCAATACTTTTGTATTGATATTTTAATACATGTTGCAGGTTGATAGGTAGCGATGGATCATGGAAATCAAGCTAGGGGAATGCCTAGAAACGTCACCTAGTGAACTTAGAAACTTATTGAATAATTTGAAACAATCTTTGTTACGTTTTATACTTGATGTCGATGTTGGATTTTGTTTAGACAAATTTATGCATGAAATCTATTAATCTCTATCATCACACTAGTGTTATGGAAATCTCATGAGCAATCTAAACGCCTAGTGCTCGCACCCCGATGTTTCCGCCATCGGTTGGGGTGTGACAGATTGTTATCAGAGCCATAACTATAGAGAATTAGGATAAGTAGGAATACTTGCCCTAGTCTATAGTTCTAGGAACTTGATTCTTATTTGTTGTTTAAGACTTATGCATTCTACCGCATCTGCTTCCTAGCAGCACATGTTCCTATTAAGCTTACATGCCTTTCCTAAGGCTACTATAATATACACTTTATACTATGAAGACACTGTTACACAATGTTCATTTCAGCACGAGATTTACCCACAGGATAGGAGTGACATCCGAACCTTGATGGGAAATCTCCATATTATTCTAGTAGGTCTTGTCTGCGGATAAGAGCCGACAACCTTTGGGGTACGATGTTGTCAAGTTAGAGGTGAAACTCAGACCTTGATAACTAGTCCCACACCTTGATGATTTTATGTCTCGCCAAAGTCTCGTAACTGCCAATCAATTGAGTACACGGAATGACCAAAAAGACAAATATCGTAAGCCTAACATCGATGATGTATTTGTCTAAGTAAGTTAAGACGCGTTACCTTAATTCGAAAGGAGTTCGAATCACTTTGGTTAGTCGCCGTTCCTCTACCCGGAACAATCGTATGTTTTAAAAAGCCTATCTCGTTTTCATGATATCTCGATTTTATGAAAGTGGTTTTATCTATAAGGTTTTGACCTTAATTCTTCGTTTATTTATAAATGCTTTTACGCAAGCTTGCACGTTTTCCGCAACCTAAAACGTTAATTCTAATCTCAGATCAAACTAAATTTACGAAGTTTTATTCTATGTGTAGTCTACGTGGTAAACTTGATCGTCTATGGTATGATATGTTGTGGTATGAAACACTAAGATGACATGGAAGTACGGGACAAAAGTGGCGTGTCCGAAGCATGGTGGATACGCCGCTGGTACTTCCTATATATAAGTGCTTCCGGCATATTACCAATTTCCGTACCAAGTGCCATGCGAGATTTAGTGTTTGCAGACCAGTATGGGAAGTCTATGTAATCTACGGAATGTCTATGTAACCTATGGAAAGTCTATGTAATCTATGGAATGTCTATGTAATCTATGGAAAGCCTATGCAATCTATTAACAGACTATGTAATCTATGAAAACTCCAGCATGATCTATGGTTGATCTATTTGTGTTAATCTATGATAATCTAGCGCGTTAAACTATTTTGAGCTTATCTATGTTAAACTACCTTGGTTTATTGGTTTAATCTATGATCATCTACTTAGTTAGTCTATGTTGAACTATCTAATTGAGTAAGCTATGATAATCTATCGATATGATCTATGCCAACCTATGAAATATGTTAATCTACTTAAGTATTCTATGCTGATCTGTTTGAGTAATCTATGCGAATTAATTGAGTAATCTATAAGTAATCTACGGTAACCTATTAATCTATGTGAATATACGATGATGATGATGGGTATGTTGAGTGTTGCGACACGTAGCATGACACCGAGTACGAGGAGAGGTGATGTGCAGAAGCGTGGTGGATATGCCGCTGGTACTTCCTATATATAAGCGTTTCTGACATGTTGACAAAACTTCGTACAACGTGCCATGTGAAGGTCGTGCGTTTTGTGGTGATTTAGTCTATCTCGTATCTTAATCCTTTAATCAATCATGAGTGAATCTTTATTATGGGACTTCGTAACCTAGACTTATACGATCCTTATGTTGGAACTCGTAGATGTCTGCTCGAAAACTCTCTGACAACCTAAGGAAATCAAGGGAGAAGTCCAAGAAAAAGATGATGTCATTCATGGCCGACCAGATCGCTCGGGTCGTGCCAAAGATTGTTTCTGAACTTCAAGGATCTACCACTCCTCCATCCTCTGTGGACTCTAAGGTAGATAAGCCGACAACTACCAAGTTCAACTACAAACACTTCGTCTCCTGCAATCCCAAACCGTTTACGGGCAGAGATGGGGTGACAGCTATGCTTGAGTGGTTCGATAGCATAGAGGTCACTTTCATCAACAGTGAATGCCCCAAACATTTGAAAACTAGGAGCGCAACTGGAGTGTTTCAGGGTAGGGCTATGGAATGGCGGTCCAATGAAAGAAACATCCGTACTAATGAAGCAGCCTATGCTCTCCCATGGGCCGAGGTGCGAGAACTCATGATGCTCGAGTTCTGTCCTCCCCATGAGCAGCTCAAGCTCGAAGAAGAATTCTGGCACTTAAAGCAAGTTGGTGATGACAACATGGCGTATACTACCCGGTTCAAGCAGCTAAGTTTTATCGTTCCTCACTTGGTTTCGACTCCTAAGCGGATGATAACTAAGTATATCAATGGTCTGCCTCCTGCTATGCGTGATTCCATCGAAGCAGCTCAGCTAGGATCTATTGAGGAAGTCTACCGTCTTGCAGCTAGTCTCAACAACAATCGTGTGCGTGACAAGCAGTTTGCTATCCCTGCTCCTTTGAAGTCTGCAAATCAAGTCACTCAGCAGCCGAGTGGCAGCAAGAACAAGAAACGGAAAGCTCAGGGCTCGGGATGTAATGCTATTACTCCTGCTGCTAACCCTGCAGCAAAACCTGGTCCTACTCCGGCTGCTGCTAACCCTGATGCCCCTGAAGCGAAGAAGCAATACACTGGGTCTTACCCCAAGTGTGTGAAATGCAACTTTCATCATCCTGCTACTTCTGCATGCCGATTGTGCACCAATTGTAACCGTTATGGTCACACGGCTCCATACTGTCGTCAAGCTAACCCTGCTCCTCAAGCTCAGTAAGCTCCTGCTCCACCAGCTCAGGCAATGATTCCAGCTCCTCCTCTGCAGAACCCATGGCCGATCAATGCCGTTCGTGCATGTTTTCAGTATGGAGATACTACTCATCTCCATAACCGTTGCCCCCAGCTGAACCAAGAGCAATAAGCAGCTGCTCGTGGACGAGCGTTCAATCTCAATACTAATCAGGCTCGCAACAACAATGACGTGGTGAATGGTATGTTTCTCGTTAATAATCTCTATGCCTCGATCCCATTTGATACTGGTGCCGACAAGAGTTTTGTGTCCGTGGAATTCGAGTCTTTGATAAATTGTACACGCTCTATGTTACCTGAGTCGTTCTCTGCCGAGGTCGCCAATGGTAAGTCGATTCTTGTGAATTCTATCATGCGTGATTCTTCCTTGATACTTAACAATCACGTATTCGCTATTGACCTTATCCCAATGCGTTTGGGTAGTTTTGATGTCATTATCGGTATGGATTGGTTGCGTAAGAACCATGCCGAAATCGTGTGTCACGAAAAGCTCGTCCGTCTCCCCCTTCCGTTTGGTGATCTTTTACATGTCTATGGGGACCGACCTTCGAAAGGATTAAGGCTGATGTCATGCACACAAGCGAACATAAGTTTACATAAACGGAACCCTGCTTTCTTAGCCCACGTGGTGGAACAAAAGAGCAAGGGGAAGAACATAAATGAAGTTCCTGTTGTGTGTGATTTCCCTGATGTCTTTCCCGAGGATTTACCCGGTCTTCCTCCTCCCAGATCCGTTGATTTTCGTATTGACCTCGTACCTGGTGCGACTCCTGTCGCCAGGGCTCCTTACCGTCTTGCACCTTCCGAGATGCAAGAGTTATCCAGCCAGCTACAGGAAATGCTTGATAAAGGTTTTATTCGTCCAAGTACCTCCCCGTGGGGTGCTTCCGTATTATTTGTCAAAAAGAAGGATGGTTCGTTCCGTATGTGTATCGACTATCATGAACTCAATAAGTTGACCATGAAGAATCGCTATCCTTTGCCCCGTATTGATGACCTATTTTACCAACTACAAGGCGCGTCCTGTTTCTCTAAGATTGACCTACGTTCCGGATATCATCAGCTACGTGTTCTCGAAGATGATATTCCAAAAACCGCATTTCGTACTCGATATGGGCACTACGAGTTCGTAGTCATGCCTTTTGGCTTGACTAACGCACCTGACGTGTTCATGGACCTTATGAATCGTGTTTGCAAACCCTATTTGGATCGTTTTGTTATAGTCTTTATTGATGATATTCTTATTTATTCTAAGTCTAAAGCTGATCATGCTCGCCATCTACGTCTTATGCTTGAACTTTTACTGGGTGAACGTCTATATGCCAAGTTTTCTAAATGTGAATTCTGGATTGATGAAGTGCAGTTTCTATGGCATATTGTTAGTAGTCAGGGTGTTCATGTTGACCCTTCGAAAATCGAGGCAATGAAGAATTGGTGTACGCCTAAATCCGTGTCTAAGATTCGTTCTTTTCTAGGATTGACGGGTTATTACCGCCGGTTCATCGCGGATTTCTCTAAAATCGTTGTTCCTCTTACTACTCTAACCCAGAAGGAGAAACCTTTTGTTTGGGGTCCCAAACAGGAAGAGTCCTTTCAGACTCTTAAGAACCTTTTGTGTAATGCTCCTGTTCTAACTCTACCTGATGGGAATGACGACTTCGTGGTGTATTGTGATACCTCGAACCGTGGATTGGGCTGCGTGCTCATGCAGCGGGACAAGGTCATTGCTTACGCTTCTCGACAACTCAAGGTGCATGAGAAAAACTATACTACTCACGATCTGGAGCTTGGTGCAGTTGTTTTGTGTTAAAGATTTGGCAACACTACCTTTATGGTACTAAGTGTGTGGTCTTCACCGACCATAGGAGCCTTCAGCATATCTTTGACCAGAAAGAACTGAACATGCGACAGAGGTGTTGGGTGGAATTGCTTAACGAATACGACTGCGAAATTCGCTACCATCCTGGTAAGGCGAACGTAGTGGCCGACGCTCTAGTGATTTGCATGCTTGTATTCGCGAAGCTCAGTATTCATCTACTAACGAAGGAAGTCTATCCGTTGAAGTTCTTGGCGCTAACGTTAATCAACTCGAAACCAAATCTGATGGTCTGCAGTACTATCTAAATCGCATCTGGGTGCCAGATCGCGATAATCTTCGTGAGCTCATTATGAATGAGGCTCACAAATCTTGTTACTCTATCCATCCAGGCGCCGATAAGATGTACCAGGATCTGCGTATGACTTATTGGTGGCCAGGCATGAAGAAGGACATTGTTGTGTATGTTTCTAAATGCCTCACCTGTCTGAAGGTGAAAGCTGAACATCAGCGTCCTTCCGGACTTTTAGAGCAACCTAAAATCCCAGTTTGGAAATGGGATAGTCTTGCTATGGACTTTATTACCAAATTACCCCGTACGCCTGCCGGTCATGACAGTATTTGGGTGATCATTGACCGTCTAACTAAATCAGCCCACTTTCTTCCTATCCGTGAAGATTATGAAGTGGAGAAACTTGCTAGGATCTATACCGGTGAGATTATAAGTTGCCATGGCATACCTTTAGACATAATATCTGACCGTGATGGTCACTTTACTTCACGTCTTTGGCAAACCTTTCAGTCCGCTATGGGTTCGCACTTGAATTTTAGCACGGGCTTTCATCCTCAGACGGATGGACAGACCGAGCGTACTATTCAAACCCTAGAGGACATGCTCCGTTCTTGTTTCATCGACTTTGGTGGTAACTGGGATGTACATTTACCATTGATAGAATTCTCGTACAACAATAGCTATCATTACAGTATTCAGATGGCTCCTTTCGAAGCTTTCTATGGGCGAAAATGCCGATCTCCCCTCAGCTGGCATGAGGTTGGGGAAAAGCAGTTCACTGGCCCTGAGATTATTCAAGAGACAACGGATAAGATTCTTCAGATCCGTGATAACTTGATCAAGGCTAGAAGCAGACAAAAGGGTTATGCTGATAGAAAGCGCAAGCCTCTGGAATTTGCTGTTGGAGACCGAGTTCTTCTCAAGGTATCTCCCTGGAAGGGAGTAGTTCGCTTTGGTAAAAAGGGAAAGCTCGCTCCTCGCTATGTGGGTCCTTTCGTGATACTTGAAAGGATTGGAAAGGTAGCGTACAAGCTCGATTTGCCTCAGGAACCAAACAACGTGCATCCAGTTTTCCACGAATCCAACCTACGGAAATGTCTAGCCAATGAGGAACTGCAAGTTCCTCTGGAAGACTTGCAAATAAATGAAGCTGTTCAATTTGTGTAGAAACCAGTCAAAATCATGGATCAAGCTGTTAAGCCTCTGAGGCGCAGCAAAATTCCCATTGTCAAGGTTCGATGGGAAGGAAAACGATGTGCTGAATTCACTTGGGAGTTGAAAAGTGATATGAAGGCCAAGTACCCGTATCTCTTTGAACAGTCTTCTTCTAAGATTTCGGGGATGAAATCTCCTAAAGGAGGGGAAACTGCAACGCCCAGCGTCCCTGAACTTTAGGATTTTGTCAAGACTAGTCCCTAAAGTTTAACTTTTGTTTATAATTAGCCCCTAGTCTATGTGGATTTTCTATTTTCTTGAAGTGTCTAAAAACTATGCTGGAAATGCCTAATTTGTATGATTGGAATGCCTAATTCTATGCTTGAATGTCTATTTGGAATGCCTACCGGATGGCCATCCGATCGGGCAGCCACCAGCCTTGTCACAAATAAAGGTCAACCGGTCGACTGGCCATCCGATCAGACAGCCGTCCGATCGGGCAACCATCCAATTCAGTGACCATATTGACTTCTTAAACAATCCCGTTACTCTGCCCGATTCTTATCCTATTGTAATCTAATCAGGCTAACCCTTAAAAGAGCTCCCTTTGATCCAATAACAGTTGCGACTGTTAAGTAATCACTGTGAGTATACTCGATCCCCTTTTTACTTTACGTTTTGGGGTGTAACATGTATTCTATTAAACTAAATACTTTTGGCAATCTATACTCTATCCTTTGTGTTGGTGAAAACTTGTGCATTCTAGTATTCTATTTGTGCTATGTGACGTTTAATCCAGGGTGTTTAGTTCCGCCTTAACAATAGTAGCGCTATAGGGGTGCACCTCTCCCATTATTCTTCGGGGGTATTGTTAGGAGGATTCTAGTTTACCTTGAGTCTTGGGTAAACACTAAAGCATCGGGATACTTGGGCTATCACTGCGTGGACTGCGACACTAGCACGGCTGAAACTATTTTTATTGCTTACACTGTGGATTTGAGTTGTTTTAATCTATTATTCTATTATCAAACTTGTATACTCACCAATACTTTTGTATTGATATTTTAATACATGTTGCAGGTTGATAGGTAGCGATGGATCATGGAAATCAAGCTAGGGGAATGCCTAGAAACGTCACCTAGTGAACTTAGAAACTTATTGAATAATTTGAAACAATCTTTGTTACGTTTTGTAGTTGATGTCGATGTTGGATTTTGTTTAGACAAATTTATGCATGAAATCTATTAATCTCTATCGTCGCAATAGTGTTATGGGAATCTCATGAGCAATCTGAACGCCTAGTGCTCGCACCCCGATGTTTCCGCCATCGGTTGGGGTGTGACATAGGACATGTTAACCATATATAAAATACATCTTATTTATACATTATATATCATTCAAACAACAAAAAAAAGCTGCCAAACAGCCCTTGCAATTCAGCCATATATTGCTAAATTATTTCTCTTTTTATTGCTTAAACTCTCACCTACTTGTATTAAATGCCAACCCAACTTAATCCTAATCCTTCCCCCTATAAATACCACTTATAACCAGCCTCCCTACCACTTTTGCAGTACTAAAACACTCTCAAACAATTTCCAAATCGCAGCTGATTCCATAAGTTCGAGTAGAAATACCAGCATTCACAAAAGTGAGCATAACTCACTCATTTCTTATCCGATTCACTCGATTCTTTTTCCTACTTCTTTGTATTGACCTTAGCTACGTTTCCATTGGTTTTCCATGCAAAACTAGGCCCTGGAACGTCACCAAAAAGGCTCCAAAATTGACTGACTTTTCTGTTTTCATCTAAAACTTTGTTAAACTTAGTAAATTTGAGTTAATCTCATCTCAAACCTATGTCCTAATGTTTATAACCTCATCTATGGTTAGTTAGGCTTAAAAACAAGGTTGAGACATGTTAAATCAAAGGTTAAAACCTCATAAACTTTCTGTTTTGTTCAAGGGTTTAACCCACAAGTAATGTTCAAGCCTAAGGTTTGATGATTGTGTGATTTAGGATTAGCTTGGGCTATCCTACTTAAAAATCCACACATTGCTTGATGTTTTCCTCTTAGAATAAGCTGTTGTTATCTCATTACTTCTTATAAGTTCATGACCCTCCTTGTTGTTTATAATAACAAGTGTAGTGGTGAACAATAGAGGTACCTAAATGGAAGCTTTGTTCTTCCTACCTCATGTATGAATTCCATGATACTTAGAGGTGCCTAAATGAAGAATTTAATCTTCTACCTCATGCTTGACATATATGATGTAATATACACTATGTAATACTTATGTAACAACCAAATAATCGAACTCTTGGTGATGAACTAATGGACATTCGTCAAGCTAGTAGATTGTATCATCATAGGCCTTGACAACTTGTCACGATTCTATGGAACTTTCTTCCATGAAAACATTTAAACTCTTTTAGAGTATCACAGTGTCAAGAACAAGTGTCATAGGTGTTAGATGATTATTTTCATATGTTTATTTTCATGTTATTTAAACTCCAAATCCCTAGAACCATATGTAAACACCTCTTAAACTCCAAATCGAACACATTCAACTTTCTAGTCTCAACAACTTCGTCACATTGGATAATCGGAAAGCATATGCAATTTTGTGAGTATACTTGACCTATTTTACCGTTTTCACACTTTTGGGTGTAACATTTTTTTATATACAAAACACACTTAGTATACATATTCTTATGCAAATACATAAACAAGCAATCCAATACATTCTTACTATTTGTTATGCTTGATTCGTGTTTTCTAGGTGATTCTTATGTGATGAACTTGTCATTAGCTTCGTACAAGCCTCCACTTAACATGTATAGCGCTATAGGAGTAACGCACCACCCGTGAACGAGAGGTCATGTTAGGTTTATTCATTCATACTTGCGTAAACAGAGGGTTGACTTGTAAATCGCATGCCAGTTTATACGTTAATCTTGATAACTCGGTTTGCCATGTGGATTGTTCCTTATCGTTTTTATACTTATATACTACGCACCAAACTTGTATGCTCGCCAATACTTTTGTATTGCACTACACTTTTAAAACATTTTGCAGGTTTAGTAATGATGTTGGTGATGCATGGAATCTAGTAGGATGCTTAGATACACACTTTAAACTAGTATTCTTATTGTATCGTCTTTCGTTATTTATGTTGTATTGTTTCAAATCCTTGTAATTGACTCTTTAGAAATGAAATGAAAATTTATTATTTAAATACTTATCACAAATAGTGTTATGAAGTCTCTTGCAATCTATTTCGTCTCACTCCGATGTTTCCGCCATCGGTTGGGGTGTGACACGACGGTTCGGGAACGCCCCACACTGAGTGGGCACCGTAGCATTAAAGGTCAAACTCATCTTCTCTCTTTTCTAAACTTCAAGTTTGATAGCGATATAAATAGAAAGATGATCAAAGATGCTGATGAAATTTTTAAGTTTAACGTGTTGTATAATAGTTGCCCTTTTGACCTGTTGACTAATTTGAGCGGACCTAAATTGAGCCATTGACTAATTTGAGTTGACCCAAATGAACGGATATGCAATCTATTTTTTCGGACATCAACCCATTTCTTCAAATCATATCTTAAACCAAACCTACTGAGATACTATTAAACCTATACCCTCAATGTTACTTTATGTTTTCATTTTGTATATCAAAATTACACAAGAATATATACAATTATAAGAACCTGAAAATCATTCCCAAACACATTCACTGATTTTGTTGAGATCCCCTTGAAAAAAATGTAGCCTTGTGGAGTACCCCATTCAACTTTAGCATTCCTACGGGCATGGCTTCAGGAACTACTTCATAACCATATAAATGTTATACCCTGATATGATAGAGAAAATATATATATTTAGAGGTAAGTGGCTTCAGGAACTACTTCATAACCATATAAATGTTCCTCCATCTCAACGCCACGTCACATTGATGGATGCCCTCCAAAATGAAACAAGGAAATAGTTGATGGCCCTAACCCACTTATTTAATTAATTAATTTTTTTTTTTAATTTTTGGCAGTTTTGTCATCTTATCAAGCCAGCCCTGTCTGACTCTCTCTCTATACGTAGCAGTTCTAGGGTTCTTCCACTTCTGACGGAGAAACAAACAACCTCTCTATAACGCCACACAACCACGACCACCGTACTAGCAAAACACCACCAACCCCTCCACAATTTCACACTTCCCTTCCCAAAATGGGGCCAGCGAATCCACGACCAACACCGCCGCTCCCCTCTCTCCTCCTCCAACCTCCACAACCGCCATACCACCACCACCGAACGCGAAACCGACGAACAAAACGGTGACGTATCACCACACGAAAACAACAACAACAATTTTGTGGCCCGTCTTCAACATCTTGTGGATGTTGTTCTCGACGTCGACGCTCCAAGGGAAATGGGAGGATGGGGCGGCACCATCCCACGACGTTCCGGGAATGCCCCACACCGAGTGGGTACCGTAGCATTAAAGGTCAAACTCATCTTCTCTCTTTTCTAAACTTCAAGTTTGATAGCGATATAAATAGAAAGATGATCAAAGATGCTGATGAAATTTTTAAGTTTAGCATGTTGTATAATAGTTGCCCTTTTGACCTGTTGACTAATTTGAGCGGACCTAAATTGAGCCATTGACTAATTTGAGTTGACCCAGATGAACCCATATGCAATCTATTTTTTCGGACATCAACCCATTTCTTCAAATCATATCTTAAACCAAACCTACTCAGATACTATTAAACCTATACCCTCAATGTTACTTTATGTTTTCATTTTGTATATCAAAATTACACAAGAATATTTACAATTATAAGACACTGAAAATCATTCCCAAACACATTCACTGATTTTATTGAGATCCCCTTGAAAAAAATGTAGCCTTGTGGAGTACCCCATTCAACTTTAGCATTCCTACGGGCACGGCTTCAGGAACTACTTCATAACCATATAAATGTTTTACCTTGATATGATAGAGAAAATATATATATTTAGAGGTAAGTGGCTTCAGGAACTACTTCATAACCATATAAATGCTCCTCCATCTCAGCTCCACGTCACATTGAAGGATGCCCTCCAAAAATGAAACAAGGAAATAGTTGATGGCCCTAACCCACTTATTTAATTAAATTTTCTTTTTTGGCAATTTTGTCATCTTATCATGCCAGCCCTCTCTGGCTCTCTCTCTCTTTCTATACATACCAGTTCTAGGTTTCTTCCACTTCTCACAGAGAAACAAACAACCTCTTTATAACGCCACACAACCATGACCACCATACCAGCAAAACACCATCAACCCCTCCACAATTTTACACTTCCCTTCCTAAAATGGGGCCAACGAATCCACCACCAATGCCGTCGCTCCCCTCTCTCCTCCTCCGACCTCCACAACCGCCGTACCACCACCGCCGAATGCGAAATCGACAAACAAAACGTGACGTGTCACCACACGAAAACAACAACAACAATTTTGTGGCCTGTCTTCAACATCTTGTGGATGCTGTTTTCGACACCGACGCTCCAAAGGAAATGGGAGGATGGGGTGGCGTCGTCCCACGACGGTCCGGGAACGCCCCACTACGAGTGGGCACCGTAGCATTAAAGGTCAAACTCATCTTCTCTCTTTTCTAAACTCATTTGAGCGGACTGAAATTGAGCCATTGACTAATTTGTGTTGACAAACGCATATGCAATCTATTTTTTCGAACATCAACCCATTTCTTAAAATCATATCTTAAACCAAACCTACTCAAATACTATTAAACCTATACCCTCAATGTTACTTTATGTTTTCATTTTGTGTATCAAAATTACACAAGAATATTTACAATTATAAGAACCTGAAAATCATTCCCAAACATATTCACTGATTTTATTGAGATCCCCTTAAACAAATGTAGCCTTGTGGAGTACCCCATTCAACTTTAGCATTCCTACGGGCATGGCTTCAGGAACTACTTCATAACCATGTAAATGTTTTACCCTATATATATATATATATATATATATATATATATATATATATATATATATAGCGGGGGGTTCAAATGTTTTAGAGGTAAGTGGCTTCAGGAACTAATTCATAACCATAAAAATGCTCCTCCATCTCAGCGCCACGTCACATTGAAGGAAGCCCTCCAAAAATGAAACACGGAAATAGTTGATGGCCCTAACCCACTTATTTAATTAATTTATTTTTTTTATTTTTGTCAATTTTGTCATCTTATCATGCCAGCCCTCTCTGGCTCTCTCTCTCTCTCTATACGTACCAGTTCTAGGGTTCTTCCACTTCTCACGGAGAAACAAACAACCTCTCTATAACGCCACACAACCTTGACCACCGTACCAGCAAAACACCACCAACCCCTCCACAATTTCACACTTCCCTTCCTAAAATGGGGCCAGCGAATCCACCACCAACGCCGCCGCTCTTATCTCTCCTCCTCTGATCTCCACAACCGCCGTACCACCACCACCGAACGCGAAATCGACGAACAAAACGGTAACTTGTCACCACACGAAAACAGCAACAGCAATTTTGTGGCCCGTCTTCAACATCTTGTGGATGCTGTTCTCGACGCCGACACTCCAAGGGAAATGCAAGGATGGGGCGGCGCCGTCCCACAACGGTCCGGGAACGCCCCACTCCGAGTGGGCACCATAGCATTAAAGGTCAAACTCGTCTTCTCTCTTTTCTAAACTTCAAGTTTGATAGCGATATAAAGAGAAAGATGATCAAAGATGCTGATGAAATTTTTAAGTTTAACATGTTGTATAATAGGTACCCTTTTGACCTGTTGACTAATTTGAGCGGACCGAAATTGAGCCATTGACTAATATGAGTTTACCCAAATGAACGCATATGCAATCTATTTTTTCGGACAACAACCCATTTCTTCAAATCATGTCTTAAACCAAACCTACTGAGATACTATTAAACCTATACCCTCAATGTTACTTTATGTTTTCATTTTGTATATCAAAATTACACAAGAATATTTACAATTATAAGAACCTGAAAATCATTCCCAAATGCATTCACTGATTTTATTGAGATCCCCTTGAAAAAAATGTAGCCTTGTGGAGTACCCCATTCAACTTTAGCATTCCTACGGGCATGGCTTTAGGAACTACTTCATAACCATATAAATGTTTTACCCTGATATGATAGAGTGAATATATATATATATATATATATATATATATATATCTATTTGGAGGTAAGTGGCTTCAGAAATTACTTCATAACCATATAAATGCTCCTCTATCTCAGCGCCACGTCACATTGAAGGATGCCCTCCAAAAATGAAACAAGGAAATAGTTGATGGCCCTAACCCACTTATTTAATTAATTTTTTTTTTAATTTTTGGCAATTTTGTCATCTTATCATGCCAGCCCTCTCTGGCACTCTCTGTCTCTCTATACGTACCAGTTCTAGGGTTCTTTCACTTCTCGCGGAGAAACAAGCAACCTCTCTATAACTCCACACAACCATGACCACTGTACCAGCAAAACACCACCAACCCCTCCACAATTTCACACTTCCCTTCCTAAAATGGGGCCAGCGAATCCACCACCAATGCCGCCGCTCCCCTCTCTCCTCCTCTGACCTCCACAACCGTCGTACCACCACTACCGAATGCGGAATTGACGAACAAACAAAACTGTGACGTGTCACCACACGAAAACAACAACAGCAATTTTGTGGCCCGTCTTCAACATCTTGTGGATGCTGTTCTCGACGCCGACGCTCCGATGGAAATGGGAGGATGGGGCGGCGCCGTCCCACGACGGTCCGGGAATACCCCACACCGAGTGGGCACAGTTTCATTAAAGGTCAAACTCATCTTCTCTCTTTTCTAAACTTCAAGTTTGATAGCGATATAAATAGAAAGATGATCAAAGATGCTGATGAAATTTTTAAGTTTAACATGTTGTATAATAGTTGCCCTTTTGACTTGTTGACTAATTTGAGCGGACCTAAATTGAGCCATTGACTAATTTGAGTTAACCCAAATGAACGCATATGCAATCTATTTTTTCGGACATCAACCCATTTCTTCAAATCATATCTTAAACCAAACCTACAGAGATACTATTAAACCTATACCCTCAATGTTACTTTATGTTTTCATTTTGTATATCAAAATTACACAAGAATATTTACAATTATAAGAACCTGAAAATCATTCCCAAACACATTCACTGATTTTATTGAGATCCCCTTGAAAAAAATGTAGCCTTGTGGAGTACCCCATTCAACTTTAGCATTCCTACGGGCATGGCTTCAGGAACTACTTCATAACCATATAAATGTTTTACCCTGATATGATAGAGAAAATGTTGGTGCATATGTCTGTCGAGTTCGTCTTGTATCGAGTCTTGTAGCTAGTATGATAGATCAGGGCACGAAGATCGAGAAAAATGAGAAACATATGGGATGAAGCCATTTCGCACGAAATGGAGATATCCATTTCGCACGGAATGGCTTGCCTATAAATATGTGTGTTTGGTCTTTCATTTATAACTTTGAATTCCGGGAGCCGAGGTGCTGCCGAAGTGTCTCTAGCCTGTAAAACGCTTTCAGATCAATAAACAAGACAGTTAATGTGTATATCAAGCCGATTCAAAGTCGATACGTTTGTTTCCGCCTCTCGTATTGATTAGAACTCTTCTGAACGACTCGTTTTGGTCGTACAAACGATCCTACAAGTGGTATCAGAGCTCAGAAGGAAGAGTTCTTACCAAATCAACCTGATTTCACCAAAAATTCTGACTTCTACGCCTTCTTTTTCAAAATTAACAATATTTTATGGTTAAAATGGATTGAATTTCACACATAACAAGCGAAACATAGTTTTAAACAATCCTTGAAAGAATCAGACCTAAAATTGAACTAAATCGTGATTAATTGTGCCAAAATCATGTCCGAGTGTATGACGTCAGCACCATTTCACACCAAATAGTTCATTTCGTTTGAATCAGCTTTCCATTTTGCACAGTTTGGGCAGTGTTGATCCCATTTCCCTCGAATCGGACCATTGAAACATCATTTCGCACGTAATGGATCTCCATTTCGTTTGAAGTTGCCATTCCGCTTGAAGTTGTCATTTCTCTTGAAGTTGACATTCCGCTTGAAGTTGTCATTTCGCTTGAATTTGCCATTCCGCTTGAAGTTGCCATTCCACTTGGAGGTGCCAATTCGCTTGAAAAGCCATTTCGTACCAAAGATCCATTTCGCTCAAAAGATCCAGTTCGTTTGAAAGTGTCATTTCACATCAAATCCATTTCGTGTGAAGTTACATTTTGCTTGAACTTTGAGATATTGTGAAAATTTTGACCTAAACATGGAAGAGGAGTTTTACAACGCGTTTGCTACTACTCCAGCTGCTCCAATCACAGTTGCCGAAACTCTTGAAATCGAAAATGAAATAGGAACGTCTCAAAAGCCTCCAAAGCTTATGTACATCGAGGATTTTAAAGGATGGCAAAACCGTTTTGAAACTTGGGTGCAAGCATGTAAGTTTGATGCATGGGTTTCGTTGGACAAAGATTACGAAAAACTGAAAGATGAACGTGGAAATGAAAAACTTTTAAGTGATTATTCAGCTGCTGAGAAGTTAAAATACACTAGTGAAAAAATGATGATTAGCATTCTCCAACAAGCAGTGAAAGAAGATATCTTTGTTTTGCTTCAACATGAGAACACTGCTAGATTAATCTGGTTGGCGTTGCTTCAAAAATTCAAGGGAAGTGCTGATATGATAAAAAATAAACGTGCTTTACTAAAGAAATCTTTTGATATGTTTACAGCCGGTAAAGGTGAAACGACTAAGAAGACTATCGATAGATATTGTCATCTTGTCCAGGAAATGAAAAGATTGGAGATAACAAAAGAAGATGATGAATGGGTTGATAAGCTATCTGATGCGTTACCACAAGATAAATGGGGAACATATCTGTTAATCTTGAAGCATATGAGAAAATCTGAAAGTATGAATCTGTGCAAGTTCATTCAGAAGCTTGAAGAACATGAATTAGATGTTCAGAAAACTGCCACCATGAATAATCCAAATGCTCAACAAGATGAAAGTTTATACTATAGAGGAAGCAGAGTTGAGACTACTCTGAGTCCGAAGATTCAGACTGCGTTCAGTGCTGATGGTACTTCAGGAACAAATGTTAGTACTATGACTCAGAATGGTGGATATTCATCATCATATTCAAGTTTTGATCCGAATTTCTCAACACCAAGTTCACAAAGACAGAGTTCACCAAATCTGCAATGCAATGTTACATTGAATATTCAAAATGGTCAAAATCTCTCTCCAGAGATAGCTAAGCGACACATGGCATCACTTGTTACTATGACTATGTTAGAGTCTTATGAAAACTTAGTTTCTGGAAGAATCGGAAATCCAATGCTTACTAAGGAGGATTATGACCAGATTGATCCTGAGGAACTTGAGTTGATGGACCTCAAGTGGTGTTTAGCCAGTGCTGTAAGAAGAGCAGAAAAATTTAAACAAATCACCGGTAGAGATGATCTTCGTGATGCTGGTACATCTCCGTTAGGGTTTGACAAATCAAGTCACTTGCTTTCGTTGCAGAGAAAAGGGACATTTTAAACGTGAATGTACAAACAAAGAAGCAACTGGAAGATAAGATCCGTTTGGAAATAATGATTATCATCGAAAATCAATTTATCATAAAATTGTTGATCAATCGTCATCATCACGTGCTATTGAAGATGGAAAGAAGAAAGCTTATCTAGTAAATCAAGGTAATGAAAGATTGCCAGAGGGATTTAGTTGGGACAAATACGTTCCAGCCGATTCAGCCTTTGTTGCTCAAATCTTGGAAGAAGTCAAATCTAAGCCAAAAAGAGTGAAGATTTTCAGATCATCAGAAAGTGATGAAGATACTGATGATGAGGAAGAGTACATTAATAATGCTAGAGAAAGTTTAGACTCATTCAGTTTTAATTTGTTTTTTGCAGATAAGATCGAGATGTTGAATGAGAAGAAGGCTGCTAGATTGAAAAGAGAACTGGAAGCAAGAAGAATTGCGGAAGAAAAGGCAAAAATGGAAGCTGAAAAAGAAAAAGCTGAAGAAAATTCAACAGAGAAGGTTGAATATGAAGAATGTGAGATAAAAGTAGAATTTGATGAAGAACCAATGACTAAAAAGGTGATTGAGAAAATAGTTGAGAAAATTGTGGAAGTTGAGAAAATCGTTGAAGTTGAAAAGATAGTCGAAGTTGAAAAGATTATCGAAGTTGAAAAGATCGTTGAGGTCATGAAACCTTGTCTGAAATGTTTGGAATCATGCAAAGATTGTGAGGAAAAAGACAAGAAGTATCGTGAACTAGAAGAGTTGAAAGAAAAATTGTTGTTTGATGTGAAGTATGTAAAAGAATCATATGATGTGCTGAACAGAACAGTTGATAGTTTGAACAAGGCAAATTTAGAGATGGGAGCTGCTCAGACGATGATGAGTTCAACATTAATGACGAAGCAAAAGGTCATCAATGAGTATATTGAAGATTGTGCAAAGCTGAAGCAGGATTTGGAACTCGAAAAGATTGAAAATGAGAGAATCAAACGATTGCTGTTGAGTTATACAACTTGTGATTATTTAATTGACAGAGTTTATCCTACTGTTGCAGGTCTTGAATCTTTTCAAGATAAAAAGACGGAAGAGGATACTGGTAAGAAACAAAATGTCAAATATAACAAGTGTCCGCCTCCAATCTTGGAAAGTTATTCTCCCAGAAAACCAAATGAGGAACGATTGAAAAAGGCAGTCAATATAAAGTTAAAGTCTGAAACCATTGATGAGTTACCAGACAACATTGACGTCACATTCACAGCGTCTGACACTGATCATGAGTCTGAGTTATTAAAGAAAGTGGTTGATCGGGTGTTGGATATGGATGAAGAGTCAAAGTCGGAGTCTAAATCTGAAAGTTCAAGTTCATCAGACAAGAGTCCAAGTTCACCGGTCAAACGGGTTTACAATAAAGAATTTCTGATGTCGAAAAATAATTTGAAAGAGGAAACATTCAAAGTAGCATATACTTTGAATGATTCTGAAAAATTATTTTCTGATGAAGAATTTCCAATAAGAAGTGTTAAAACTGAACTGATCAACAAGGTTTTCAAATTGACAGAAATTAATATTTCTGAAATAAAAGATATAAATCTTAATGAAAAACCTAAAAAATACACTTCAAGAGTTCAATAAAGATTGAACAAGAAAAAAGGTTACAGTTCTGGTTCTAGTTTTCAAAAGAAACCAAACCATAACAGTAATTTCAAAAAGAAAGGTTTAGGTTTCATTCCCCCAGAAAATCATAAAAATGAGAAAACTTATAAACCAAAAACTAAATTTGTTTCAGGAACAAGTTCAAGAGAAGAAGAAAAGAAACCATTCTGGAGACAGACAAACAAAGAGTTTCTTGCTGAGAAGGAAAATAATGTGGTGAACGAATCTGAACGAAGAGTTGAAAGAAGAACCTGTTACAGGTGCCAAAAGGTTGGACACATCGCTTGGAATTGTCCAAAGTACTCCAACACAAAACAGGGAGTTTTCTCTAACTCTAAAATGAACAACCAATGGAAAAATTCAAAGTGTTCAAAAATTCGACTTTCGAAATTGGTGAAAGTTCGAAACGTTTTTACAAAAGAAAAGTCGATTTGAACAAACAAAAATGGGTTTTTAAAAGTTCAGAAAGTTCTGGCGATGAATCTGACTCGTCAAAGTCAGAGGAGTCATTTGTTGTGAAAAATGATAAGAATTCCGTTCCAGAAATGAACGATGAAAACTTTCCGCCATTGTCAAAAGATAACTTGAAGTCAAAAGTTGGAAAGGTTGAGATCTCAGATCAATTCTTTGCTGGTAAGGAAGAATTTGATGCTGAAAAAATTTTCAATGGAAAAGTTAAACATATATTTGGGAAAATGGTTGATGGAAAGGTGAAAGGAGCAAAAGATTTATATAAATCAAAAAGATGGTGGGTTAAAGATGAGCCACAATCACCCAAGGCTGGTCAGGCTTGGGTGACAAAATCTTTTACTTAAAATCCTGACTTGCCAGAGCTCCCAAGTTGGTAATCGTGGAGCATGAATCGGCATCATTCTTGAAAATTGTTTTTATGAAAAACCTAAAAAACTGTTAAATTTTTACAAGTGATGACTTGCCGGAACTCCCAGGTTGGTAATTGGGGAGTAGGAATCAGCAACTTTCTTGAGAAATTCACAGGTTGGTATCTGTGATATTTCGACTTACAAGTGGTTAATCAAGGACATTAAGTTGTACTTGTGTTAAATTTCTTACAAAGTGGTTAAAGAAAAGGAAAAGTGAACCTACAAGTGATTGAAAAAACAATGTGATGAAATAAACCCCATGTTTGTGTAATGACAAACAAACTAATTTTTGGAAAAACCATTTTGATTAAAACAAACTTAAGTGTTTTGAAATCATAATGGGGAAATAGTTTGTTGTCAGGGGGAGTTCTGATTGTTTACGTCAAGTGGATGGCGAATTGATGCAATTCACAACAGTTGTCAGTTTATTTGTATAGTTAGTTTTCAAATTTTCCTTAAAAATAAAAAATTGAAACATATTTTTGATTTTAGGGGGAGTAATAAAATTTTCAAAATTTTGAAAAATCCAAAAACAGTGGTAAAACTAAAAATGAGTGTTGTTGTAAAAAGAGGAAATGATGATACATCAGTGGACTATCACAACATGCTAAAGAAATGGAAAGTCAAAATGATTTTAAACAAGTCTCACTAATGATGTGCCAGTAGGCTTCACACAGTTAGTAAATTGTTTTCGAGATATAAACCTAAATATCAAAACTTACTTATCTCGTGGGAAACATCTCTCGGATATATGGGTAACCCCCGAAATCTTGTTTGAGAGATTGCCTGATTCTGAGATACTAGGTCTTTATACTGTTTGATATCTGGGGTATTATACCTGGTCTTCTGATATTGCGGAAGCAATGGCCTAGACCTCGTATAATACTTTAATGCGCTTTCAAAGCTCTCCCTCTGCTAAAAAAATTGAGAAAATATCGAAAGATGTGAATCAATAGCAGTTGAAGAAAAGATTCTCTAAAGGGAACACACCGAAAGTCGAGCCTTCATCTCTTTGATCGAACGGTAGTTCGTACCTGAGCTCTTGTGACAACCCTCAAAATTACATGTATCCGTACGATTAATTAGTGTTAATTAAAGTGCTTGATGTCTGTGCTGAATTACTTAACTGCTTCCTGATTACTGCGTCATACTTACATTTTTTTTAACATACTAGTCTTGTGCAGAAAATTGACTAAATGGTCTTGTATGTTTTCCTAAGTGTTGGGAATTAAAAAAATATTACAAAAAGATATATATAGGACACTATATGGAACAACTTAGCACTTTAACGGAATGGTGCCTAACCGAACAACCGGACATTACCCGGAACACTAAAATATTGCAAGAAACATTGTTTTTATTTTTCTGAGCTAGTTATGGGTCCCGAGCACACTAACACGCTACATAATAAATGGTACACACTAAACACTAGACTTTTACCACTTAACCCCTAACTAATTACTTCTACCACAACAAAATACATCTTACACCCCCCCCCCCCCCCCCGTCCTTGTGTGACCGTCCCCATGGGACCCCCCCATTCCAAGATTTTTACAAATCTTCTTAAAATCCAATTAGATCTCTCATTGGGATTTGGTTGATTATGTTTGTACTTTAGTGGACACTTAAACCAATGGATAAAGGGCTTAGTGGGATTATAAGAAACCCATCAACTTCATCAATTCACCAACAATTCCTTTCTTCCTTCCTCACATAAAAGCTCGGCCGAACAACCTCCCACACACCACCACATTTTCAATTTCCATTCATTCCATCCAAGAATACTACAAGGTGTATCAAGGTGTTTTAGGAGGTGTGGAACTCTTGGATCTTGAAGGACCTCTACCACAAGCTTTTATCCACTCATTTTTCACCTTGATCTTCCTTAGCTTAAAAGCTAGTAGTAAGCCTCTTTGATCCTTGTTTACTCCATGTTTTTAGTGGTAAATAGTTATATCTTGATGAAAGCATATGAACACTAAAAGATCATAACCATAAGTCTTGAACATAAAGCTAACATGATGATAAAATAAGATAAAATCTTGATGAAATAATGCTAGTATAATGTTGTTTGGTATATGTTGATGCTTGCTTGTTGATTATTAGAAATATGTTGTTGATTATTATAAAGAACTTGTTAAAGCATGATTAAAAACATGGTTTAACAAGTTAAAGGTGATTATGTGCTTGTATGAAATAATCATCTTCTAGTCTACACATGAACTTGAAGGAAAAATGATTTTTTTTTTGAAAAACAATAAATCAAGTGAACTAGTGATCTTGTAGATCTAAAACTTGTGAACAATTTTCAAAGGGAACCAAGTTTAAAAGGATGATTTTTAGAAGAACATGGTTTTTATTAAACCAACACTATTTTAAATAACAACATAAGTGTAGAGATACTTTTAACACAAGAAGATGTTATAAGTAAACATTTTTGTAAATTATATTTACAAGTTGTGAACATCTAAAAATCCCAAGAATGAGATTTTTACAAAAGTAAACACACATTGGAGGGTAACTAAACCCACTAAACACCCCACTAAGTTACTACGCGTTTTTATGAAAAACCAAGTTCATGTTATTATGTAAAGTGCATTGTTTTTGCACTTGACTAGTGTAATGTTGTTTGGTAACTTGTTGTTGATTGATTGAATGATTTCCGAAAAGAAAATGATATGCTAATAAGCATGGATACCTCCATTTACAAAGGAAACTCTGGCGAAATTTTCTAAAATTCCAACACTTAAAAAATATTTTCTTAAACAAGTGTTACAAGTATATTTTTAGCTTTGTTTTCAAAATAAACTTCGCCAAAGGTTTTGTTACAAAATACAAAGTATCGGAGGTTGACTTTTACAAGTAAAATGGATAAATATATATTTAGAATATATATTTTATATTAGAACACTTGTGTGGATATTTGTTTATTTTGTGAGATAGTTATATTATTTTCGGGTAAAATAATGTAACTTAACAATATAACTTGACATTTGAATTGTGTGGTATGTGATAGAAGTAATGAGTAAATAAACCGTACGTAGGATACGTGTTATGCATGAGAAACTGATTGTTATCCGTACCTTATTAGGACGTGCTTGATTTCTAATTATTAGAGTAACTAATCTAACCGAGCAAACCAAGGTGAGTTCACATACTTTCTAAGGCATGGGATTCCCGGTGGTTGGGGATGGGTTAAAGAATTAAAACGAAACCTATATATCCTCCTTAGGTAGGATATGTACCGCCATCCTCCATGGGTAGGATGCCAATAATAATCCTGCGTATTCTTATTGGGTAGAATACGTACGTTCGTCCTCCTTGGGTAGGACAACAGCCTTAAAACTTACTAGACAAAACTCTATCATTAAGTCCCTCATTTTATATTGACTTAATCGCCGAGGCCAATGGCGAGCGGGTCATTAGTTAATAGCGCTATTAGGTTTAACAAACCTCACACCATGCCAGTCGGACGGGCGTGTACTAATGGACTATGGCAAACTGTCAATGATGATTGACATTGACGTAGGGCACAACTTACTTTCGTTAGTAGTCGATATGGTAACGGTCTAGTTGTTCACATGGGGGAGCCCCCACTGATTATGGATATGGTTTGGGTAATAAAGAAGGAACTGATTAATCATATTTTCAACTATGGGGTAACCCCCACGGCAAGTAAGCCAGCAAAAGACAAACCATGTTTTCGGTAACAACTTAAAATTAAACAACCAAACGTGAACTCACTCAACTTTGTTGTTGAGTCGTTGTTACATGCCTTACAGGTCGTTAGATGCTTATGGAGCTTGCACGAGGAGGAGGTCGTTGTGGGATATGGAATGATATGTCCCGTGCTTAATATTTGCACTTTATGAACTTATTGAACTAATGTTTTGAACTTTAAACTTATGAACTATGAGACTTATGCTTGGTTTCACGTTTTAAGCTTCCGCTGTTTAATTTGAACTTGGTTAACTAGCTTTTGGTCACCAATTGTATTGTGGTTGGTTTTATTTACTTAATTACGTTGTTCAATATGATTGGTGGCTCGATCCTGGTCACGTCAAGCCTCCAAGCGGTGATACTTCGCGTGTGGATTTTGGGGGTGTGACAGATTGGTATCAGAGCCATTGGTTATAGTGAACTTGGTTTTAAAAAGGGAAAGGCTTTTTGACAAAACCAGACTATAACCTGTACAGTTCTCAACGATCCACAACGACGCTTCGCTCCACGTGCAAGACTCGACACAATAAGTGGTATGATTTATGTTATATTGTCGGTTAGATAGTTCACACGGTGCATTAGTTAACGTGATAGCTTCTATTTGAACCTTGTGTGCTTACTCTCTTATGTCGTCCCACACTTACGCACTTTCGCGACACCTTTCTTACTTGTGTTTCCTTCGATATGAAGATCATGAGTGGACGCCTGAATTTGACTCAAGCCCAATTGACGACTTTGATCAACGAACGAGTTGCTGAGGCACTCGCAGCAGTTCCAGCAGGAGGTATAACCTGCCATTTCGACCTATCCTAGGATGATTAGATCCTACTCTCGCGAACCAACTCTTTTGCTTAACCTTGTCTTTTATTCTCGCGCCACAGGTCCACAAGCTCCGCCTCCCGTATGTACGTTCAAAACATTCACGGATTGCCGACCTAGTACTTTCAGCGGCACAGAAGGAGCAGTAGGTCTTCTCCACTGGTTCGAGAAGATTGGGTCTGTTTTTGAAATGTGTGAATGCCCTGAAGATCGTAGGGTGAAATATGCTACTGGAACACTCGAAGGTGCTGTGTTAACCTGGTGGAAAGCACATGTTCAACTGCTAGGGCTGGCGGTTGCTAATGCCACCCCATGGAATGACTTCAAAGAACTGATGAAAGAAGAGTATTGTAGTCGTGACGACATCCACAAGCTAGAGGTGGAATTTTTCAATTTGAAGATGACGGGGTCTGAAATCGAGGCATACACAAAGAGATCGAACGAATTAGCTATCTTGTGTCCCACTATGGTGGATCCTCCTATCAAGCGTATCGAGCTGTACCTTAAGGATTTGGTTCCAGAAATTCAGAGTCACGTGACCTCGGCTAATCTTGGCACCATTCAGCAAATCATCCGGTTGGCTCATCGTCTCACTGATCAGGCAGTTGAGCAGAACAAGCTGCCCAAGCGTATTAGCGCTACTACTACTGATGCTCCCAGTGATAACAAGCACAAGTGGGATGGAAATTCAGGCAGGGGTTCTACTTCAGTTCAGTCTCAGTCCCCGCAGTGAAAGACTGATGACTACCAGAGTCCTGGTCAGCAATCTTCTGGTAGTCAAGGACAGGGTGGATACCGAGGGAACCACCCCAAGTGCAACCAGTGCAACAAGCATCATAGCGGGCAGTGCCACAAGGGTCGTTGTCTGAGGTGTAACAAGTTTGGTCATGAAGCAAAGGATTGCAGGGGTGCACGACTAGCAAATCAGAATCGCCAACAACAACAACAAGCTCCACAGAACCACCAGCAGCAGCAACAGTAGGGCAATAAAGGATGCTTTCAGTGTGGCGCTGAAGGCCACTTTAAGAGGAATTGTCCTCAGCTGAACCAGAATCAGAACAACAACAACCAAGGAAACGGGAAAAACAATGGGGGCAACAATGGAGGCAACAACGGGGGTAACAATAATGGCAATGGTGCCAGGGGAAGTGTTTTCATGCTGGGTCAGGGTGATGCAAGGAACGACCCCAACGTTGTGATGGGTAAGTTCCTTCTGGACGACTTCTTTGTTACTGTTTTATTTGATTCGGGTGCCGATACTAGTTATGTGTCCTTAAAAGCTAGCCAAATGCTTAAGCGCACTCCAACACTTTTGAACACCAAACACACGGTTGAACTAGCAAACGGTAGAAATCTTGAAGCCACACACATAGTTAAGGGTTGTAATCTCGTTCTTGTTGATCAGACCTTTTCTATCGACCTCATTCCTATCGTACTTGGTAGTTTCGACGTCGTTATTGGGATGGATTGGCTATCTCAACACCAAGCGGAGATTATTTGCAAGGAGAAAATCGTCCGTATTCCTCATTCTGGTGAAGAACCTCTCATGATTCATGGCGACAAGAGTGGTGCTGTTGTGGGCATCATCTCTTTCCTTAAGGCCTAGAAGTGTTTGCGAAAGGGCCAAGAGTGGTGCTGTTGTGGGCATCATCTCTTTCCTTAAGGCCTAGAAGTGTTTGCGAAAGGGCCACACTGCTATCCTAGCCCTCGTTTCTGATACATCCTCGGAAGAAAGGAAGATAGAAGACATACCTGTTGTACGTGACTTTCCTGAGGTATTTCCTGAGGAATTACCTGGTCTTCCGCCTCATCGTCAAGTTGAATTTCAAATCAAGCTAGCTCCTGGAGCAGCGCCCATAGCTCGACCACCTTATCGTCTAGCTCCATCAGAACTTGAAGAACTGTCCACGCAACTACAAGAACTCTTGGAAAAAGGTTTCATTCATCCTAGCTCTTCGCCTTGGGGAGCTCCAGTGTTATTCGTGAAGAAGAAAGATGGTACCTTCAGAATGTGTATTGACTACCGCGAACTCAACAAGGTGACCGTGAAGAATCGTTATCCTCTCCCACGTATTGATGACTTATTCGACCAGTTGCAAGGGTCGAGTTTCTACTCAAAGATTGACCTAAGGTCAGGCTACCATCAACTGAGAGTCCGAGACGAAGGTGTCTCTAAAACAGCATTCAGGACTCGGTATGGGCATTACGAGTTTCTGGTTATGCCTTTCGGATTGACGAATGCACCAGCGGTCTTCATGGATCTCATGAACCGAGTGTGCAAACCTTACCTGGATAAGTTTGTCATAGTTTTCATCGACGACATCCTGATCTATTCGAAGAGTCAGGAAGAACATGAGCAACACCTAAGGCTTATTTTTGAACTCCTTCGAACAGAGCAGTTGTATGCCAAATTTTCGAAATGTGACTTCTGGCTTCGTGAAGTCCACTTTCTAGGCCATGTGGTAAACAAGGATGGGATTCATGTGGATCCATCCAAGGTAGACTCGATCAAGAACTGGCCTGCACCCCGTACACCAACAGAAATCCGCCAATTCTTGGGTTTGGCGGGCTACTACAGAAGATTCATCAAGGATTTCTCTAAGATTGTGCAACCTCTCACCTCACTGACTCAAAAAGGTGTCACCTATCATTGGGGTGATGTACAGGAGTCCGCATTTTAGCACTTAAAAGATAGACTTTGTAGCGCGCCTATCCTCTCATTGCCTGAAGGCACAGATGATTTTGTGGTTTATTGCGACACTTCCATCCAAGGACTTGATTGCATGTTGATGCAACGTGACAAGGTCATTTCCTACGCCTCGCGCCAACTTAAAGTTCACGAAAGGAACTACACTACGCATGACTTGGAATTGGGAGCAGTTGTCTTCGCACTTAAGATATGGAGATATTACCTCTACGGTACCAAGTGCACCATTTACACCGATCACAGGAGTCTCGAGCATATCTTCAAGCAAAAGGAGTTAAACATGCGACAGCGTCGATGGGTCAAGCTCTTGAATGATTATGAATGTGCAATCAAGTACCATCCGGGCAAAGCCAATGTTGTGGCCGACGCCCTCAGTCGAAAGGATACTATACCTAAGCGTGTACGTGCGTTACAACTTACCATTCACTCTAGCCTTCCCGCTCAAATTCGTGATGCTCAGGTCGAAGCATTGAAAGCAGAAAACATCAGGGCTGAGTCCCTACGAGGATCAAGGAAACGGTTAGAACAAAAGGAAGACGGCGCCTACTATGTAAACGGGCGCAACTGGGTTCCACTTTATGGAAACTTACGCGAGCTTGTGATGGATGAAGCACATAAGTCTCGTTATTCAGTACGTTCTGGTTCGGATAAGATGTACCACGACCTAAAGACTACATACTGGTAGCCTAGCATGAAAGCCAACATAGCAACCTACGTCAGTAAATGCTTGATTTGTGCTAGGGTCAAGGTCGAGTACCAGAAACCATCAGGCCTACTTCAACAACCAGAGATACCTAAATGGAAATGGGAGCAAATTTCCATGGATTTCGTTACTGGCCTGCCTAGATCTCAATGCAGAAATGATACCATTTAGGTGATCGTGGATCGACTGACCAAGTCTGCACATTTCCTGGCTATCAAGGAAACGGATAAGTTTTCTACTCTAGCAGACATCTACCTAAAGGAAGTAGTATCAAGGCACGGAGTGCCAACCTCCATCATTTCTGATCGTGACTCACGTTTTACATCTGAATTGTGGCAAGCTATGCACAAGTCCTTTAGCTCTCGATTAGACATGAGCACGGCATATCATCCACAGAAGACATGCTTAGGGCATGTGTAATCGATTTTGGTAATGGCTGGGAAAAACACCTCCCGTTAGTGGAGTTTTCGTATAACAACAGTTACTACACCAGTATCCAGGCCGCTCCGTTCGAGGCATTGTACGGACGGAAGTGTCGATCATCTCTTTGTTGGGCAGAGGTTGGCGACAGTCAAATCACTGGCCCAGAACTTGTAGTAGATACAACCGAGAGGATTGCTCAGATACGACAACGAATGGCGGCAGCTCGTGACCGTCAGAAAAACTATGCGGATAAGCGCAGGAAACCACTCGAGTTCCAGGTTGGGGATCGAGTGCTACTCAAAGTCTCACCTTGGAAAGGTGTAGTTCATTTTGGCAAACGAGGCAAACTCAATCCGCGCTATGTCGGACCGTTCAAAATCATTGAGAAATTTGGCAAAGTCGCTTACAAGTTGAATCTACCTGAAGAACTTAGTGGAGTTCACAATGTTTTCCATGTGTCGAATCTGAAGAAGTGTCTGTCAGATGAGACCCTCATAGTTCCTCTCAAGGAGCTCACTATCGACGACCAGCTGCGATTCGTCGAGGAACCAGTAGAGATTACTGATGGAGATGTTAAGATTCTCAAGCGTACCAGAATACCTCTTGTCCGAGTTCGTTGGAATTCCCGTCGTGGCCCAGAGTATACCTGGGAACGAGAAGACCAGATGAAACTCAAGTATCCCCAGCTGTTTAAGAAAAGTGCAACCACTACTGAGGCTGAAGCTACTGCAGAATTTCGGGACGAAATTCCAAACCAACGGGGGGATGATGTGACACCCCAGGAAAACCAGGAAACCACGCAACTTAACTAGCTTCCTCAGTAACCACGTGCTAAATTTCGGGACGAAATTCTCTTAACAGGGGGAGAATGTGACAACCCTCAAAATTACATGTATCCGTATGATTAATTAATGTTAATTAAAGTGCTTGATATCTGTGCTGAATTACTTAACTACTTCCTGATTACTGCGTCATACTTACATGTGTTTTTAACATACTAGTCTTGTGCAGAAAATTGACTAAATGGTCCTGTATGTTTTCCTAAGTGTTGGGAATTAAAAAAATGTTACAAAAAGATATATATAGGACACTATATGGAATAACTTAGCACTTTAACGGAACGGTGCCTAACCGAACAACCGGACATTACCCGGAACACTAAAATATTGCAAGAAACATTGTTTTTATTTTTCTGAGCTAGTTATGGGTCCCGAGCACACTAACACGCTACATAATACATGGTGCACACTAAACACTAGACTTTTACCACTTAACCCCTAACTAATTACTTCTACCACAACAAAATACATCTTACACCCCCCCCCCCCCCCTTGTGTGACCGTCCCCATGGGACCCCCCACTCCAAGATTTTTACAAATCTTCTTAAAATCCAATTAGATCTCTCACAGGGATTTGGTTGATTATGTTTGTACTTTAGTGGACACTTAAACCAATGGATAAAGGGCTTAGTGGGATTATAAGAAACCCATCAACTTCATCAATTCACCAACAATTCCTTTCTTCCTTCCTCGCATAAAAGCTCGGCCGAACAACCTCCCACACACCACCACATTTTCAATTTCCATTCATTCCATCCAAGAATACTACAAGGTGTATCAAGGTGTTTTAGGAGGTGTGGAACTCTTGGATCTTGAAGGACCTCTACCACAAGCCTCTTTGATCCTTGTTTACTCCATGTTTTTAGTGGTTAATAGTTATATCTTGATGAAAGCATATGAACACTAAAAGATCATAACCATAAGTCTTGAACATAAAGCTAACATGATGATAAAATAAGACGAAATCTTGAGGAAATAATGCTAGTATAATGTTGTTTGGTATATGTTGATGCTTGCTTGTTGATTATTAGAAATATGTTGTTGATTATTATAAGGAACTTGTTAAAGCATGATTAAAAACATGGTTTAACAAGTTAAAGGTGATTATGTGCTTGTATGAAATAATCATCTTCTAGTCTACACATGAACTTGAAGGAAAAATGATTTTTTTTTTTTTAAATAATAAATCAAGTGAACTAGTGATCTTGTAGATCTAAAACTTGTGAACAATTTTCAAAGGGAACCAAGTTTAAAAGGATGATTTTTAGAAGAACATGGTTTTTATTAAACCAACACTATTTTAAATAACAACATAAGTGTAGAGATACTTTTAACATAAGAAGATGTTATAAGTAAACATTTTTGTAAATTATATTTACAAGTTGTGAACATCTAAAAATCCCGAGAATGAGATTTTTACAAAAGTAAACACACTTTGGAGGGTAACTAAACCCACTAAACACCCCACTAAGTTACTACGCGTTTTTATGAAAAACCAAGTTCATGTTATTACGTAAAGTGCATTGTTTTTGCACTTGACTAGTGTAATGTTGTTTGGTAACTTGTTGTTGATTGATTGAATGATTTCCGAAAAGAAAATGATATGCTAATAAACATGGATACCTCCATTTACAAAGGAAACTCTGGCGAAATTTTCTAAAATTCCAACACTTAGAAAATATTTTCTAAAACAAGTGTTACAAGTATATTTTTAGCTTTGTTTTCAAAATAAACTTCGCCAAAGGTTTTGTTACAAAATACAAAGTATCGGAGGTTGACTTTTACAAGTAAAATGGATAAATATATATTTAGAATATATATTTTATATTAGAACACTTGTGTGGATACTTGTTTATTTTGTGAGATAGTTATATTATTTTAAGGTAAAATAATGTAACTTAACAATATAACTTGACATTTGAATTGTGTGGTATGTGATAGAAGTAATGAGTAAATAAACCGTACGTAGGATACGTGTTATGCATGAGAAACTGATTGTTATCCGTACCTTATTAGGACGTGCTTGATTTCTGATTATTAGAGTAACTAATCTAACCGAGCAAACCAATGTGAGTTCACACACTTTCTAAGGCATGGGATTCCCGGTGGTTGGGGATGGGTTGAAGAATTAAAACGAAACCTACATATGCTTCAAGGGTAGGATATGTACCACCATGTGTATTCTCATTGGGTAGAATACGTACGTTCGTCCTCCTAGGGTAGGACAACAACCTTAAAACTTACTAGACAAAACTCTATCATTAAGTCCCTCATTTTATATTGACTTAATCGCCGAGGCCAATGGCGAGCGGGTCATTAGTTAATAGCGCTATTAGGTTTAACAAACCTCACACCGTGCCAGTCGGACGGGCATGTACTAATGGACTATGGCAAACTGTCAATGATGATAGACATTGACGTAGGTCACAACTTACTTTCGTTAGTAGTCGATATGGTAACGGTCTAGTGGTTCACATGGGGAAGCCCCCACTAATTATGGATATGGTTTGGGTAATAAAGAAGGAACTGATTAATCATATTTTCAACTATGGGGTAACCCCCACGGCAAGTTAGCCAACAAAAGACAAACCATGTTTTCGGTAACAACTTAAAATTAAACAACCAAACGTGAACTCACTGAACTTTGTTGTTGACTCATTGTTACATGCCTTACAGGTCGTTAGATGCTTATGGAGCTTGCACGAGGAGGAGGTCGTTGTGGGATATGGACTGATATGTCCCGTGCTTAATATTTGCACTTTATGAACTTATTGAACTAATGTTTTGAACTTTAAACTTATGAACTATGAGACTTATGCTTGGTTTCACGTTTTAAGCTTCCACTGTTTAATTTGAACTTGGTTAACTAGCTTTTGGTCACTAATTGTATTGTGGTTGGTTTTATTTACTTAATTACGTTGTTCAATATGATTGGTGGCTCGATCCTGGTCACGTCACGCCTCCAATCGGTGATACTCCGCGTGTGGATTTTGGGGGTGTGACAGCTCTCAAGGTCTCGCACTAACCCGAATACAGATATCAGATTGGTATACTCACCTGTAAGACTGAATCTAGGGAATTTTGATACAGGAGTATATTCTGAGGTGGGACACATGAGTAAGTTAGTCTTTAACACACTAATTCGTATCTCGAATCAATTGAAACTTGTGTAGAAGTTTAAGTGGACAACAATACTGACAATCAGAAGTGAATTTGTTTAAGATTTAATGATTAATCAAGATCAACGGTGTTGTTGATATCTTTCAAAACTGATATGATCCTCTTACACAAACTCACAAAAATATTGTTTGTAAATATTTTGTTACTGCTTTCCATAAAAAACAAAAAACCCAAAAATATTGTGTTTTTAGCAAAAATTTTTGAAAATACAAAAAGATTTTCGAAAACTGATGTTGGAAAGCTGATTTTCAACATTCCAAGTGCTAAACATTATGAACAGAGGATTGGGAAAGTTTTGATTGAAATCAAAATTTTGAATGTTACAAATACAAGTGATGCAGCAGAGCTTATTAACGTCAAAATTGTTTATCTTAAAATTGGTAGAGATTGTGCAGGTTAAAGCCAGGTTTCTGACCCTGTTGCTACGGAGAGCCAGGAGATGTTTCAGATCCTGTGAAAGCCTGAGCAGGTGTAAGCCATGTTTCGATCTTAAGGCGATAGCAAATTACAGACTACGATCCCAGCTTGTTGAAAGGGGGAGTCTGATGATGTTAAAGCCAGAGATAGATCCTGGAAAATCGTTTGAGAAAGAAAAGCTGCAGATGCTGAAAATCTTAAACGAATCAAAAGACCTGATAAAGTTTTTGGAGAACCAGGTTGCAATCCAGGAATAGTCAGGGTGAGATTCTGAAGATAAGAAAGAGAGAGTTTGAAGGATGCTTCAGTGTCAAATATTTTGGAAAGAGCGTGTAGACTGATCAAGACTGTAGTTTTGACGTACTGAAGACTCGCACTGAAGGCTCGTCGACATCCAAGGGGGAGTCTGTTGGTGCATATGTCTGCCGACTTCGTCTTGTATCGATTCTTGTAGCTAGTATGATAGATCAGGGCATGAAGATCGAGAAAAACGAGAAACATATGGGATGAAGCCATTTCGCACGAAATGGAAAGAGTCCATTTCGCACGGAATGGCTTGCCTATAAATATGTGTGTTTGGTCTTTCATTTGTAACTTTGAATTCCGGGAGCCGAGGTGCTGCCGAAGTGTCTCTAGCCTATAAAACGCTTTCAGATCAATAAACAAGACAGTTAATGTGTATATCAAGTTGATTCAAAGTCGATACGTTTGTTTCCGCCTCTCGTATTGATCGAGAACTCTTCTGATCGACTCATTTGGTCGTGCAAACGATCCTACAGAAAATATAAATATTTAGAGGTAAGTGGCTTCAGGAACTACTTCATAACCATACAAATGCTCCTCCATCTCAGCGCCACGTCACATTGAAGGATGCCCTCCAAAAATGAAACAAGGAAATAGTTGATGGCCCTAACCCACTTATTAAATTATTTTTTTTTAATTTTTGGCAATTTTGTCATCTTATCATGCCAACCGTCTCTGTCTCTGTCTCTGTCTCTCTCTCTCTCTCTCTCTCTCTCTCTATACGCATGAGTTCTAGGGTTCTACCACTTCTCACGGAGAAACAAACAACCTCTCTATAACGCCACACAACCATGACCACCGTACAAGCAAAACACCACCAACCCCTCCACAATTTCACACTTCCCTTCCTAAAATGGGGCCAGCGAATCCACCACCAACGCCGCCGCTCCCCTCTCTCCTCCTCCGACCTCCACAACCGCCGTACCACCACCACCGAACGCGAGATCGACGAACAAAATGGTGACGTGTCACCACACGAAAAGAACAACAACAAATTTGTGGCCCGTCTTGAACATCTTGTGGATGCTGTTCTCGACTCTGACGCTCCAAGGGAATTGGGAGGATGGGGCGGCGCCGTCCCTCGACGGTCTGGGAACGCCCCACACCGAGTGGGAACCATAGCATTAAGGTCAAACTCATCTTCTCTCTTTTCTAAACTTCAAGTTTGACAGTGATATAAATAGAAAGATGATCAAAGATGCTGATAAAATTTTTAAGTTTAACATGTTGTATAATAGTTGCCCTTTTGACCTGTTGACTAATTTGAGCAGACCGAAATTGAGCCATTGACTAATTTGAGTTGACCCAAATGAACGCATATGCAATCTATTTTTTCGAACATCAACCCATTTCTTGAAATCATATCTTAAACCAAACCTACTCAGATACTATTAAACCTATACCCTCAATATTACTTTTTGTTTTCGTTTTGTATATCAAAATTACACAAGAATATTTACAAGGGTCGGGATTTAGAGAAAACGGTGAAAAGTGTGAGAATGGTGAGAACGGTTATGGATCATCTGATCAAAACAATCCATGGACTAGATTGCGCGGTGGCGTTTTCGTAAATAACATCAATATTATTAGGTGGGACGCGCTTCATTAAGGGTAAAAGGGTCTTTTACCCCTCATATTCAAAACGCCATCAAAATGATAAAACGCCATAAAAAATAAAACGCCATTAAAAACAAAATGCCAAAAATTAAAAATAAAACGCGTTGAATATTACAGGAAGATGAAACAACACAAATAACTGAATTTCAGTTATTAACATTTATTAGAAGAAATTCCCTCCTAAATTACGCGCCAAAACATCATTATATAAACAAACGTAAAACATAGCTTCCATAATCACTTCAATCCATCTATTTTCTGCAAAAAAAAATCGTTAACCAGAAACGCCAACTTAAACAAAACGCCAAAAATGGCAACAATCGTTTCGTGGAGATACACTCTAGGAATCAGGCGATACGTCCTCCATTTTGACAACAGAAGGAGGGTGCATGTTAAGACGGGTCAGGGCAATTCTGAAGATGGAAGAAGAGATACAGAGGCAAATCTTATCCATTGACATCGCTCTAGACAACGAATGCCATGAAATGCATATGCTTATGAAAGCATTAACCAGCAAATTTGGACCAATCAAAGGAGATGTGAAGCCAAACCCTGTCATGACATCATGGCATTTTGATGATGAACAAACATGGTGACGGTTACATATGACAGCGGAGAGCAGGAAGTCTACTGGATAGAGAACATCATGACAAAGCAGCGACTGGGTTTCATGGAAGAATTGCATAACGCCACTTGTACCAACACAGAAATAGACTCAAAATTGGAGTTAATGCAAGACATGTTCAGGTGGAGGCTTCAGAATCTTCAGGAAAAAGAAGTTGATGAAGGTGAATGTGATGACATGGATGAAGATCAAGATGAAGACTCCGAGGAGGAAGAAGAGGACACCAGTGATGGATACTATTCAGATAAAGTACCTTCTGACGAAGGGTTTTAATTTTTTTTCCTCTTTTTTTTTCTTCTGTGTAATCTTCTTTTTTTTAAAGATAATTAAATGATACATTTCTATCTTTATTAGCAAAATGCCAAAATAATACTAAAAATGGTAACAAAACGCCAAAAATAACAAAAATATTTTTCCTGCTTAATATGTTATTTACTCCGTTATTGTATCTTGTCATGTTGGTCAGCATAAGGCCATTTAAAAAAAACGCCAAACTTAGAAAATGGAACGTCTATAACCTATAAAAATGATAAAAGCTGATCAACACAGTAAATATGAAATACACTAAATGAAAAGACAGTTACTTTATTACTATCATTTATTACAATAAAAAAGTCCCGCCTAAACTACGCGCCAAAAAACTCCTATAAGAGAGGGGTCTATACATAATGAAATTAATCACACCCAGAAAAACACAAAAACGCCATATCCTCTAGGAACCACTCCCTTTAAAACGCCACAGATGTCAAAGCTTTCACTGAAATGGATCCTTTTCTGAGGGGTTTAACTCAATAATATTTTGTTGGATGAGATGGACAAATATTCAAGAAAAAGAGACTGATGACAGTGATATGCCATCAAGTGATCTTTGTTCTTGATGATTATAGGCATGAAATAAAGGGTTCAACTAAAGTATAAAATGCTATTTTGGACTCCATTATTACAAATAGCATCAAGTAAGAGTTGATCTTCAATGACATGCCACCAAACAAGACTATCACACCAAAAAACATGATGCCACTAAGCAGCTTCTTCTGAAAAAGATGGGGTTTATGAAGGAAAGTTGGCATCTAGCTAATGTATTCAAAAAAGGTTCAAAACGCCAAAAACAAATTCAAGAAGATAGAGGCTGATGACACTGAAGATTCGGAAGAGAAATTAGATTACCATTTTCAATTATTTTTGTTTTCATTTTATATTGTTTTGATATCACGTTATATGTGGATTTGTTATCTAATTCTCTATAAATAAAATACATTATTATATAAAACGCCAAAAACTAAAAACACCAAAACGCTAGAAGTATGAAAACTGGGAGAACAGTTGCTGGCAAAACACCTTGAAAAGGGTATTAAACGCCAAAAAATTCACTAAACGCCAAAAACAAATTGGTCTTATTGTAATCTTATGCAAATATTAGAGACTCGTAGTGAATTATTATACAAAACGCCATAAACGCCAAAAAAATTAACCAGAAAACTCTATAACGCCAAAAAATTATATATGTGACACAAAAACAATTAATTCAACGCCAAAAAGTTTAAAAAATACAATTACGCGAAAAAAAACCTAGACGCCATAAAATATTATACCGCATTGGGAAAATAAAAGAAGAATGAAAAGACAAAAAAGCCCCTCCGCCCTTCTCTATACCGCCGAACACGTGTTGGGCCAGGATGCGTTCTCACCGTTCTCACACTTTTGAGCGTTTTCTCCTGAACCCGTTTCATATTTACAATTATAAGAAACTGAAAATCATTCGCAAACGCATTCACTGATTTTATTGAGAACCCCTTGAAAAAAATGTAGCCTTGTGGAGTACCCCATTCAACTTTAGCAATCCTACGGGTATGGCTTCAGGAACTACTTTATAACCATATAAATGTTTTACCCTGATATGATAGAGAATATATATATATAGAGCGGTTAACATACATTAGGCCTTATCATACTTCACGTACGCGACACTAGTAACCGTCAGATCATGGTTGAAAGCGTGATAATTTGGACGCGGGATTATTTAAAACATGTGTGATTATTTTCAGAAGCTTATTCCCAAGCGTGATTAATCTAAAACATGAGTTATATGCGTGATTTTCAGTCCCATGTGTGATTTAATCAGTTCCAAGCGTGATTAATCACTCCATGCGTGATAATCACATATATCTGACGGTTTAGAACACGTCGCGTACGTGAAGTACGATAAGGCGTTTTGTACATTATACTTTACCTATATATATATGTATATATATATATATATATATATATATATTTAGAGGTAAGTGGCTTTAGGAACTACTTCATAACTATATAAATGCTCCTCCATCTCAGCGCCACGTCACATTGAATGATGCCCTCCAAAAATGAAACAAGAAAATGGTTGATGGCCCTAACCCAATTATTTAATTAATTTTTTTTTTAATTTTTGGCAATTTTGTCATCTTATCATGCCAGCCCTCTCTGGCTCTCTCTCTCTCTCTCTCTCTCTATACGTACCAGTTCTAGGGTTCTTCCACTTCTCACGGAGAAACAAACAACCTCTCTATAACGCCACACAACCATGACCACCGTACCAGCAAAACACCACCAACCCCTCCACAATTTCACACTTCCCTTCCTAAAATGGGGCCAGCGAATCCACCACCAACGACGCCGCTCCCCTCTCTCCTCCTCCGAGCTCCACAACCGTCGTACCACCACCACCGAATGCGAAATCGATGAACTAAACGGTGACATGTCACCGCACGAAAACAACAACAACAATTTTGTGGCCCGTCTTCAACATCTTGTGGATGCTGTTCTCGACACCGACGCTCCAAGGGAAATGGGAGGATGGGGCGGGGCGGGGCTGTCCCACGACGGTCCGGGAACGCCCCACACCGAGTGGGCACCATAGCATTAAAGGTCAAACTCATCTTCTCTCTTTTCTAAACTTCAAGTTTAATAGCGATATAAATAGAAAGATGATCAAAGATGCTGATGAAATTTTAAAGTTTAACATGTTGTATAATAGTTGCCCTTTTGACCTGTTGACTAATTTGAGCGGACCTAAATTGAGCCATTGACTAATTTGAGTTGACCCAAATGAACGCATATGCAATCTATTTTTTTGGACATCAACCCATTTCTTCAAATCATATCTTAAACCAAACCTACTGAGATACTATTAAACCTATACCCTCAATGTTACTTTATGTTTTCATTTGGTATATCATAACTACATAAGAATATGTACAATTATAAGAACCTGAAAATCATTCCCAAACACATTCACTGAATTTATTGAGATCCCCTAGAAAAAAAATGTAGCCTTGTGGAGTACCCCATTCAACTTTAGCATTCCTACGGGCATGGCTTCAGGAACTACTTCATAACCATATAAATGTTTTACCCTGATATGATAGAGAAAATATAAATATTTAGAGGTAAGTGGCTTTAGGAACTACTTCATAACCATATAAATGCTCCTCCATCTCGGCGCCACGTCACATTGAAGGATGCCCTCCAAAAATGAAACAAGGAAATAGTTGATGGCCCTAACCCACTTATTTAGTTAATTTTTGGCCATTTTGTCATCTTATCATGCCAGCCCTCTCTGGCTCTCTCTCTCTCTATACGTATCAGTTCTAGGGTTCTTCCACTTCTCACGGAGAAACAAACAACCTCTCTATAACGCCACACAACCATGACCACCGTACCAGCAAAACGCCACCAACCCTCCACAATTTCACACTTCCCTTCCTAAAATGGGGCCAGCGAATCCACCACCAACGCCGCCGCTCCCCTCTCTCCTCCTCCGACCTCCACAACCGCCGTACCACCACCGAACACGAAATCGACAAACAAAACAGTGACGTATCACCACACGAAAACAACAACAACAATTTTGTGGCCCGTCTTCAACATCTTGTGGATGCTGTTCTCGACGCCGACGCTCCAAGGGAAATGGGAGGATGGGGCGGCGCCGTCCCACGACGGTCCAGGAACGCCCCACACCGAGTGGGCACCGTAGCATTAAAGGTCAAACTCATCTTCTCTCTTTTCTAAACTTCAAGTTTGATAGCGATATAAATAGAAAGATGATCAAAGATGCTGATGAAATTTTTAAGTTTAACATGTTGTATAATAGTTGCCCTTTTGACCTGTTGACTAATTTAAGCGGACCTAAATTGAGCCATTGACTAATTTGAGTTGACCCAAATGAACGCATATGCAATCTATTTTTTCGGACATCAACCCATTTCTTCAAATCATATCTTAAACCAAACCTACTGAGATACTATTAAACATATACCCTCAATGTTACTTTATGTTTTTGTTTTGTATATCAAAATTACACAAGAATATTTACAATTATAAGAACCTGAAACTCATTCCCAAACACATTCACTGATTTTATTGAGATCTCCTTGAAAAAAATGTAGCCTTGTTGAGTACCCCATTCAACTTTAGCATTCCTACGGGCATGGCTTCAGGAACTACTTCATAACCATATAAATGTTTTACCCTGATATGATAGAGAAAATATAAATATTTAGAGGTCAGTGGCTTCAGGAACTACTTCATAACCATATAAATGCTCCTCCATCTCAGTGCCACGTCACATTGAAGGATGTCGTCCAAAAATGAAACAAGAAATAGTTGATGGCCCTAACCCACTTATTTAATTTTTTTATTTTTTTTTTTGGCAATTTTGTCATCTTATCATGCCAGCCCTCTCTGGCTCTCTCTCTCTCTCTATACGTACCAGTTCTAGGGTTCTTCCACTTCTCACGGAGAAACAAACAACCTCTCTATAATGCCACACAACCATGACCACCGTACCAGTAAAACACCACCAGCCCCTCCACAATTTCACACTTCCCTTCCTGAAATGGGGCCAGCGAATCCACCACCAACGTTTATGCGAAAGTATTATTTGACTCGGGCAACAAAGTTGCCGTTTGCTGTTTCTACCGTGATTGATTCCGACTTACAAACATACATGTGACCAACTGAATTTCGTGAAGCTCCAATTGGACCTCTAACCAAATTTTCTCAAATCATGTAGAATTGGGCAATATATTCAAATGGGTTGTGAAGCATTGTCTCTTGTTTGCAAACATTTTCTAAATGACACTCTAAAAACAAATTTGTAACAATGAGCCTAATTCCATAAGTTTCCAAATCAACATACTTTGCCATTACAATTTGGTCTTCTATATATTTACCCATTTCTTCTTTCTTGTTGCATCTAAACCTAAAAACCTCAAAGACTCCATCAATGTAATAGTATCCCTTCATGATTATAATAACAAACAAAAATTTAGCTTTCCATCTATGCCATAAATGCGCCCCAACTATCTTTTTGAATAATGTCTACTGTTGAACAGCTTCATCAATGATCTTACCTTTTAGTGCCTCTTCAAAATCCTCATTTGCTACATCACATGTTATCACATCAGCAATGTGCTACACCATGACAAAAATCTCATAAAATATTACACAGTTACTAGCACCTGGATATACGTTCCTAGTTCACAACGTTTATGCGAAAGTATTATTTGACTCTGGTGCAAACCAAAGTTTTATAAATACGTCGTTCTACCAAGCTCTTAAGCTACCTTTAACCAAACTTGGACAGATTTATACAGTAGAAACAGCAAACGGCAACTTTGTTAACATAGATCAAGTTTTGCAAGAAGGAAAGATAGAACTCTTAGGCCATAAATTTTCTGCAAACCTGTTACCTATGAAGTTAGCTGGATTCGATGTTGTATTAGGAATGGATTGGTTGGTAGCCAATCATGCTCGAATCCTCTGTGATAAGAATTCCATAGAAATTCATATACCCACGGGAGAAATAATTATGGTTACAGGAGATAAGCCACAAAAGCCAATGAAATTCATTTCAGTAATGAAAGTAGCCAGTTATTCAAGAAAACAAGGAATAGGGTATATGGTTTCACTAGTTATTAATACCAAAGGTAAAGAACTTAAGGAAATTCCTGTAGTATCACAATACCCGGATGTATTCCCGGAAGAACTACCAGGATTACCACCAGATAGGGAGGTAGAATTTAGAATTCATTTGATTCCTGGAACTACACCGATAGCCAAGGCACCCTATCGGTTAGCACCCACCAAAATGTTAGAATTGAAAAAACAGTTAGATGAATTATTAAGCAAAGGATTTATACAACCTAGTTCATCCCCTTGGGGAGCACCAGTGTTGTTTGTGAAAAAGAAAGATGGTTCGATACGAATGTGTATCGATTACAGGGAATTGAATAAAGTTACAATTAAGAATCGATACCCATTACCTAGGATTGATGATCTTTTTGATTAACTTCAGGGAGCTAGATATTTTTCTACGATAGATTTACGCTTCGGATATCATCAATTGAAGGTACAAGAAGAAGATATACCTAAAACCGCTTTCAGAACTAGGTATGGTCACTACGAGTTTACAGTTATGCCATTTGGACTAACAAATGCTCCTGCAGCATTTATGGATATGATGAATAGGATCTGTAAACCGTATTTGGATAAATTTGTAATTGTCTTCATCGATGATATACTTATTTATTCCAAAAGCCAGGACGAGCATTGTGAACATTTACATGCACTCTTAACTTTGTTAAGAAAAGAGAAACTTTATGCCAAATTCTCAAAGTGTGAATTTTGGCTACAGGAGGTGCAATTATTAGGACACATGGTGAATCACAAAGGTATTCACGTAGATCCCTCCAAAATAGAAGCAATCACCAAATGGAAGGTTCCGTAATCAGCTATGGAAGTTAGAAGTTTTCTAGGGTTAGCCGGATATTATAGGCGATTCATTAAGGATTTTTCTAAGATAGCTGTGCCATTGACTAAGCTAACCTGTAAAGCAATGAAGTTTGAATGGGGACCTAGGAAAGAAGAGGCTTTCAAAATTTTAAAGCAAAGGTTAACAAACGCCCCAATTCTTGCATTACCAGAAGGGACAGAAGATTTTGAAGTTTACTATGATGCTTCTAAGCTAGGATTAGGATGTGTGCTAATGCAACGCAAGAAGGTAATTGCGTATGCCTCAAGGAAATTGAAGAAGCACGAGCAAAACTATACAACGCATGACTTAGAATTAGGATCGATAATTTTTGCCCTTAAGATTTGGAGACACTATCTGTACGGAAGTAAGTTTACCGTTTATACAGACCACAAAAGCTTAAAGTATATATTTGGGCAAAAAGAGTTGAACATGAGGCAAAGGAGATGGATGGAAATTCTAAGTGACTACGACTGTGATATTCAATATCACGAAGGAAAAGTAAATGTAGTCGCTGATACCCTAAGTCGTAAGTATCATGAAAAGCAAAAGCGAGTTCGTGCTCTTAGATTAAATCTTCAAGTAGATTTAATGGAACAATTGAGGAATCTTCAAGAAACAACGATCAAGGATGACGCTGAAGGAATGAAAGGAAGGATAAAGGAATTAGAGCAAGGAACTGATGGAATCTAGAAATTCCATAAGAAATGGATTTGGGTACCTAAGCGAGGAAATTTAAGAGATCGGATTTTAGAGGAAGCCCATAAATCTAGGTATACTATGCACCCTGGAAATAATAAGATGTACCAAGATTTAAGAAATAATTTCTAGTGGATAGGAATGAAAAAGGACATAGCTAGATATGTATCTAAGTGTCTGACTTGTTCACAAGTTAAAGCAGAACACCAGAAACCTTCAGGGTTACTCCAACAGTTAGAAATGCCTGTTTGGAAATGGGAACTAATAACCATGGATTTCGTTACTAAGTTGCCCAAAACCAGAAGAGGTAACGACGCGATTTGGGTAATTGTGGATCGATTAACCAAATCAGCTCATTTCTTACCCATGAAGGAAACCTTTAGCATGGCTTAGCCAAGTTATACGTAGACGAGGTAGTATCCTTACATGGAGTCCCACTCTCCATTGTATCAGATAGGGATAGTCATTTTACTTCACATTTCTGGACGAGTTTTCAAGAGGCAATGGGGACTCGACTGAACTTAAGTACTGCCTATCATCCCCAAACAGACGGATAAAGTGAAAGGACGATCCAAACCCTAGAAGACATGCTCAGAGCATGTGTGATAGATTTTGGTGGAAACTGGGACGACCACCTACCCTTAATTGAATTTTCCTATAATAATAGCTATCATGCAAGCATCGAAGCTGCCCCGTTCGAAGCACTGTATGGACGAAAGTGTAGAACTCCAATTTGCTGGGCAGAAATAGGAGAAAGCCAATTATCAGGTCCCGAGATTGTACAAGAAACCACCAACAAAATAACTCAAATCAAGGAAAGACTAAAGACGGCTCGAGATCGCCAGAAGAGTTATGCAGACAATCGACGTAAGCCGCTAGAATTTCAACTTGGAGACAAGGTACTCTTAAAAGTTTCTCCTTGGAAAGGAGTAGTCTGATTTGGTAAGAAAGGAAAGCTAAGTCCATGGTACATAGGACCATTCACAGTAATCCAACGCATAGGACCAGTTGCCTATCGCTTACAACTGCCAGAAGAACTAGCCGGAGTACATGACGTATTTCATGTATCTAACCTCAAGAAATGTCTATCTGACGAATCACTGGTAGTACCTCTTCAGGATATAGAGGTGAATGAAAAGCTAAAATTTGTTGAGAAACCACTCCAAATAGAAGACAGAAAGGTTAAGTTTCTCAAGCACAAAAGACTAGTACTGGTCAAGGTCAAGTGGGATTCAAAAAGAGGACCTGAGTACACTTGGGAACTGGAATCGGAAATGAAGCGAAAGTATCCTCACTTATTTCAGTAAATCTCGAGGACGAGATTTTAAATAAGGTGGGGAGGATGTAAGGACCTGCAAAAATGTCCCAAAACGACTCGTAAGTGAAAACCAGGACCCATGAAACCCTAATGTGCATGAAAAATCAAGAATTTAAGAAATTTGGGTTCCACGCGGGCCGCGTAAGCCATAAGAGAAGGCTACGTGGGCTGTGACAACTTAAAATTCCTCCGGATAAGCGTTCAGGCCACGTGTCAACCACGTGGCGAGCCTACATGTGACACGGTAGCCCTAGTTGTAGACTAGGTGGCCCTCGCGGGCCGCGTAAGATCTTATTAAGGTTTACGCGAGCCGCGTAAAACCTTAAAATCAGCTATAAATTGCCTGGGCATGGGACTTGCTTCTGTGTTCGAAAATTTCAATCAAAACGTCCATATTCTGCTTAAAAACGAGTATTAGGGTGTCGAGACGCTGCTACGAGTACAGGGTATTAACTCGATCACTGCTACGATATAATGTCCGATCGATTGAAACCGATCCGATGGATGTTTAAGTGTTGCCCGTATTTGGGCTATACTTTGTCATTCGTCGTGAGGGTTTTGATTTCGTGAGTTATTCGTAAATGTTGTATTAAGTTACTGACCTAGTTTCGTGTGCATTGTTATTTAACCTAGGTTACAAGGCTAAATCAGTAGGCTAAACTCTGCCCAACTAAACCCGCAAGTGAGTCATTCTCTTTTTTTTATCAAAAATGTTTTACAATACTCAAATTATTTTCAAAAGTTATAATTACAGGGATTAAGTCTTGGTTATCTTGAATCACTGGCAAGTGGGGTATTGTGCACATTACTAATTTCTCACGGTTAGGTTCACCAACCTAACAGTGATAATCATCACTACTTGGGTGAAAGGACCCAATAGTGGTATGACCATCATCACCAGGGTGTGACACGACGCCAGATAAAAATAAGATAGTAGCCATTGTAATCGCTCTTATGCTGTAATTCATAACTAATGTGTCGTTTTATACAACCTGAATGACTCGCCAGTAATTCCCCGCTGATAAAATATTTTTAAACATGTTTCAGGTGACTTACTGTGAATCAAGGGAAGTGCTATGGAGCACTAACAAGCTTGAAGTGGTGGCTCAGTAAAACAAATAAACATGTTTTGTAAAACAAGGGATTTCCTCGTGAAATCCCCTTTACTGTAAATTATGGGGTTTGTCCCAAATTATGGAATAAAATAATTGGGCATTTTCAGTTTAAATGATCCTGTCAAATATTTCCGCTGCCAAATTAAATATACCACGGGTTTCTGTCCCGCGGTCTCTGGACCAGGTCACACAGGGCCGGGGGCCGTGACACATATGGCGTGCAGATTTGAGCCAAAACGATGCATGAAGAATGGCGTGCAAAATTGAGCCAAAACGGCGCATGGAAATGGCGTACAAAACTGAGCCAAAATGGCACGTGGCGTATGGCGTGCAAATTTGAGCCAAAATGGCGCATGAAGAATGGTGTGCAAAATTGAGCCAAAACGGCGCGTGAAAATGGTGTACAAAACTGAGCCAAAAACGGCGCGTGAAAATGGTGTACAAAACTGAGCCAAAAACGGCGCGTGGCGTATGGCGTGCAGACTTGAGCCACAACGGCGCGTGAAAATGACGCACAAAACTGAGCCAAAACGGCGCGTGGCGTATGGCGCGCACGCGTATGGGAGTTTTCTTTAAGATTTGTTCAAGGAGAAGTTCCTTCTTGTTTTCTTCTATGTTTAGTGAGATGTGACCGTTGAAATTTGATTAATGCTCCGTCTGAGGTGGCTATCTTGTCGGAGAAGGAACAGTCGCCTTTTGCAGGTGTTAGACACATTTTTTCGTACGTGCCAGGCGCGTGGCGGCCATATTCCCTAAATAGGCGGCATCTCAATTTCTCTTTCCTGACGTGGCATCTCCTGGTTGGTTGCCTTCCTGCCTTCTGACGGTCCGCTTCCCCATTGCATTAAATCCCGGAGACTTCGACGGTTTCTCCACCTTTCTCTCCAATCTTTTTTCAAATTTCAAACTTCCTCTCTTGTTCTTCATACTTTTCTCTTTCTTCTTCAAATCTCTTTTATTCCTACAAGTATGTCTACCTCTTCGAAACCAGGCACTTCGAAGAAGAGGCAATTGAAACCTAAAGATCATGTAGGATTGGTTTTCACACCGAACGATTGCGTAATGACACATTCAACGTGCGGAATCCGTGAACGTGCTTGACCGAACACACGAAAACGTACAATAACCGTGATTCAATTTATTATGATGACATGTACAAAGCCTTGAATCACGTGGAGAGACTTTCTCTCTCTAGACTTTCTCTCTCTAAGATTATCTCTCTAAACCTCCAAATGAGCAAAAGTCTTGAATCTAATACTATAACTCCCTATTTATAGGCACAAGGTTATAAGGGATTTCCCCTTATTTACAAGATTGCCACCTTGCCTTTTTAACTACAACATGTAAAATAAAGTCTAGATCTCTTCTATTTCTGCTACGGTTAAGATTGACGGAGGCGATAGACATACTGTACTAACAGATCCGCCGGGGCCTAACGTGCGGTTATTAATTGGAAAGAGGTGGAGTTCCACAACTTATGCCAGAGATTTAAGTTTCCTTCTGAATGGGGAGCCGAGTATCCTACTACCGGCAGTACTGCTTTAAACGCCCCACCCGGTTATATGACGGTATATGCTGCCTTCTTCAGGGAAGGGAACTTCCGTCTACCCATGTCCAAATTTCTTGGTGAGGTTCTCACAAAGTGTCACACCCCCAAAATACCACATGCGGAAGCCACCGCAAGGCGTGTGACGTACCAGGATCTAGCCATTAATCACATTGAACTAATAGTAATTTATATTAAACCCGAAATCTCATTCAACGTGAAAAGTGTAATTCAAAACATCTGTTTAAAACAAAATACGTTCAGCGGAAGCATTTGAAATAGTATAAGTATTCGAGAACAACTTGTTCGTAAAACATAGCATAACATTAGATAGGTTAACAACGTCACGACCCATGACATCCACAGCTCCTCCGATTGCAAGCTCCGTTTCCTGAAATCATCTAACGACCTGCAAGCATGCAGAAAAAGTGTATCAGCATAAAACTGGCGAGTTCACCGTTTTGTTTACCGAAAATCATGTTACATGTTTTGCTGCCAAAAGTTTAGTTTAGTTCAAAAGCAATTCCAAAAACAATGTTGATAATAACTCGATACCGTACAAGATGGCTTCAGTTTGTTTGCCCGTCCCCAATGCCCCTATCAAAGCATTGGTCATGATTTAAGGTAATTAGTTCACGCCCGTCCTCCCCGGTACGGTGTGAGGGTGCCAAACCTAATAGCGCTATCAACTAATAACCCCGTTGCCTCCCCGGCAACCTATTCGGTAGAAGATGGGACTTAAGGTGATAGGAGTGAGTGTATTATCCAACATTCCGGTTTAACATTCCAGTCAAACCCATTACCCAATATTCCTCCCCGGAATATTTACCAGATGTCCCTCCCCGGGACGCATGCTTGAAAAAGAGCAATGAACTCACCTTGGTTTGCTCGGAATATGTTAACGTGCGCTTCTACGCGTTAAATAAGTGTTAGGTCCGTTACACGCGACCTAAGGTACAACATCTTTCATGTAAGTAATTATGCGAGTAGGGTTTCGCAATACCCTAGTGTCCAAACAATCCGGCTTTTAATGTGATTAGAGTACGAGTCATCATACAATCGCACATAGCGTTCACAATAGGTTTCTCTTATTTTATAATTCGGGTTAATATGCCCACAACCAAACTCACATTACACCAAATAACCAGTTAAATTATCAATCAATTTAATATTCATGATATTTAATAGTTTAACCAATCATAAAAATCAATTTCTTTTGTAGGATGGTTGTTTAACACATTTCCATTATTAAACAACATTTAGGGGCCATTTCAAAACACCACATGTGGATCCACTAAAGTTCACATATTCGGCCATTGCAACCCCAATATACATGGTCACATGGACTCAGTTTATACAAACCACCTTCAATAATAAATAGCTATGTCTGGACCTATATCAATTAATATTCTGACAACACAATCCACATACCATCCATTTCAGATTACACAAGTCCTCTTGGCCCAATTCCGAATCACATGTCATCGGCCCATATAAGGAAATATCAGAATATGTTCTCTTTTGTTTTGTTTGGAACAAGTATAAGCAATCATGTGCGGCCCACTGATTTCAAAACATGACACTCAAATATAGCACCTGTGTTAAATTCTGATTTGCTTACATTACAATTTAAATCCTGATACCTGAAACCCGGCCCTCTAATTTTAAATGGAGTAACTCGGACATCCACCCAACTAAATAACTCGGACACTTTAATATTATTAAAACAACAAACTCTGAAACACTCATAAAGGTGTATCTGAACTCGAACTCAGTCTACAATCCTCGGACCATGTTACATGTCAAACTCGGACTCAATAATCATCCATCAAACCCCCCCCCCCCCCCCCCAAGATGTGTACTAAAGCCGGACCTATTTGTTAATGAATTAACATTTGCTAAACTCTGAACTACTCATGCACATAGACTCGGAACAACTATAGGGATCTTATATAAACTCTGCTTAACAGAACTAAACTTGGAACAAAGTAAACTCAAGCCAAACTCGGACCACTTGTGTACAAACACAATTAAATTCGGACCATAGCATTATGTAAATCCTGACCTCCTTTCTTCATTCAAACTCGGATCCAACCATATAACTAAACTCTGATTATAAGTTCTGAACATATAACCCTGACTAATTACTTAGAAATTCGGACCATATGTGAGACTTAAAACTTAAAACCCTGAACATCTCTTTTTAACTTGAAAACTCTAACGAGAATATAAGGGTTTTATAAACTCTGATAGAATATAAACTCTGATACAATTAAAAAAACCCTGACTCTCATGAACACAAAAGTCTTGACTCGAGTAAACTCTGACTGTGTGACTTCACAAAGTCTAACTATTACTCCGGACAAACAACGCACCGAATTAACAAAACCACATTCTAATACAACAGTTACAATCACAATCAGTACGATCAAAACCCTAATCTAACACACGAATCAAGCAACAACTTAACAATTAGATTACATCTGCAAATCAATACACAAACACAAACCATTGTACAAACAATCTGAAAGATCAACAAAACACAGAATCGTTGTTTGGAGGACTAGGGTTTGCATGAAATCAATCGAATAAGAATGACAACGTATAATATAAACATTACCCTAGATTCGATGTGGAGTTTGTTCTTGAAGAATTGAGAGATCAAAGATTAAAGGTTTAGAGATTTGTGAAACCCTAAATGATTAGAGAACTTGCAACTGCCGTATGATTGGAATTGGTGAGAAATGATTAGGGTCAAGGAGTTTTGTTTTATTTACAGTATTAGCACTAAAAACCCCTAACTTATTAGCTTTCACACAAAGCACATATCATCTTGTAATTTATAAATGAGGCATATAATTCACGTGTTTATCATGTACGCATAAGTTATCATGTATGTGTTCCTGTAATTCCCCGAATGACCAACGTAGACTCATTTAACTAACCCTAGTTAAATGCAATGCTATGAATGTATGATTAAATTAACTATGGTTAGGTTAAAGTAGTAACCTGAAGTTGCAGGTGTGACAACCCTCACCAAACCAGGTATCCGTACGAATTAATTAATATTTAATTACTGCTTAATTACTGTGCTTGCTTACAACTGTGATTAAACTGCTTACTGATTTCTGATACATACATACTCATGCATCACATTTTATACTGTCACTTTATTATTTTTACACAAACATCAGTGACAACCTTGATGCACAAAAAACACAGTGAGCAAACTATACGGGATACCCATTAAACATGCTGACATAGCCAGCATCAGACAGTTACTGTCTCTAAGGCCAGTATGAGCCGGGAATAGATTACTACACTAGTAGGGAGTGTAGGGAGGTGAGGATTTTAGAACTGCGTCACTAGGTGATACATACATACTCATGCATCACATTTTATACTGTCACTCTATTATTTTTACACAAACATCAGTCACAACCTTGATGCACAAAAAGCACAGTGAGCACACTATACGGGATACCCATTAAACATGCTGACATAGCCAGCATCAGACAGTTACTGTCTCTAAGGCCAGTATGAGCCGGGAATAGATTACTACACTAGTAGGGAGTGTAGGGAGGTGAGGATTTTAGAACTGCGTCACTAGGTGATAATTATAGTGACCGGATGTGCCTAAAACGTACCTTAAGTACAAAATTCAGCATTTTAAATAAAAATTCAGCAATTATCTAACTAGTAAAGTGCCAAAACATGAGAAAAATATTACTAGACACATTCCAAAGTATCGGGAATTAATGGGTCACTAAAAATAATATTAACGGCACTTTAGACGCTTATGTAGCACATTAACGGATTGATATCCAGCCGTACGACTGGACTTTACCCGGAACCTAAAAATATTGTCAATGACACTGTTTTTCTTTTTGTAAGCCAGTTAGGGTCCCCGAATACCCTAACACCCGCTATAATGCATAACACACTACAAATTAGTTTAACCTCCTAAACTAACTAACTAAATGCCTAACTAACAATTAAACCCAAACCATACCCCAACCCCTTATCCCAACCGGCCCCTCCATGGGGAACACACAATCCCACAAGATTCATTATTTTATTGATTGGTCTTGGATGTACAAAACACATTATCTAGTGGGTTAGGGAATATGGAAGGTTTATAAAAGGACCCACAAGATCTCAACTCCACAACACTTCACCAAAAAAAACAAAAAAAAAAAACTACATCTCCTTTCCCTCCCTCTTTGGCAACCGGCCACACCCACACTCCCATCCACCATCATTTTTCGACTTTGATCTTACCATTCCAAGTGCACCTAAGTGTGAAGGATCGCATACGAGGGAGCCCGGTGCTTGCGGATTGCCAAGGACCTCTCTACGGCGCTTTTAACCGCCCGTTTTTCGACTAGTTTCTTCCCTAGCCTTGAGCTAGTAGTAAGTGACTCTAAACACCTTCTTGATCTATTCTAAAGTGGTTAATAAGAGTTTTGTCGGTTAAAATTTATTATCATGTAAGAACAAGATTAAAAGTCTACTAAAGGTGATGAACTTGGTGGTTAATAAGTAAATATTGGTGTAAAACTTACAAAACTAGTTTTGTTATGATTATTTAGTGTTGTTTTATGCTAGTGTTAGTTCGGATCGTCATCTAACCCGGCTAAGTCATGTTCATGGAACATGACCTAGTGTATGTTAAAGTGTGAAAAGTGGTTAGATGAAGAACACTATTACATAACCATGAACTTGTGTAAAAGTGATTCTTTTTGTAAAAAGGAGTTCTAAACTAGTAGATCTAAAGACCTACAAGTGGTATTTTCGAAGAACCAGGTGTAAGGTGAAATCATATTTTTAAAGCCGAATCTTTCCTACACAAAAGTGATTATTGTGAACACACAAGTGTGTAGACACTTGTGTAACCAAAAGTTTTAAACAAGAATTATTTTTGTAATTTTTGACAAAAGTTGTAAAAATGTATCTTCTTTAAAAACAAGGTTCTCAAAGAAACCAATTTTATTTATAGAAAGATCTACTAAAAATATGGGGAAAGTTACTATATATTTTGCACAAACCACAAGTTCATGTGTTTTGCGATTTATATTTATTTTGACTATTTTGATGATGAAACTTTGTTGATTGATGTTGGGAACATTGTTGAATTGAAATTTTAAAAGAAAATGATACGCTAGAAAGCGTGGCCACCTCCAGTTATAGGGGAAACTCTGGCGAAATTTTTCCAAAAATCTAACACTTGGAAATATTTTTATCACGAGTGTTACGAATATATTTTCAACTTGTTTTCCCAATTACCTTTCACCACAATTTTTATTACAAAACAACCAAGTGTCGGAGGTGGAATTTTTATAAATAAAACTTGCTAAAATATATATTTTCATAACAACACTTGTGTAAATTTTTGTGAACTACGTAAATATTATTTTTAGGGTAAAAATAATATTACTAAATATTAACGGCTCCAAAATAATGCAAACGCCTTCACAATAAATATTTAAGTTACACCGGTATTATTTATACCACCCGAACCTTACAACGTAACTTACGTATTTTCAGAAAATACTCTTAAGTGTGTATTTTGACAAGGATATTATTTTGGAAAATTATATGGAATAAAATATAATATTTTTGGGAAAAATATTTATATTTTGGAAGTAAAGTATTTTAGACAAATGAAATAAATAATATTCTATTAAGTGAGACTTAATAATATATTTCGAAGTTATACGAACGCACATGTATTAAATCACCCATCCTTGGGAAGGAATATATTTACAAAATAATTACGAAATGTAATCACGAAATAGTTGCCTAACTATTTCCCAAAGACATTAAACCTTAAGCTAAGGCACGGCCGTCCGTCTAATAGAAGTTAGTACGTGTAGGTCGTCGCACAGCAGGTTGACTGGGAGATACTTTTTAGAGACGCACTTCGGTGAGTTCATGTCCCCCTTTTCCCTTAACTGTTTTCAGTTTTCTAAACTGCGGGGGTGAAATACAGGTTACTATGATTATGAGTACTTTTACACATGGTATGACTAGCGTAAGGAGGGTTACTACTTAGATCATGTGAGTGGGTAGGCGGGAACTGGAGGCCATTAATCCTCATTGTAGGACCGAGGGACGTTAGCGGTAGATCTATCTGGGTGTAGCGAGCCCAGCCCCAGGCCCAACAGAACGGACCTCGGGGTGACTTTGTGCCCAACGCAAAATCCGCTAGGTTTGAGTCTTCCTACTTGCACTTCACACATATCAATGGCCTTGCAAACCATTGGTGATCTCTTTTTCCTTATTTGCTACATACCAGGGATTTTTATACTTACAAAGGTTTTACATACTCACTTACACATGAACTCGCTCAACATTTTTGTTGATTTTTCCAACTTACATGTATTTCAGGCGTTGTTCCTGACCCCGCATTGGAGCATGACCCTGTTCATGCCGATGCACCTGCTGTTGCTCCTTGATTGATCATCTGCTTGGACGAGAGAAAATTGGGGTAACTATGCAAGACAATTTATTATTACGGGGGCCCACGTAATAACGACTTGTAGTGCACAGAAATCCTGGTGGACTCTGCAGATCAAGCTATGAAAACCACACAAAATTAATCTATAGGTGTCCTCACCTTCATCTGGTAGAACAGTCCATAGATCAGTGCTTTAGCACGTTAGAAAGTAGGAAGCCTGTCTTAGCCTACTTCGTGACTAACACTTATACCTGCATACGAGGCGTTTGAGGAAACGACATTTAAACAAGTGAAGAGGAGTATCATTCAGAAAGAATTAGAGACGATACACTCTCTAACTCCCCTACACGAACAACCCCATCTAAAGGAAAATATACGCACCAGTAAAGCTAAAGACCTAAGAAAACCAATGTAGCAGGAAATAACTAAAACACGAATGACCAAGGCGAGGCGATGTAGCCTCGAGTTCATTCTATTACAAGCAACAAGCCAAATTGGCAAGCCTATGTGAAGGCTCAGAAATTTATTTCCCCACTCATACATTGAGTATATTTACGTGTAAAATTGGCTGAGTACATGATGGCTTATGGTGCTGTGTATCTCATAGACAATTGAAATGTTGTCTAGCCCGCTTCATACCACTTCGCCAGAAGAGAATGCCACCCAGATGTGTCTCAGACACCAGTACACTACCAAGGACAGAAGCAGAGCTGCAAGAACGCATCTCACAGGCAAATGCACGACATGAAGCCCTCCGCTCTAAGCACAGCGATGGCATTACTGGAAATAACTCTCCAACTGGCTGCACCTATAAGCAGTTCCTGAACTGCAAGCCTTTGAACTTTGACGGAACAGGAGGCGCCGTTGCATTTGTTCGTTGGTCCGAAAGGATTGACTCCATTCTAAGAATGAGTAACGGTTCGCCCCAACAGAGTATAACCTATACCTCGGGGTTATTTCTAGATGACACACTCTCATGATGGAACCTTCAGGTTCAGACCCTTGGCACAGATGCTGCTTATGCACTGAGCTGGGACGAGCTCAAAGGAATTGTCACACCCCCAAAATCCACACGCGGAGTATCACCGCTTGGAGGCGTGACTGACCAGGATCAAGCCACCAATCATATAGAACAATGTATAAAGTAAAAGTAATTGCAATTTAACCCAAACAATCCATATGAAAGGTGTTCCAAAACATAAATATGTTATCACTGTATAGCGGAAGCGTATAATTAAACCCAACATAATAAAGTATGAAATGTCATAATGTCTAATCAAGTATTCACGATCCTTGTCCACAACGACAGCGCCTCCCGTGCAAGCTCCGTAAGTACCTAAGGTCCTGCAAGGCATGTAACAGAGGATCAACAACTAGTTGAGCGAGTTCACAGAAAGTAAATGCGTAATAGTAAGTTCGTATGTAACATGTGGCTCTACTGGGCCGTTAGTACGTTCTATTGGTGGGGGCTTCCCATAATGTATATTCACTAGACTATTTGTAACCATAAGTATCCTTCCCAATCCGAGGATAGTAATAAGTATGAGTATAAGTATAAGTGTCCTTCCCAACCGAGGACAGTACGTATCGAGTACGTAGGTTTAGCGCTGGTGTCCTTCCCCATCCGAGGACATTAGTACCTAGGATTTTTGTATGTGTTAACACTAGTATCCTTCCCAAACCGAGGATAGTACGTATGTTATACGTAGATTTTGGCACAGGCATCCTTCCCAATCCGAGGACCGTGGTAAGTAGTCTAGTAGTGATGTGAGTACAAGCAATCATTCAATCCCATTCCAAACCCACCTGGGGAATCCCATGCCTTGGTAAGAGTGTGAACTCACCTTGGTTTGCTCGGTATGCTAAGTATGCGCTCAAAGTAAATCAATCACGTCCTAAAGTATGCACGTATACATAATCAGTTTGTGTTCAAGTTGTTCACGTATAAACATGTAGCACGTATCCACAATCATATACAAGATGGTTACACTTAACAGCAGTTAAATATTCCAGTTAACACTTAACAGAATTAACTCAAGTTACAGTGCTAGTACATATTGGCGAAACACACATGTTGGCGAAACACAATAGTTGGCGAAACACAATAGTTGGCGAAACACAATATTTACGAAACACAATATTGACGAAACACATTATTGACGAAACACATTCAGTTTCGTCGTGACCTTGTTTGGCGAAACAGGATTCTGATTCGTCGGTTTGCTCTTGGCGAAACACTTCTGTTTCGTCAAGAGACCTGTTTCGTCGAACAGTCAGTTACGTCTTAACAGTTACGAATCATACAGAAACCCTAATCATTCTAACAGCCGTCATCAGTAACAGAGATCATATGAAGATCGATGTGCATGTAGGATCATCATAACTCAATCATCCAAGAATCATTGTCTAGCATAAACCCTAGTTTATAAATATAACATATCAACTAACATACAATCATCATATCATTGAACCCTATCAAGATGCTAACGTTCATTCAGAATCAGAACATAATAAAATATCCAGAACCGCAGCATTCAATTGTCATGAGTTTCGCATAGTATTATTTATATCCACTACCACATTCATATCGGAATCTACATCATCATCATCACAAGAACCCTAATAATTAACATGTATCGGTTACAAATTTACATCATCCCAGCAGAAGCACATAACTCAAAAACACATACACAGATGAAAGATCAATCACGACACATGGATTTACTAACCGAGATGATGGTTTGATCGCACAAGGGTTTCCGGTGGGTTCTAGGTTGCCGTCACACAGTAGAGAGTCCTCTAGGGTTTCAGATTACTTAAACATATGAAACAGGAGGTTGGTTCACGTAATAATATGAGAGTTTACGTACTGGGCCCAAGCTGGGCTTTTGGCGAATCTGGGCCGGCGAAACAGTCTGTTTCGTCGAGATGAGTTTGACGAAACAAACTTCTGTTTCGTCGAGATGCCATTGGCGAAACATAGCTTGTGTTTCGTCGAGCAGTTTCATGTGTTAATCAGTTTATATGATTTCTAAAATACTAAGTCTCATGCTATAACATCAACACATAACCAAGCAAACATGGTACGTTTATTATCACACGAAGTGTACCGTTACAAAACAGACAAGTCAAACAACTAAACAGTCAAAGTCAACGTGCATTTAATGCGAAAGTGAAAGTCGAAAACTCGAGTTGTCACAGGAATGATGGAGAAGAAATACAATTCTAGGGCTGGAATCCAGAAGCTTGAGGTGGAGTTCTGGAATTGAAAATGGACGGACCAGAGATTCATGAATACGTCCAGCAATCTCACGACTTGTCTAGGGTTGTCCCCTACTAAGACAAACCGGAGTTCAAAAGGATTGAACGATTCATTTAGGGGACTTGCACCCCAGATCAGGGGCATGGTTACTACCTCGAGGCCCTCAACCATTACAGAGGCTATCGATATGGGTGATTTATTTATAACATGGGATGTTATGTGTTGATATTACACTTTGCTTACTATCACCTGACCAACGTAAACCATCTTTTAGAAGATGCCACCAAAACGCGATCCACGCATGCCTGCCAACGAGGCAGAACTTCAACAAATCATCGCTGCTGCCATTGCGCAATACGCCGCCTCTCAAGGAGGACCCAGCGGAAGCAGCTCAAACAATAACGGCAAAAACAATCCTCCTCATGGGTGCACCTACAAGCAGTTCCTGGACTGCAAACCTGTAAACTTTGATGGCATCGGAGGTGCTGTTTATTTTGTTCGTTGGGCCGAAAAGACAGAATCAGTTCTCCACATGAGCAAATGCGCTCCAGATCAGCAAGTTACCTACATCTCTGGACTATTCTTGGATGGAGCCCTGTCATGGTGGAATTTACAAGTCCAAACACTTGGTGAAGCCGCAGCCTACGCAATGACATGGAACGAGCTGAAAGAGCTCATGCGTAAAAAGTATTGCTCTCGCGCTGAAATCTAGAGGTTGGAAACTGAGTTTTGGCATTTGAAGATGGAAGGTCCGAAAATCGCAGAGTATGTTCAAAGGTTCCACGACCTGTCACATGTGGTACCTTATATGGTCACACCAGAATTCAAGCAGATTGAGCGCTTCATTTGGGGTTTAGCTCCTCAAATCATAAGTATGGTGACCTCTTCCAAGCCTGCAACTATCACTAAGGCAATCGATCTAAGCGTAGCTCTCACTGAGGAGGCGATCCGCGTAAACAAGTTTTCTGATGTTGAGCAAAAGAAGAAGGAGACTCATGTAGAGTCGTCCGGGGGTAACAAAAGGAAGTTCTCGAACTTCAAGCAGGGAACTAGCCACGTTGGCAAGAAAGAACCAAGCGCACCAGCCCAAGCTGCGACTGGTACTGGAAGGAGAGGAAAGGGATATATGGGTACTCATCCCAAGTGTAACTCCTGCCAGCGTCATCATTCTGGCCGATGCGGGCCAAAAGTATGTGAAGCTTGTGGAAAACTTGGCCACTTGAAGGATTCTTGCTGGGCTAGTGCTGGCCGGGGAGGCCAAGGAGGTTATGGTAATAGAAACAATAATCGTGGTGGTATTGGGAATCGCCCACAGGGGAACAATGGAGGAAATGGGAATTGAGGCAACAATGTGAATCAAGCTGGTAATGTGAATCGAGATCAGAACAACAATCAAGCTGGAAATGGAGGTGGAAACGGACAAAGACCAGGTTGCTTTAACTGTGGTGACATTGGGCACTATAAGCGGAACTGCCCAGAATTGAATCAAGCGCGTGGAAGGGTTTTCAATATCGAGGGGAGGGAAGCACGCCAGGATCCCAATGTTGTTACTGGTACGTTCCCTATAAATCAACTCTTTGCATCCGTTTTATTTGATACTGGTACCGATTATAGCTTCGTATCGTTAGAGTTTAAGAATACGCTTGGATTAGCCGCTAGTAAATTAGATATTCCTTACTCAATTGAATTGGCTAATGGAAAGTTAGTAGAAGCTAATGAAGTGGTCAGAGGTTGTGTAATCGAGTTGGGAGAGCGTGTGTTTACTTTGGATCTACTACCAGTCCAGCTGGGGAGCTTCGACGTGGTAGTAGGAATGGATTGGTTATCAAGCAACAAGGCTGAGATTGTTTGTCACGAAAAGGTCGTTCGTATCCCAACCGAAGATGGAGAAACAATTGTGGTTCATGGGGAGAAGCGGGATACGCCTTTAAGAATTATCAGTTGCCTGAAAGCTCGTAAGTGTTTACAAAAGGGATGTGCTGCCTTCCTGGCACACATCGTGGATAAGAAAGCTGCTGAGCCGAAAATCGAAGACATCCCTATCGTGAGGGAATATCCTGAAGTCTTTCCAGAGGACTTGCCAGGATTGCCACCCCAAAGGCAAGTGGAATTTCACATTGACTTAGTTCCAGGCGCCGCGCCTGTAGCTAGGGCACCTTATAGACTTGCACCGTCAGAGATGCAGGAGTTGTCGACACAACTCCAGGAGTTACTTGACAAAGGATTCATCCGACCAAGCTTCTCACCTTGGGGAACTCCAGTTTTATTTGTCAAAAAGAAAGACGGTAGTTTTCGTATGTGTATTGACTACCGGGAGTTGAATAAGCTGACGATCAAGAATAGATACCCTCTGCCAAGAATCGATGATTTATTCGATCAACCCCAAGGTTCAAGCTTTTATTCAAAGATCGATCTTCGATCTGGATACCATCAGCTAAGGATACAAGAGGAGAGTATCCCGAAAACAGCCTTCAGAACTCGTTACGGACATTACGAGTTCCTAGTTATGCCGTTTGGGTTGACAAACGCGCCTGCTGTTTTTATGGACCTAATGAACAGAGTTTGCAAGCCATATTTGGATAAGTTCGTGATTGTGTTCATCGACGATATTTTGATTTATTCAAAGACAAAGGCTGAATACGAACAGCACTTAAGAGCTATTTTGGAGTTGCTGAAAAAGGAACAGTTGTACGCCAAGTTCTCAAAGTGCGAGTTTTGGCTACGTGTAGTCCAGTTTCTTGGACACGTGGTTAATGGAAATGGAATCCATGTTGATTCCACAAAGATCGAGGCGATAAAGAGCTGGGAGACTCCAAAGACGCCGACCGAGATTCGCCAGTTCTTAGGTTTGGCTGGCTATTATCGAAGATTCATTGAGGATTTTTCTAAAATCACTCAACCCCTTACCGCGCTCACACAGAAGGATAAGAAGTTTGATTGGGGAATCAAACAGGAGGAAGCATTCCAGTTACTGAAAGACAAGCTTTGTAATGCACCGATTTTATCGCTACCCGAAGGAACTGATGATTTCGTGGTATACTGTGACGCCTCACGTCAAGGATTGGGTTGCGTGTTGATGCAACGCCAGAAAGTTATAGCTTACGCGTCACGCCAGTTGAAAGTTCATGAAAGGAATTATACCACGCACGATTTAGAACTAGGCGCAGTGGTATTTGCGCTGAAAATATGGAGACATTATTTGTATGGTACAAAGTGTACAATTTTCACGGACCACAAGAGTTTACAGCACATATTCAACCAGAAAGAGTTGAATATGAGACAAAGACGTTGGGTCGAATTGTTGAACGATTACGACTGCGAGATAAAGTACCATCCAGGGAAGGCGAATGTGGTCGCCGATGCCCTAAGTCGTAAAGAAAGGATCAAGTCCATAAGGGTTAGGGCTTTAGAAATGATTATCCAGACAGATCTCTCTCTACGCATTCGTGCTGCACAGAGAGAAGCTTCGAAAGGAAGGAATATTGGAGATGAGTATCTCCGTGGGATGGAGAAACAGTTGGTGCCAAACGAGGAAGGAACTTTAGGTTTTATGAAAAGAATTTGGGTTCCTCTGTTCGGTGGGTTGAGAAAAGTTATTTTTGATGAGGCACACAAATCACGGTACTCTATCCATCCAGGAGCGGATAAGATGTACCAGGACCTTAAAGATTACTATTGGTGGCCTAGAATGAAAGGCGACGTTGCTGTTTATGTGAGAAAGTGTTTAACGTGTGCCAAGGTTAAAGCTGAATATCAGAAGCCTTCGGGACTTCTGCAACAACCTGAAATTCCCAAGTGGAAATGGGAACAGATTTCAATGGATTTTATAACAAAGTTGCCAAGGACGCCCAGAGGTCATGACATTATTTGGGTAATAGTTGACCGTCTGACCAAGTCCGCGCACTTCTTACCAATCAAGGAGAAAGACAACACTAGTAAACTTGTGGAAATTTACATGCAAGAGATCGTTGCACGTCATGGAGTGCCTCTCTCGATCATCTCTGATAGGGATGGGAGATTTGTATCAAGGATTTGGCGATCCTTCCAAGAAGCTTTTGGCTCGCAATTGAACCTAAGTACTGCATTTCATCCGCAAACTGATGGCCAAAGTGAAAGAACTATTCAGACATTGGAGGATATGCTAAGAGCATGTGTAATGGATCTTGGTGGTAGCTGGGATAAGCATTTACCATTGGCCGAATTCTCATACAACAACAGCTACCACACCAGTATTGGAGCCGCACCATTTGAAGCTCTTTACGGACGCAAATGTCGATCACCACTATGCTGGGCTGATGCAGGTGATAGACAACTTGTTGGTCCCGAAATTGTCCAAGAAACAACGGACAAGATTGCGCAAATTCGAAAACGCATCGAAGCGGCTCGCGACAGACAGAAAGCCTATGCAGATCCAAACCGGAAACATTTGGAATTCCAAGTTGGAGATATGGTTTTATTGAAAGTTTCACCCTGGAAGGGTGTGGCACGCTTCGGAAAGCGTGGGAAGTTGAATCCGCGTTACATTGGCCCTTTCAGAATCCTGCAAAGGATTGGGCTTGTAGCCTACAAGTTGGACCTACCTGCAGAACTCCATGGTGTTCACGATACATTCCATGTATCAAATTTGAGAAAGAGTCCAACACAAGATACAGTGATCATTCCTGCTGACGAAGTTCATATCGACGACACGCTCCACTTCACTGAAGAACCTGTTGAGGTCACGGATTGGAAAGTTAACAAAACTCGCAGGAGCAGTGTCAAACTCGTCAAAGTTCGTTGGAATGCGAGACATGGGCATGAATTCACGTGGGAACGTGAGGATCGGATGAAAGAGAAATACCCCCATTTATTTCCTAAGAACCCTGCATCTAGTAGCAGAACTTAAATTTCGGGACGAAATTTATTTAACGGGGGGAGAATGTGACAACCCTCACCAAACCAGGTATCCGTACGAATTAATTAATATTTAATTACTGCTTAATTACTGTGCTTGCTTACAACTGTGATTAAACTGCTTACTGATTTCTGATACATACATACTCATGCATCATATTTTATACTGTCACTCTATTATTTTTACACAAACATCAGTGACAACCTTGATGCACAAAAAGCACAGTGAGCACACTATACGGGATACCCATTAAATATGCTGACATAGCCAGCATCAGACAGTTACTATCTCTAAGGCCAGTATGAGCCGGGAATAGATTACTACACTAGTAGGGAGTGTAGGGAGGTGAGGATTTTAGAACTGCGTCACTAGGTGATAATTATAGTGACCGGATGTGCCTAAAACGTACCTTAAATACAAAATTCAGCATTTTAAATAAAAATTCAGCAATTATCTAACTAGTAAAGTGCCAAAACATGAGAAAAATATTACTAGACACATTCCAAAGTATCGGGAATTAATGGGTCACTAAAAATAATATTAACGGCACTTTAGACGCTTATGTAGCACATTAACGGATTGATATCCAGCCGTACGACCGGACTTTACCCGGAACCTAAAAATATTGTCAATGACACTGTTTTTCTTTTTGTAAGCCAGTTAGGGTCCCCGAATACCCTAACACCCGCTATAATGCATAACACACTACAAATTAGTTTAACCTCCTAAACTAACTAACTAAATGCCTAACTAACAATTAAACCCAAACCATACCCCAACCCCTTATCCCAACCGGCCCCTCCATGGGGAACACACAATCCCACAAGATTCATTATTTTATTGATTGGTCTTGGATGTACAAAACACATTATCTAGTGGGTTAGGGAATATGGAAGGTTTATAAAAGGACCCACAAGATCTCAACTCCACAACACTTCACCAAAAAAAAAAAAAAAAAAACTACATCTCCTTTCCCTCCCTCTTTGGCAACCGGCCACACCCACACTCCCATCCACCATCATTTTTCGACTTTGATCTTACCATTCCAAGTGCACCTAAGTGTGAAGGATCGCATACGAGGGAGCCCGGTGCTTGCGGATTGCCAAGGACCTCTCTACGGCGCTTTTAACCACCCGTTTTTCGACTAGTTTCTTCCCTAGCCTTGAGCTAGTAGTAAGTGACTCTAAACACCTTCTTGATCTATTCTAAAGTGGTTAATAAGAGTTTTGTCGGTTAAAATGTATGATCATGTAAGAACAAGATTAAAAGTCTACTAAAGGTGATGAACTTGGTGGTTAATAAGTAAATATTGGTGTAAAACTTACAAAACTAGTTTTGTTATGATTATTTAGTGTTGTTTTATGCTAGTGTTAGTTCGGATCGTCATCTAACCCGGCTAAGTCATGTTCATGGAACATGACCTAGTGTATGTTAAAGTGTGAAAAGTGGTTAGATGAAGAACACTATTACTTAACCATGAACTTGTGTAAAAGTGATTCTTTTTGTAAAAAGGAGTTCTAAACTAGTAGATCTAAAGACCTACAAGTGGTATTTTCGAAGAACCAGGTGTAAGGTGAAATCATATTTTTAAAGCCGAATCTTTCCTAAACAAAAGTGATTTTTGTGAACACACAAGTGTGTAGACACTTGTGTAACCAAAAGTTTTAAACAAAAATTATTTTTGTAATTTTTGACAAAAGTTGTAAAAATGTATCTTCTTTAAAAACAAGGTTCTCAGAGAAACCAATTTTATTTATAGAAAGATCTACTAAAAATATGGGGAAAGTTACTATATATTTTGCACAAACCACAAGTTCATGTGTTTTGCGATTTATATTTATTTTGACTATTTTGATGATGAAACTTTGTTGATTGATGTTGGGAACATTGTTGAATTGAAATTTTAAAAGAAAATGATACGCTAGAAAGCGTGGCTACCTCCAGTTACAGGGGAAACTCTGGCGAAATTTTTCCAAAAATCTAACACTTGGAAATATTTTTATCACGAGTGTTATGAATATATTTTCAACTTGTTTTCCCAATTACCTTTCGCCACAATTTTTATTACAAAACAACCAAGTGTCGGAGGTGGAATTTTTATAAATAAAACTTGCTAAAATATATATTTTCATAACAACACTTGTGTAAATTTTTGTGAACTACGTAAATATTATTTTTAGGGTAAAAATAATATTACTAAATATTAACGGCTCCAAAATAATGCGAACGCCTTCACAATAAATATTTAAGTTACACCGGTATTATTTATACCACCCGAACCTTACAACGTAACTTACGTATTTTCAGAAAATACTCTTAAGTGTGTATTTTGACAAGGATATTATTTTGGAAAATTATATGGAATAAAATATAATATTTTTGGGAAAAATATTTATATTTTGGAAGTAAAGTATTTTAGACAAATGAAATAAATAATATTCTATTAAGTAAGACTTAATAATATATTTCGAAGTTATACGAACGCACATGTATTAAATCCCCCATCCTTGGGAAGGAATATATTTACAAAATAATTACGAAATGTAATCACGAAATAGTTGCCTAACTATTTCCCAAAGACATTAAACCTTAAGCTAAGGCACGGCCGTCCGTCTAATAAAAGTTAGTACGTGTAGGTCGTCGCACAACAGGTTGACTGGGAGATACTTTTTAGAGACGCACTTCGGTGAGTTCATGTCCCCCTTTTCCCTTAACTGTTTTCAGTTTTCTAAACTGCGGGGGTGAAATACATGTTACTATGATTACGAGTACTTTTACACATGGTATGACTAGCGTAAGGAGGGTTACTACTTAGATCATGAGAGTGGGTAGGCGGGAACTGGAGGCCATTAATCCTCATTGTAGGACCGAGGGACGTAAGCGGTAGATCTATCTGGGTGTAGCGAGCCCAGCCCCAGGCCCAACAGAACGGACCTCGGGGTGACTTTGTGCCCAACGCAAAATCCGCTAGGTTTGATTCTTCCTACTTGCACTTCACACATATCAATGGCCTTGCAAACCATTGGTGATCTCTTTTTCCTTATTTGCTACATACCAGGGATTTTTATACTTACAAAGGTTTTACATACTCACTTACACATGAACTCGCTCAACATTTTTGTTGATTTTTCCAACTTACATGTATTTCAGGGAACTAAGGATCTGGCACGGTATGCTACGTTTTCACGTTGCGTAGAGTTATGGGATCATCCGAGTTTAGGGGTCGTGGCTTTTACCTGGATGAGTCACCGTTCTTAAACTACGTCCATCTTAAGTTTGTGGTTGTGTCTTTCAAACAATGTTTTTATGTTGTTAGGGTGTAATTTCCGTTATATGTGTCAACGCCTTAAGACAATGTTGTGGTATTTTACTTTTCAAACTTAAATCAAGGGATGATCTGCATGGTTTTATTTTCATATAGCTTTGTTATGATTAAGCTATGGTATTAAGAAGTCACAACAAATAAACCCACGCTTCAGCAAAGCCAGGGTGTGACAGCAGGTTGTCACACAAAGTATGGCATCCATATTTCTCAGGTGAATGCTTTAGGGTTGCCTCGGATAACCCACGTTGAGTTTATTTGTCATGCCCAGAAGTTGGTGCCAACGATGGAGATGTTCAACGTTTTTTACTATGTTACTTACGCTGGTGGGTTTTATTCTTTCAACACCCGTACTGCCAATGTTCTTCCTTGTAGCAGAGACCCTCCTAAAAGTTTCCATGACTGGAAAAATAATTTTTTCTACATTCGTCGGGGTGTCATTCGAATTGACATGCACTACCGTGCTGAGCGCAAAGGGGTGCCGAAGTTCGTGCTGGTTGGTGCTTATGTTGATCGAGAGTGGTATAAAACCCTTACGAAGGTTCCCACTCTGATTATTCAACTTGAGGAGAAAGCACTTGTTGCTGCAGGGATGAGCTTGATGTGGGTGCCAAGAGACCTAAGGGCAACAGCAGTGTATACATACAAAGGCAAAGGTACTCTTTGTTTGTTGTTGCTCTTCTTCCTTTTTCTTTCTTTTTTTTTTTTTTGTGTTGCTTACTGGTTTTTATTCTAGTAGGCTATAGTTTGATGAACATCTTGGATCCGGAGATTGGTGGGGAGATGACGGGTATGCTTTTTGTAACACCCCAAAAACGGGTTTGGTAATCAAACCACGTTAATACTAAAAGACGACTAAAGAACCGTTAGTGGTAAATAGTAAGCCAGAAAATATTAGGATTTATATAACTAAATCTAATATTTAATAAAAAGAGAAAAAGAATGCGTTTGGGAAATAAAGTTTATAGAAGGCCCGAGTTAACGGGACTTAAACTAAACTTAGTCATAGATTCCCAAAACCCACTAATTTAATTAGGAATGTTTAACCTAGTTAATAAGTGGGGAATATTGTTAGAAATAAGTAGGTTGTGCCCTACTTAATTAACTAACCAAATTAGAGGGGCCAATGTTGTTAAAATTGAAACTTATATTATTGGTTTTAATTAAAAACAAAACCAAACACCTTAAAGGAGATGTCTGGTCGAACAAGAACACAGGGGGCGACACAGGCTCCCCACCAAACCCTTGTTCGTGCCAAACTTGATCAAATTGAAGGTTCAAATCAGCTCCAAATCGAATTTCAAGCACAAATTCGTGAACACCTAGTTGAAAGGATCACAAGGTATGTAAAATTGTGATGTTTTGATCCATCTTAAATTCTAGGTTATTTGTAAGAAACTGAAATTGAGCTTGATTATGTCGTGCATGGATGAATCTTGAAGTAATATGATACCTAGGAGTAAACCCTAGTCAATAACATGTTGGATTATTGGATAATCTATGAAATTCATGATGATCCATTGATAAGTTAAATGGGTTTTGTAAATTTAGATGAACACTCGGATTAGGGTGTTAAATTGATGAATATTGGTTGCTATGATATAAGTTCTTGATGTAGTTCATGAACACTAGACATAGAGGTTTGTTTTTTTGATGTAAATCTTGGTGAAAATAATTAGTTATGAAATAGTTAGTAAATATGTAAAATCATGCACATTAGGTGTTTGCTAAAATGCCTAAATGAGAATTAAAGTGTTGAAAGTTAGAGTGAAAACGCGTATTCGAATGATATGGCAATTACGCGTGATGTGAAGTGATAAGGGTTCTAAATACTATGTTGATGTAGACTAAATGTTGTAAACCATGTGATAGAAAGTAGTTAACATTGAATAAATTAAGTTGACTAAGCATGAAGTCGAACAGTAGCTTCGACATAGAAAATAAGTGAGGTGGAATAGTCGTAATTGTTAATGACTAATTTAACCGCCTTGTAAATGATTGACAATAGTTTGACGCGTAACAAGCTAGGTGAAAGCTTGGAGGAAGGAGCGGGTCAAACGGAGCAAGTACGGAAAGAAAAGCGTGGCGTGGATGCGAGGTAAGTGTAATTTACACACTTATGTAGAATACTAGTTTATTTGATACATTGTAAACGTGATAAAGATACTATTGGAAATATGGATTTTTGTTAAGATTACCTGGTAGTGTAATCTAATAATGAAGGAAAAAGGACAAAAAATGGAAATTGGTCAAGTGTCGACTAATGTAAATCAAGGTTAAAAGGATACCCATGGCGTAAGCCGAAATGGGTTGAAATTGTAAGAAAGGAGTTTAAAAGAAAAAGGGTATGATAATAAAATCCGGGGTGGGATGGATGTATGAATTGGAAATCAAGAGTGATGTTTTTGATTAAATAGATAAAGTTGGGCATATAGTCACCATTTGACAATATCGACTAATGTGGTTGTCAAGTCTTATGTCAAACAGGACCGATTAGCAAATCGGATAATTTCGTCACCATTGATTGTGTGATAATGAAAGCGAGGTATAAAACGGGTCATACTTTGACCCGAGCCAGGTACGTATAATTAAGCTTTTTGGTTAAACATACAAGTTTGGTCAAAATATTTAGCGAAAGTCCTTCGTCGTGAAGTGAGGGACTAAAGTTGACCAAAACACCCTTGAAGGGTATATTGGGCAAACGACTCATAGAGGTCGTTTAAGAACTTGCATACATATTATTGAATCATTAGACATGAACAAGGTCATAGGAATGCACATTCGCGGGTTAAATGCTCAAAAATGGTCATTTTCGTAAAATGACCAATCGATGGGTAAAATTTGGGAAAAAGGAGTTCATTATGATAAATCCACCACAAAATAGTTGTGGTGGAATAATTGTAGTTAATTAGATATGGAACTTTTGTAGCAACAAAAGAAAGGCACAAGTTCTAGACTAAAATGCATAAATACCCTTAACGGGTCAAAATATGCATTTAAGCGTAAACAGGATTTTATTACTTAAGAAACCCGTGATTTGAGATTAATATAATAGGAGATATTGAAATAATGAATTTCATGAGTTTAACGATCAAATAAACTTGTGGGTATGATAAAATTATGAACGGGTCAATATTTAGTAAAAAGGGTAGTAAGCTGAAGACTTAAAAGTCAGAAATTTTGTTAATCCGGATGTTGGATTTTAACTCCATAAGATGGAGAATTAAATTACGGATGCGTAGGAAAAAGAATCGGGTAAAACAGTTCAATAACGAAGAAGTTATGGCCATTTTCGTGAAATCGGGTTGAGCTGGGTATGTACAGCAACTGATTAAGCATCAGGCTGTGAAAAAAGGGGGCCTAGCATCACGCGATGCCAAGCCTAGCATCACGCGACGCCCCTTGGCGTCACGCGACGCCCCCTGTTCCGGAAATAAATTTGTTTTGTTGTTGTTTGACCCATGTACTTGTTTATACTTATTATTTAACTATCAAAACTAACTTTTAAGTTGCTTTTGATTATAGATGATAGCCAAGAGTGCCAGATGAAGATTAAGCTCGATGAGGAACCGAACACGATAAAGTTAAAAGCTTCCGCACGGCGTTTCGTCATCACTTTTAAACGACGAACTTATTTATATTATGTTGAAAACTTTTAAATTGTAAAAGTTTTAGATTACTCGTATTTTCTAAGGATACTTAATCGATACTTTATCGTAATTACATGTTTATTTTCGTTATTTATACGAAAACCTTTATAATAATAACAAGGGTGTTACAAGTTGGTAATCAGAGCTCATGGTTAAAGAGTAAAGTGTGTTCGGTTCGAGGCTTGATCGTAAATCCGGTAAGTATGTGTATTTTTAATGGTTTAGCATGTTAAAGTGTTGTAAACAACACACAGGGTTATCGTGTAATATACGATACCTCAATTAAATAATAGATATAGTTAACAAAATTACGTGCGTTAACACGTATAGTAGAAAAGCCTTGTATTATGATACAGGCATTTAGTAAAGTTGTTAGTGCATACATCTGTCGACTTCGTCTTATATCGAGTCTCGGGTTCGTTGCGGATTTGATCAAGCGTGACATCATCAAAAATGTCATCATGTGACATCAATGATGACATCACAACATTTTAGATGATGATAATTAGTTCTCGAAAGTCAATATATACACAAGAAGACAAAACAGATTTCATGAGACAAGACCGTTTGAAATTGTAATTGTTTGTGTTGACCGTTTGAATATGTTGGTGGTGACCGTTTGACAGGTGACCGTTTGAAGTGTCTTGCCACCTTCAAACGGTCAGGGTGTTCCCTATAAATACCCTTCAAACTTTCATCATTTGTAACATTCTTGATTCCGACGCTGAGGTGCTGTCGAAGTGTCTCCAGTCTTGTAAACGTTCAGAGATTAATAAACGAGACAATTAATAGTGAATTCAAGCTAAACAAAGACAGAATCAATGAATTCCGCCTCTGATTCTGTTTGAGCACTCTTCTGATCGACTCGTTAGGTCGTTTCACGATCCTACAAGTGGTATCAGAGCTCAGGAGGAAGAGTTCTTACCGTTTAGCTCGTTTTCGCTAGCATATTCTGATTTTCTACACCTTCTTTTCAAAACTGAACAAGTTTTCACGATTAAAATCGGCTATAACTTTCACAGAATGTGTAAAAGTGCATTTTAACAAACCCTTGAAAGTTTCAGCTTAAAATTCGAAGTTAAAGTGGTAGAAATGGCTTGAAAACCGGTGACCGTTTGAACGAATCCAGCATCTGACCGTTTGAAAATTGCCTGACAGTTTGAAATTGATCGTGACTGTTTGAAAATGCACATGACAGTTTGAAAATACATGCTTGTCCGTTTGAAAATGCACCTTATAGTTTGAAATTACACATGACCGTTTGAAAAATACATCGTGACCGTTTGAAATATGGTTCCAGTTTGAAAGTGTTTCAGTCTTCAAGTGATTGTACATTGAGTTGTGTAAACCGTTTGAAAAGGTTCATCGATTCATGTGATTTATCAGGTCTTGTTATTTGTGGTGCATGTGATATTATCGAAAGTGCATTGAGTAGTGTGAACGGTTCATCATTACACGTGATACAATTGTTGTGTTCAGATCTATATCATTGATTTGCATGTGAACAAATCATGTCACCCTTGTGAATATATCAGTTTGCATAAGATACAAAGTGAGGTCCAATTAAAATTGTGTATGAAATGATGTTGTCGGCCATTTTCACAAGTGAAAGCCCAAAGTTTGGATAAAGACTTGTAGTGCGGCCCAATCACATTAATACTACATCAATTTGTGTCGGTTTCATATATCAAGATTCAAAAACAATGATGTCCATCACGTGTGTCATAAAGTTGTTGATAATAAAGTCATATTGCATGTGATTTGTTCTAGATTTTATCGACCATTTGTGACTATAAGGGTTGATTTTGAGATTGATCAGTTTGCTGCAAGGTTTGTTAAAACAATTCGCATAAGGTGTTTGAACAAATTGTTTTGAAATATGGCGAAAATGTTTGACAAAGAAGAAAATGATTATCTTCAAAGGATAAATGATTGGTATCGAGGGTATTTCAGTAGTCATTATCAAGGTTTGTCCAAGAATGTTTGGGCTAACCGGTTCGAATGTTTTCTGTGTAAGAAAGATGAGAAATTAGTTGATTTGGAGAAGAGATTTGACTGTTTGATTGATCATTTGAAAGAAAACCAGATAATGATATCAGAAGCTGAAAGAGTTTCAAAGTTTGCTAATGGATTGCCAGCTGAATGGAATGATTTTTTGGAAAATCTAAGAAAGAATTCTAGTTTTTCAAAATTATCTTTAAGTAAATTCATTAGTAAACTTACAACACATAGATATGATAATGAAGAGAAAAACAAAGAATTGTTGAACAGGATAGAAAATAATTTGAAAAAATTAAGTTTGGATGTGGTTGTAGAACTGAACAAAAGAGTCTGTGTGTGTCTTAGTGCAAAAGATGTTATGAAATACGATATGAAGAGGGGTTGTTATATTGATGAGAATATGAATCCTCTTGAGTTCGTTAAAATCTTTTGTGCAGGAACATACAAGATGAAGACAGAGCAAGTTCAAAAGAATGAAGAATCTGTGGAGATTGATTCCTCAAGTTCTGACTCAGTGTGCTCCAAATGTGACAACTTTAAGACTAACACTGACAAACTCTTGAAGGATGCGGAAAGTTTGAAATCGGAAGTCGAGAAGTTGAAAGATGAGAAGCAAACTGATGTAAAAAAGATTCTGGATTTACAGGGAAATTGTGAAAAGCTGAAAGCTGAAAATGTTAAACTGTTAAATGACTTGAACAGTTTGACATCAGAAAACAAAATTTTTGAAGAAAAAATTAAAAGTTTTGAAAATGAAAAATCAAAGATTGAGAAAGATTTTCAAAGTCAAATAAAAATTTTAGAAGATGAGAGAGATTTATTTGGTAAAAACAATCTTGAAAAACAAATTGCAATCAATTCTCATCTTGAAAAAATTATTCGACTTGAAAAAGAGGCAGAATGTGCTCAAAAGAAAATCAATGAATGGGAAGAAAAGTTGAAGGTGTTTGTTAATACTTCAACTATTCCTTGCCCAAAACCTTTAAATTCAGTTCCAATAAGTGACAATGTCACAAACTTTGACAAAGTCAAAGTTGAAGATTGCGATGAAAAATCTGATGATGAAAAAGAAAAAATTGACAAAAAGAATTTATTTTTGAAGTTAAAAGAAAAGTTTCAAGAAACTGTTCCACAATCAACTGAAAAGGGAGAATGCTCTAAGCAAAAACCTTTGAAGAAGAAAGTGGAACAAAAACAAAAAGAGAAAATTTTGAAAAATGTTCAAAAAGATAATAAAAGCTCATCAGATCGATCATCCAATCGCAATGAAAAATTACAAAAATCGAAAAATGAAAACTCTAAAATTGTTGGTAATAAGTGGTGCAGGTTTGACCACAGTGCTCAAAAGTCAAATGTAACATACAAGAGGAGCAAGGATTATCACCAAGCCAAACAGTGCTATGATCTAAATGTTTGGACTGAAAATGGTGATTGGTACGATAACAGAGTGTGTTACAGATGCGGCTATCAAGGACACATTGCTGTTAACTGCCAGAGTTGGAGATTTGAGTTAAGGAGATGCTTTAACTGCAACATCATTGGCCATATTGCTAGAGATTGCTCAATGAGTTCAATGAGAAGATCGAGGGCTGAATCTCAGAAGCAGGTGAAGAAACCAGTCAATGTCAAGCCCAAAGAACAGAAGGTTCAAGAACCTAAAGTTCAAGAAAAGAAAGTGAAGCTTTCACAGGGGCAAAAAGACAGACTGAGGAAGAAGAGGAAGAAAGCGAGAGAGTATCTAGAAAGGATTTTGTCCTCGTATACAACTGGTAAAACAGATAAAAGTTCCGATAAATCGTCTTGCTCACCAAAGAACAACAAATCTAGCAAAACGCATTCATCAGATACAAATCTGAGGACGAAAGAGGAAAAGAAGAAAAAGAAAGTTTGTGGCAATGAATTTGTTTCTTCGAAAACAAAGGAACCACATGTCGGCGATGAATCTGGCTCATCAAAGTCAGACAAGCCACATTCAGGTAATGAATCTGGTGTGGTAAAGCCTGAAGAGCCTTGTGTTGAGGTAAAAGTTGAGAATTCTGGTTTAACAATGGATGATGCAAATTTTCCACCATTGTTGAGCAAGAATTCGAAATCACCCAAGGATCGTCAGGCTTGGGTAAATTTGTTTAAATGAAAAACCTGACTTGCCGGAGTTCCCAGGTTGGTAAGTGTGGAGCAGGAATCGGCATCTTTCTTGAGAAATTCACTTCGGTGATATTTCGACTTAAAAGTGGTAAATCAGGGACATTAAGTTGTACTTGATTTTCTACAAGTGATTGTGTTTAAAAAAGCTGGAAATGTAAAATAATACAAGTGATAAAAAAGAACAAGGTGATGAGAACCCGAATTTGAGAATTGACTTACAAAACTTATTTTCCGGAAAAACCATTTTGATTAAAACAAACTTAAGTGTTTTGAAATCACTATGGGAAAATGTTTTGTTGTCAGGGGGAGTTCTGATTGTTCAAGCCAAGTGAATGGAGAATTGAAGTGATTCTCATCATGTTGTCACGTTTCTTGTACAGCTTGTTTTCAAATTTTCCCAGAAAATCAAAATTGAGACATATTTTGATTTTAGGGGGGAGTAAAAATTTTTAAAAAATTAGAAAATTTGAAAATTACAAAAACATTGAAAAATTCAAAATGAGTTTTGTTGTCAAAAAGAGGAAATGATAGTAGATCAGTTGGACTGTCACAGCATGCTAAAGAAATGGAGAGATAAAATGTGAAAAGCGATCTCACTAAAGATGTGACGATAGGCTCAGCTAGACTAGTAGATTTGCGATAACGATACAAACTTAAATGAAAAAAGCCTAGTTCTAGTGGGAAACATGGTCGAAAGCATAGTACTTAGTTTTGTCCTTCTTGATTGTGTGCCTACTCAGTAATCGCTGATTGTCGAAAGACATAAAACTGGTTAAGTTTGTGAACTTTCACAACTTTGCTGAAAAGTCACTGTGATTGTGCATTTCATTTTGCAAAGATTTAAACTTGTTTTATTTCTTTATTTTGTTTAAGCATCGGACATCCTCTGCGTATACGTGAGTATCGACCTGGATGTTGTTGCCTAAACGTTCTGCTTTATTTTCTTTGGTGTTTCGTTTAAGCTTTGGACCTCCTCTGCGTATACGGGAGTATCGACCTGGTGGTTAAAGCCTAAACAACTTCAACTTATTTTTATTTTCTTATTTTGTTTAAACATTGGACTTTCTCTGCGTATACGGAAGTATCGACCTGATTGTTAATGTTTAAACATTCTGGGTTGTTTTCGCACAAATCACAGTTGATAAAAGTTTAAAGGCATTACTTGAGTCAGTGTATTGCATGATGAGGGGATATGCTGAGATCGTGGGGTCCATAAGAACTTAGTGCAAAATTAATATACCTTAACGTATCGGTAAGCATTTCGAAAGTTTTTAGATTGAGTTTAAGTGGACAACAATATCGTCAATCTACGTGAATCGTTTAGAGCTTAAAATGTTTAAAGCTTAACGGTGCTAGTGATTGGTCACAAAAACTGATATGATCCTCTTACGCAAACTCACAAAAATATTGTCTGTAAATATTTCTTTACTGTATTTCATTCTATTTTGAAAAATTCAAAAAGATTTTCGACAACAGATGTTGAAGAGCTTATTTTCAAAATTTCAAGCGCTGAACATGATGAACTGGTTTGGGAGTGTGTGTTTAAAAGAAGAAACGGATTTTTGTAAAAGAAAGGTTTGATTAGTTAATCGGGATCATTAATTTGAACTTGATGTAACTATTTCCAGTAAGTTTTTCTTATTGTTTTAAGTAAAAACTTATGTGGTGGTGAGAAAATTTGTGCAGGAGATGAATTGAACAGAGATAAATCCAGGAATTGATCTCAAGGTGATAGCTAATTCCAGATGGCGATCCCATCATGATGAGAGGGGGAGTCTGACGAGGTTAGAGCCAAAGAGAAGATCCTGGTATATGCTAAGAAAGAGAAGAGACTGATAAAGACTGAAGATGCGAAGACTCGACACTTAAGACTCGTCAACATCTGAGGGGGAGTCTGTTAGTGCATACATCTGTCGACTTCGTCTTATATCGAGTCTCGGGTTCGTTGCGGATTTGATCAAGCGTGACATCATCAAAAATGTCATCATGTGACATCAATGATGACATCACAACATTTTAGATGATGATAATTAGTTCTCGAAAGTCAATATATACACAAGAAGACAAAACAGATTTCATGAGACAAGACCGTTTGAAATTGTAATTGTTTGTGTTGACCGTTTGAATATGTTGGTGGTGACCGTTTGAGAGGTGACCGTTTGAAGTGTCTTGCCACCTTCAAACGGTCAGGGTGTTCCCTATAAATACCCTTCAAACTTTCATCATTTGTAACATTCTTGATTCCGACGCTGAGGTGCTGTCGAAGTGTCTCTAGTCTTGTAAACGTTCAGAGATTAATAAACGAGACAATTAATAGTGAATTCAAGCTAAACAAAGACAGAATCAATGAATTCCGCCTCTGATTCTGTTTGAGCACTCTTCTGATCGACTCGTTAGGTCGTTTCACGATCCTACAAAAGTTGACATTGCTAACTTTTATGAATGTTTTAATTGGAGGAAACTCGCATTTGAAGATGACGAGGGTTGAACAAATTACGGATATGATAGAGGAACGGTCCGAAGTATGACAAGAGGAGCATGCTCACCGAGGACTAAACCGCGTAACGGCCGCGAACAAGGTTAATGGCAAGGAACGCCCGTCGGGGCAAACATTACCAGGTGCACATTTTAAATATAATCGCACAAATAGTAATATGCAGCAAATAAGTAGAAATTGAAAGTTGCATATGTAGATTAAAAACTTGGAAAAACCCGAATAGAAAATGTATTCGGGATATTGTTTCCAAGAGAAACAAATAGAGGCATTACTTACATAGGGCGTGATGTGAAAACTATAAAAAGGTCATGTGTGTCATGTGTTAATCGCTTACTCTGGCCAAGTAAGTAGTGGCATATGATACCATGAACTTCTTATAGCGGACACATTCCCAACCGATGTAGTAAGGACGGGGTGAATGGGACAAATTAAAAAGTACCCAAATGAAACAAATGAACAAAATAGTTGAAAATAATGTAAACGCATAGCCGGGTGACGGAAGCGTATTACATTAGGATAATGAGCCCGATAGAAGGGACAAGGATTAATGTAAATGATGATAATCGTCACTCATAATTAATGAGGCCGCCAATGGTGGTCACGTAAAGAATAAAAGACATGGTCGAATAAAAGCGACGGATTTCGCTAAGATGACCAAGTAAATCGAAACAAAGTCTTAATGCATACCGGAAGGGGGTGCAATGATAACGACTTCGGTGAAACACCCGGTTGATGGGTAAGGAATTAAACGCATGCGTAGACTGAGAAACAGGAACGCGAAATAGAAAGTCAAAAGACTCGGAATATGAGTCATGACTAAAAGATGACAAGACTTTTCACAAACATAAATTTTGGTAATTATGTTCAACCATTTCAAAGTTGGACGGGTCAAATAAAGAATGAAGTTTGACATTCATAAGTGATGAAAATTCACCCAAAATGAGTCAAACGAGTCAATTAAGTAATAACGCTTAATATAATAGGAAAACGCAAACCGGTGAAACTAGAAAGCTAAAAACAATAAGATAGAAGGACCCGGGTAATGGGTTGTAAAGGAGTATAAGTATGAACCGGGTAACGGTAAGCGTAGGACAAACCGACGTGTAAATGACATTAGAAGTCGTAAAGTCGGAAAAGATAGTCCGAAAGTAAACAAATGAAACCTTAGACTACGGTCAAGGTCAACTAAAGTTCAAAAGCAAAATTAAATGATTCCAAACATAACAAAGGATGCTTTAAAGCTATATATGTATAAAAAGACAATTGAATAAAGACTAGAATAAAAGATGATCTACGGGATCATCATGACCTACGAGATATTAATTAGTGTAAAGGTCTACGGGGCCAAAATGACCCACGGGTCATGAATTGAAACAAAGGGATCATAAGGGCCTCGTCTTAAAGAGATGAAAGCTTAAGGAAATAGCCTACGAGGTTAAGTGAAGGAACCTACGGGACAATAGAGTAAGGTGAGGGAACTACTTACGATTCGACACGTAAAACGAGAACGGAAAACAATAAATTATGAGTTGTCAATTTCCTTAATATGAGTAATTGACATAGTTAAAGAGAAAAACATTAGACTAAAATTCAGTTTTAGTAAGAAATAACATTTTTACAAATATAAATTCTGATAGGAATTTGAATAGTAAGCATGAAAGATTCAAGTTTTGACACTAATAGGCGCAAGACGATATATTCGAAAAGTGATGTTTTCGAAAATGAATGGTTGATATAAATTAAACTCGAAGTGATACGATCACGGTTAGGAAATGTAATGTGAAGTAAAATCACATTATAACCAAGTGAGCGGTAAAAAGGTAACTGGGCTAATAAGTTTAGTTATTGAGACCGGGTAAGGTCAGCAATTCAAATCAAGAAAATTTGGTTTGCTAGTAAGTGGTGGATTCGGTATAACTGAACCGAATAAATAAATTTGAAAACAAAAGAAATTGTTGCTAAAAGTGAAAGATTTCACTAAAGACCTTTAAACAGGTCAAAGTAACAGATTCATAAAGAATTCGATAGTATATGACAGAGATGGATATCGCTAAGTTAACTAAACTAGTGGAAATAACGAGATTACTTTATTTCAAGTCGCACTGTGTCGTATGAGTTATGTAGACAATTAGTAACCAAAAAGATGTTACCATACTTTTCTGGTAATATTAACTATTGGATAAAGTATATATATATATATATAACTAATGTTTAAAGGATTTCTCGGATCGAATATATGGAGTTAAATTCGATAAATTATGTAAGAAAAGGTTTCGGGGACGAAACCTCTTTAAGGGGGGTAGACTTGTAACATCCCAAAAACGGGTTTGGTAATCAAACCACATTAATACTAAAAGAGGGCTAAAGAACCGTTAGTGGTAAATAGTAAGCCATAAAATATTAGGATTTATATAACTAAATCTAATATTTAATAAAAAGAGAAAAAGAATGCGTTTGGGAAATAAAGTTTATAGAAGGCCCGAGTTAACGGGACTTAAACTAAACTTAGTCATAGACTCCCAAAACCCACTAATTTAATTAGGAATGTTTAACCTAGTTAATAAGTGGGGAATATTGTTAGAAATAAGTAGGTTGTGCCCTACTTAATTAACTAACCAAATTAGAGGGGCCAATGTTGTTAAAATTGAAACTTATATTATTGGTTTTAATTAAAAACAAAACCAAACACCTCAAAAGAGATGTCTGGTCGAACAAGAACACAGGGGGCGACACAGGCTCCCCACCAAACCCTTGTGCATGTCAAACTTGATCAAATTGAAGGTTCAAATCAGCTCCAAATCGAATTTCAAGCACAAATTCGTGAACACCTAGTTGAAAGGATCACAAGGTATGTAAAATTGTGATGTTTTGATCCATCTTAAATTCAAGGTTATTTGTAAGAAACTGAAATTGAGTTTGATTATGTCATGCATGGATGAATCTTAAAGTAATATGATGTCTAGGAGTAAACCCTAGTCTATAACATGTTGGATTATTGGATAATCTATGAAATTCATGATGATCCATTGATAAGTTAGATGGGTTTTGTAAATTTAGATGAATACTCGGATTAGGGTGTTAAATTGATGAATATTGGTTGCTATGATATAAGTTCTTGATGTAGTTCATGAACACTAGACATAGAGGTTTGTTTTTTTTTTTTATGTAAATCTTGGTGAAAATAATTAGTTATGAACTAGTTAGTAAATATGTAAAATCATGCACATTAGGTGTTTGCTAAAATGCCTAAATGAGAATTAAAGTGTTGAAAGTTAGAGTGAAAACGCGTATTCGAATGATATGGCAATTACGCGTGATGTGAAGTGATAAGGGTTCTAAATACTATGTTTGATGTAGACTAACTGTTGTAAACCATGTGATAGAAAGTAGTTAACTTTGAATAAATTAAGTTGACTAAGCATGAAGTCGAACAGTAGCTTCGACATAGAAAATAAGTGAGGTGGAATAGTCGTAATTGTTAATGACTAATTTAACCGCCTTGTAAATGATTGACAATAGTCTGACGCGTAACAAGCTAGGTGAAAGCTTGGAGGAGGGAGCGGGTCAAACGGAGCAAGTACGGAAAGAAAAGCGTGGCGTGGATGCGAGGTAAGTGTAATTTACACACTTATGTAGAATACTAGTTTATTTGATACATTGTAAACGTGATAACGATACTATTGGAAATATGGATTTTTGTTAAGATTACCTGGTAGTGTAATCTAATAATGAAGGAAAAAGGGCAAAAAAATGGAAATTGGTCAAGTGTCGACTAATGTAAATCAAGGTTAAAAGGATACCCATGGCGTAAGCCGAAATGGGTTGAAATTGTAAGAAAGGAGTTTAAAAGAAAAAGGGTATGATAATAAAATCCGGGGTAGGATGGATGTATGAATTGGAAATCAAGAGTGATGTTTTTGATTAAATAGATAAAGTTGGGCATATAGTCCAAATGGGTCGAATGGTGGTGATAACACCATTTGACAATATCGACTAATGTGGTTGTCAAGTCTTATGTTAACAGGACCGCTTAGCAAATCGGATAATTTCGTCACCATTGATTGTGTGATAATGAAAGCGAGGTATAAAACGGGTCATACTTTGACCCGAGCCAGGTACGTATAATTAAGCTTTTTGGTTAAACATACAAGTTTGGTCAAAATATTTAGCGAAAGTCCTTCGTCGTGAAGTGAGGGACTAAAGTTGACCAAAACACCCTTGAAGGGTATATTGGGCAAACGACTCATAGAGGTCGTTTAAGAACTTGCATAAAGATTATTGAATCATTAGACATGAACAAGGTCATAGGAATGCACATTCGCTGGTCAAATGCTCAAAAATGGTCATTTTCGTAAAATGACCAATCGATGGGTAAAATTTGGGAAAAAGGGGTTCATTATGATAAATCCACCACAAAATAGTTGTGGTGGAATAATTGTAGTTAATTAGATATTGAACTTTTGTAGCGACAAAAGAAAGGCACAAGTTCTAGACTAAAATGCATAAATACCCTTAACGGGTCAAAATATGCATTTAAGCGTAAACGGGATTTTATTACTTAAGAAACCCGTGATTTGAGATTAATATAATAGGAGATATTGAAATAATGAATTTCATGAGTTTAACGATCAAATAAACTTGTGGGTATGATAAAATTATGAACGGGTCAATATTTGGTAAAAAGGGTAGTAAGCTGAAGACTTAAAAGTCAGAAATTTTGTTAATCCGGATGTTGGGTTTTAACTCCATAAGATGGAGAATTAAATTACGGATGCGTAGGAAAAAGAATCGGGTAAAACGGTTCAATAACGAAGAAGTTATGGCCGTTTCCGTGAAATCGGGTTGAGCTGGGTATGTACAGCAACTGATTAAGCATCAGGCTGTGAAAAAGGGGGCCTAGCGTCACGCGACGCCCCTTGGCGTCACGCGACGCCCCCTGTTCCGGAAATAAATTTGTTTTGTTGTTGTTTGACCCATGTACTTGTTTATACTTATTATTTAACTATCAAAACTAACTTTTAAGTTGGTTTTGATTATAGATGATAGCCAAGAGTGCCCGGATGAAGATTAAGCTCGATGAGGAACCGAACACGATAAAGTTAAAAGCTTCCGCACGGCGTTTCGTCATCACTTTTAAACGACGAACTTATTTATATTATGATGAAAACTTTTAAATTGTAAAAGTTTTAGATTACTCGTATTTTCTAAGGATACTTAATCGTAATTACATGTTTATTTTCGTTATTTATACGAAAACCTTTATAATAATAACAAGGGTGTTACAAGTTGGTAATCAGAGCTCATGGTTAAAGAGTAAAGTGTGATCGGTTCGAGGGTTGATCGTAAATCCGGTAAGTATGTGTATTTTTAATGGTTTAGCTTGTTAAAGTGTTGTAAACAACACACAGGGTTATCGTGTAATATACGATACCTCAATTAAATAATAGATATAGTTAACAAAATTACGTGCGTTAACACGTATAGTAGAAAAGCCTTGTATTATGATACAGGCATTTAGTAAAGTTGACATTACTAACTTTTATGAATGTTTTAATTGGAGGAAACTCGCTTTGAAGATGATGAGGGTTGAACAAATTACGGATATGATAGAGGAACGGTCTGAAGTATGACAAGAGGAGCATGCTCACCGAGGACTAAACTGCGTAACGGCCGCGAACAAGGTTAATGGCAAGGAACGCCCGTTGGGACAAACATTACCAGGTGCACATTTCAAATATAATCGCACAAATAGTAATATGCAGCAAATAAGTAAAAATTGAAAGTTGCATATGTAGATTAAAAACTTGGAAAAACCCGAATAGAAAATGTATTCGGGATATTGTTTCCAAGAGAAACAAATAGTGGCATTACTTACATAGGGCGTGATGTGAAAACTATAAAAAGGTCATGTGTGTCATGTGTTAATCGCTTACTCTGGCCAAGTAAGTAGTGGCATATGATACCATGAACTTCTTATAGCGGACACATTCACATCCGATGTAGTAAGGACGGGGTGAATGGGACAAATTAAAAAGTACCTAAATGAAACAAATGAACAAAATAGTTGAAAATAATGTAAACGCATAGCCGGGTGACGGAAGCGTATTACATTAGGATAATGAGCCCGATAGAAGGGACAAGGGTTAATGTAAATGATGATAATCGTCACTCATAATTAATGAGGCCGCCAATGGTGGTCACGTAAAGAATAAAAGACATGGTCGAATAAAAGCGACGGATTTCGCTAAGATGACCAAGTAAATCGAAACAAAGTCTTAATGCATACCGGAAGGGGGTGCAATGATAACGACTTCGGTGAAACACCCGGTTGATGGGTAAGGAATTAAACGCATGCGTAGACTGAGAAACAGGAACGCGAAATAGAAAGTCAAAAGACTCGGAATATGAGTCATGACTAAAAGATGACAAGACTTTTCACAAACATAAATTTTGGTAATTATGTTCAACCATTTCAAAGTTGGACGGGTCAAATAAAGAATGAAGTTTGACATTCATAAGTGATGAAAATTCACCCAAAATGAGTCAAACGAGTCAATTAAGTAATAACGCTTAATATAATAGGAAAACGCAAACCGGTGAAACTAGAAAGCTAAAAACAATAAGATAGAAGGACCCGGGTAATGGGTTGTAAAGGAGTATAAGTATGAACCGGGTAACGGTAAGCGTAGGACAAACCGACGTGTAAATGACGTTAGAAGTCGTAAAGTCGGAAAAGATAGTCCGAAAGTAAACAAATGAAACCTTAGACTACGGTCAAGGTCAACTAAAGTTCAAAAGCAAAATTAAATGATTCCAAACATAACAAAGGATGCTTTAAAGCTATATATGTATAAAAAGACAATTGAATAAAGACTAGAATAAAAGATGATCTACGGGATCATCATGACCTATGAGATATTAATTAGTGTAAAGGTCTACGGGGCCAAAATGACCCACGGGTCATGAATTGAAACAAAGGGATCATAAGGGCCTCGTCTTAAAGAGATGAAAGCTTAAGGAAATAGCCTACGAGGTTAAGTGAAGGAACCTACGGGAAAATAGTGTAAGGTGAAGGAACTAGTTACGATTCCCCGCGTAAAACGAGAACGGAAAACAATAAATTATGAGTTGTCAATTTCCTTAATATGAGTAATTGACATAGTTAAAGAGAAAAACGTTAGACTAAAATTCAGTTTTAGTATGAAATAACATTTTACAAATATAAATTCAGATAGGAATTTGAATAGTAAGCATGAAAGATTCAAGTTTTGACACTAATAGGCGCAAGACGATATATTCGAAAAGTGATGTTTTCGAAAATGAAAGGTTGATATAAATTAAACCCGAAGTGATACGATCACGGTTAGGAAATGTAATGTGAAGTAAAATCACATTATAACCAAGTGAGCGGTAAAAAGGTAACTGGGCTAATAAGTTTAGTTATTGAGACCGGGTAAGGTCAGCAATTCAAATCAAGAAAATTTGGTTTGCTAGTAAGTGGTGGATTCGGTATAACTGAACCGAATAAATAAATTTGAAAACAAAAGAAATTGTTGCTAAAAGTGAAAGATTTCACTAAAGACCTTTAAACGGGTCAAAGTAACGGATTCATAAAGAATTCGATAGTATATGACAGAGATGGATATCGCTAAGTTAACTAAACTAGTGGAAATAACGAGATTACGTTATTTCAAGTCGCACTGTGTCGTATGAGTTATGTAGACAATTAGTAACCAAAAAGATGTTACCATACTTTTCTGGTAATATTAACTATTGGATAAAATATATATATATATATATATATATATAATTAATGTTTAAAGGATTTCTCGGATCGAATATATGGAGTTAAATTCGATAAATTATGTAAGAAAAGGTTTCGAGGACGAAACCTCTTTAAGGGGGGTAGACTTGTAACACCCCAAAAACGGGTTTGGTAATCAAACCACGTTAATACTAAAAGACGGTTAAAGAACCGTTAGTGGTAAATAGTAAGCCATAAAATATTAGGATTTATATAACTAAATCTAATATTTAATAAAAAGAGAAAAAGAATGCGTTTGGGAAATAAAGTTTATAGAAGGCCCGAGTTAACGGGACTTAAACTAAACTTAGTCATAGATTCCCAAAACCCACTAATTTAATTAGGAATGTTTAACCTAGTTAATAAGTGGGGAATATTGTTAGAAATAAGTAGGTTGTGCCCTACTTAATTAACTAACCAAATTAGAGGGGCCAATGTTGTTAAAATTGAAACTTATATTATTGATTTTAATTAAAAACAAAACCAAACACCTCAAAAGAGATGTCTGGTCGAACAAGAACACAAGGGGCGACACAGGCTCCCCACCAAACCCTTGTGCATGTCAAACTTGATCAAATTGAAGGTTCAAATCAGCTCCAAATCGAATTTCAAGCACAAATTCGTGAACACCTAGTTGAAAGGATCACAAGGTATGTAAAATTGTGATGTTTTGATCCATCTTAAATTCTAGGTTATTTGTAAGAAACTGAAATTGAGCTTGATTATGTCATGCATGGATGAATCATGAAGTAATATGATGTCTAGGAGTAAACCCTAGTCAATAACATGTTGGATTATTAGATAATCTATGAAATTCATGATGATCCATTGATAAGTTAAATGGGTTTTGTAAATTTAGATGAACACTCGGATTAGGGTGTTAAATTGATGAATATTGGTTGCTATGATATAAGTTCTTGATGTAGTTCATGAACACTAGACATAGAGGTTTATTTTTTTGATGTAAATCTTGGTGAAAATAATTAGTTATGAAATAGTTAGTAAATATGTAAAATCATGCACATTAGGTGTTTGTTAAAATGCCTAAATGTGAATTAAAGTGTTGAAAGTTAGAGTGAAAACGCGTATTCGAATGATATGGCAATTACGCGTGATGTGAAGTGATAAGGGTTCTAAATACTATGTTGATGTAGACTAAATGTTGTAAACTATGTGATAGAAAGTAGTTAACTTTGAATAAATTAAGTTGACTAAGCATGAAGTCGAACAGTAGCTTCGACATAGAAAATAAGTGAGGTGGAATAGTCGTAATTGTTAATGACTAATTTAACCGCCTTGTAAATGATTGACAATAGTTTGACGCGTAACAAGCTAGGTGAAAGCTTGGAGGAGGGAGCGGGTCAAACGGAGCAAGTACGGAAAGAAAAGCGTGGCGTGGATGCGAGGTAAGTGTAATTTACACACTTATGTAGAATACTAGTTTATTTGATACATTGTAAACGTGATAACGATACTATTGGAAATATGGATTTTTGTTAAGATTACCTGGTAGTGTAATCTAATAATGAAGGAAAAAGGGCAAAAAATGGAAATTGGTCAAGTGTCGACTAATGTAAATCAAGGTTAAAAGGATACCCATGGCGTAAGCCGAAATGGGTTGAAATTGTAAGAAAGGAGTTTAAAAGAAAAAGGGTATGATAATAAAATCCGGGGTGGGATGGATGTATGAATTGGAAATCAAGAGTGATGTTTTTGATTAAATAGATAAAGTTGGGCATATAGTCCAAATGGGTCGAATGGTGGTGATAACACCATTTGACAATATCGACTAATGTGGTTGTCAAGTCTTATGTTAACAGGACCGATTAGCAAATCGGATAATTTCGTCACCATTGATTGTGTGATAATGAAAGCGAGGTATAAAACGGGTCATACTTTGACCCGAGCCAGGTACGTATAATTAAGTTTTTTGGTTAAACATACAAGTTTGGTCAAAATATTTAGCGAAAGTCCTTCGTCGTGAAGTGAGGGACTAAAGTTGACCAAAACACCCTTGAAGGGTATATTGGGCAAACGACTCATAGAGGTCGTTTAAGAACTTGCATAAAGATTATTGAATCATTAGACATGAACAAGGTCATAGGAATGCACATTCGCGGGTCAAATGCTCAAAAATGGTCATTTTCGTAAAATGACCAATCGATGGGTAAAATTTGGGAAAAGGGGGTTCATTATGATAAATCCACCACAAAATAGTTGTGGTGGAATAATTGTAGTTAATTAGATATGGAACTTTTGTAGTGACAAAAGAAAGGCACAAGTTCTAGACTAAAATGCATAAATACTCTTAACGGGTCAAAATATGCATTTAAGCGTAAACGGGATTTTATTACTTAAGAAACCCGTGATTTGAGATTAATATAATAGGAGATATTGAAATAATGAATTTCATGAGTTTAACGATCAAATAAACTTGTGGGTATGATAAAATTATGAACGGGTCAATATTTGGTAAAAAGGGTAGTAAGCTGAAGACTTAAAAGTCGGAAATTTTGTTAATCCGGATGTTGGGTTTTAACTCCATAAGATGGAGAATTAAATTACGGATGCGTAGGAAAAAGAATCGGGTAAAACGGTTCAATAACGAAGAAGTTATGGCCGTTTCCGTGAAATCGGGTTGAGCTGGGTATGTACAGCAACTGATTAAGCATCAGGCTGTGAAAAAGGGGGCCTAGCGTCACGCGACGCCCCTTGGCGTCACGCGACGCCCCCTGTTCCGGAAATAAATTGGTTTTGTTGTTGTTTGACCCATGTACTTGTTTATACTTATTATTTAACTATCAAAACTAACTTTTAAGTTGGTTTTGATTATAGATGATAGCCAAGAGTGCCCGGATGAAGATCAAGCTCGATGAAAAACCGAACACGATAAAGTTAAAAGCTTCCGCACGGCGTCTCGTCATCACTTTTAAACGACGAACTTATTTATATTATGTTGAAAACTTTTAAATTGTAAAAGTTTTAGTTTACTCATATTTTCTAAGGATACTTAATCGATACTTAATCGTAATTACATGTTTATTTTCGTTATTTATACGAAAACCTTTATAATAATAACAAGGGTGTTACACTTTTGCCAGAAGGAGAGAAACCCTAGGTTTATCGGATTAGGGATAATTTTTTGCATCCCTCTTCTGAAAGCTTGGCAGCCTATGGTGCCGTTATTCTAGGTGCGTCTTTCGTGGTTAAGACTGAAGTTGGTAAGTCTCCTACTCAGGAGGAGACTATTCTCCTTTTGAGTGAGGAGTCTACCGGATCTTCTCACGGACTGATTCATTGCTCAACGCGTGCAGGTCCCCATCAACGATCTGTTCAAGGTCCAGGAAATGTTGTTGTGTCTACTCCCCCTGTTTCTAATTATTTTACTCATGCTTCTGAGTCTGAGCTGAAGGAGTCTGGGAAGGGACCTGAGAAGACAGAGAAGAAAAAGTCTGAGAAGGAGCCAGCTAGCACACAGACTCGTAAGCATTCTCTAAGGCGAAATTCTTAGACTATGTTGTAGTGTCTGACTCGTTGTCCGGCTTAGATGCAGGGACAAAACGACCTACCTATCACGAGGATGATCAAGCCACACTAACTCAGATGATGTAGAAAAATCGAAAAATTTTAGCTGATAAGAAGCGAGAGTTGGATGAATAGGCTTCTCTGGAGCTATCTGGAAAGAAGCGGAAAGTGATGGGTCACGTTGCTGCGCCTTGAGACAGTGACGTGGACCTTGGAGTGTTTACCAAAAATCCGGCAACCTTCTAGAGCAGATATATGAAGCATCTTCTCTTAAAAAGGTATGACTTCCAAATAGTTACACTTGTATGTGTTTGCCCTTATGGTTCTTTATTTCCTTTGGGTTTTAGTGGATATAAGTTTTTGTTTTTCGTGCAGCTCCCCCGGAGCCTACACGGCCCGTTTCTTGAGGTGTCAAGATCGTTCCTCCTGATATTTCTTCTATACCACCACCGATGTTGTCGCAGCCCCCGACCCCACCCTGGGAGCGGGAGCCGCGGGCCTGACTGGTGGTATTGGTGTTTATTAAATATGCAGCGGAATTAAAAAAACACCAGGATCGTAGTTAGGAAATAATTTCAGAGTTTCTAAAACACCCAACAATTTTTTTTATAATAAACAAATAGGCTAAAATCCATATTTCATTTATAATGTATTTTATAGGGGTAAACCCTAATTGCTGAAAATATAAAATTCTTCTTTTATTCAGGTAACTATAGCCACTTTATTTAAGCCTTCAGTGCTCCATAGTTGGCTTCTAATAGTTTCACATCAAGTTACCTGAAACGCGTTTTGAAAACATTTTATCGGCAAGAAATACTGGTGAGTTCATCCCATTTTACAAAATTATATGGTTTTACTTTACAGTATCAAGAGCGATTACAATGTTTATATCTACCCAAAAAATCATTCAGTATTTGTCATGTTGGCAGTTACAATGACTGTTGGCGGGTTATTATCAGAAAAAACAGCAGGGTATCGGAAAAGAAAAAGTGGTAATCAGACCGTAACTCTAATACCATAACAGAATTCTGTATCTCATTCAACAATCAGCAAACCCTTTAAGTAGGATCAATACAAGAGAACTCTACCACTATTTTAGAAATCATAATCTTGATACAATTACAAATCGTAACTAACCAAATAAAATAATAGGGTGGAGATACAATAGGAAGTTTATTTGGCTAGGAATGCTAGGAAGTGATCTTGACCATCCATTTAGTTAATCAATGGCTAAGATTAAATGAATGAAATTGAAGCAAAAAAAAGAGGCGCGTGGGTTTGTTAGGGGCATTCTAGTCAATCCAGCATAATAGTTTCTCTCTCCTCCAATTCCCTCCCATTTTTTAAACGTTAATAACTTTTTCATACGACAATATTTTTTTATAAAAATTGCACCAAAAAAACGAGCGTTTTTTTATGTTTAAAACGAGTATACTATTGCTGTATTTTCGAATTTTTTTTTGAAAACCTAGTTGCGTAAAACGCAATAGAGAAAACCCAGTCTCGTAAAACGCAATGAAAAAAAACGTAAAAAAAAAGACTTTTTCTAAAACGCAATGCACCAAAAACACAAAAAAATGTCTTATTTCTAAAACGCAATGACCAGAAAACACAAATAAATGTCTTATTTCTAAAACGCAATGGACTGAATGTGTTTTACCTAAAACGCAATGCACCCAAAACACTTAAAAATGTCTTATTTCTAAAACACAATGGCCAGAAAACACTTAAAAATGTCTTATTTCTAAAACGCAATGGCCAGAAAACACTTAAAAATGTCTTATTTCTAAAACGCAATGCCTAGAAAACACATAAAAATATCTTATTTCTAAAACGCAATAGCCTAAAAACACAAAAGAAACTGTTCTCTCTAAAACGCAATGAACTGAATACACATAAAAATGTGTTTACCTAAAACGCAATGAGTAAAAACACTTCAAAAATGTTTTATTTCTAAAACGCAATGACCAGAAACTGTTGTTCACAGAACCAGAAACTGTCTAAAACGCAATGACCAGAAACTGTTGTTCACAGAACCAGAAACTGTTGTTCACAGAACCAGAATTTAACTAAAACGCAATGACCAGAACCTGTTGTTTACAGAACCAGAAACACTGTCTACGAATGCAGTTTTCCAGAGGCAATTTACAGAAAATTAATTTTTCTGATGCATTTTTATTACAACAATTTAATCGGGGGCTCTGGCCCTTGGACCCCGCCAGGGGCTGCCGCCCCTGGGACCCCGCTACCAGGGGCGCTGCCCCCGGACCCTCGCCAAGATCGTAAAACGCAATGACTAAATCAAAAACCCAGATCGTAAAAATGAAATTAAAGAATTTCTTACATGGATCGAAGTGATTTCTTCAACAATTGACAAAGTTTGAATGATAGAAACACTTATCAGCGCTCGAATCAAACGAATCGAGTGATTATCTCCAAAATCACCGGAAAAACACAAGATTTTTTTTTGAAATTAAACTGGGTTTTCTTCCAAAAAAACTGAAGAACACGTTGATCGGGTGTTTGAATCATTGATTTGTGATGAAAATCGCACTATAATGTAGTGATTATTGAGATAGAAAGTGAAGAAATGGTTGAAGATGGTGGGTTTTGAAAATGGTGGGTTTTGAAGTTACTGGGTTTTGAAAAGGAAGAAGAAAGGGTTGGATTGACTAAAATACCCTTTCCTCTTTATTTTAAATGTTGACACATGTCCTAATCCTATTGCTTCCTACACTTCCTAGCCAAAATAAACTTTCTATTTGATCTTTTCCCTAAAATAATAATGATCTATATCTCTAATATATCTCCAACAAAAATATCGGCTAAGAATATTATGTTAAAATGAGATGGGATGAAACCCTATAGGAGAGGAGCAAGAGGCAAAATATATTTTATATTTAAAAATCTAATCGAACACATGTGATATTATGATAAAATAAGATGGGATGAAACCCTATAGGAGAGGAGTAAGAGACAAATTGTGTTCAAAATATATTTAACTCAATTGATGGAAACGACTGCCTAAATTGGATTCCTGGTTTATTTTAGTAATGACTTTACTATGTTTATTAATTATTATGGCACCAGGATCTTAATATACTAAACCAATCGAAATACCAAATAAGCCCATCGACCCGGTGCAAGGTGAAACTTATGGACTCTAAATAGGCTGTTTTGACTACCGGTTACTAGATTCCTTCACTAGTTATCTAGGTTTCTAAAAGTACCATAATATGATTCACTCCCTCACAGGCTATAAATCTAGGATAAGTTTGTAATTTCGGCTTAACTTGTTAGACAACTATCACTAAGGAAACTAGTTTCGGCTATAAATCTAGGATAAGTCACTTTTCACCATCAAGAATTTTGATCTTGGTTTGAATGTTTGTAACTGAGTAGGCTGGATGTAGGGTAGGGTTATTAAGTTTAGAGGAAGGGCCATCATCAGTTTAGTCACGGTGAATTGGAGGCTGAAACAATAATATTGGTTGGAAGCATACTGGTATCAGCTGAAACAATAATACCGATTGGAAGCATACTGGTATCAGCTGAAACAATAATACCGATTGGAGGGTTATTATCAGAAAAAATAGCAGGGTATCGGAAAAGAAAAAGTGGTAATCAGACCGTAGCTCTAATACCATAATAGAATTCTGTATCTCATTCAACAATTAGCAAACCCTTTAAATAGGAATCATAATCTTGATACAATTACAAATCGTAACTAACCAAATCAAATAATAATAATCTATATCTCTAATATATCTCCAACAAAAATATCGGCTAAGAATATTATGTTAAAACGAGATGGGATGAAACCCAATAGTAGAGGAGTAAGAGGCAAAATATATTTTATATTTAAAATTCTAATCGAACACATGTGATATATTATGATAAAATAAGATGGGATGAAACCCTATAGCAGAAGAGTAAGAGACGAATTGCGTTCAAAATATATAGTACGTAAAAAAAAAAAAAAAATCTCAATCCAAATGTATGCGTGTTTTTTCGAAGCTCAAAAAATATTGTTCAAAATGTTATTCATAAATGTATGTCGATTAAAAAAAAATAGGGGAGATTTAAAGAAAATTTGATTGGACGGTGGGCAATCTAATAGGCAGTTCATTTGGAACTTGGGCACTTAGGCCTGTTGGACGATGGAGCCCACACTCCCTTTTTTTTTTTGAACGGCGATTGACTCCAACAGTCGAGAGGATCACACCCACATTGCATGGGTCTCTAGTCCCCCTCGGGCGAGGCATCCGAGGTTGACCATAGGCGCTCCACGAGAAAATTTCCAGCCGACAGCCACTTGACTGCCGTTGCAGCCTCCGCACTCAAGAGCCGGAGTAACCGCACTGTAATAGAAAACTCGTGTGCGGCTCAAGACTCGAACCCGGGCTATTACGCACTCAAAGCTCTTATCCATCATTGCCATGACCCCTCAACCAAGGTTGGGGTCATTTTCCCTCAAATGCAACAGGTGGGGATTGAACCCGGGTCTCCAAGGAAACCCAAAGTTTTTTCCACCACTCCACTACAAGTGGGGGATATCCACACTCCCTAACTAACCTCTCCATCCACGCTTAAGTGTTAAGTCATCCTGTTCCGCTCCTGTACCGAGACCCGGGTTCGTGAATCTTGTAATCTAATATGTTTATTTGCTTGTTTTATTTATTTTGAATAATAATTAAGGTAAGGTGTAAAAGATAAAAATAAACAAATAAATAATTATGCAAGTCTTGGAAACAAAATCTAGGGCATTGTTGTTCTGTTAACAAAAAATAGAGGAGGAGGAGGGCGGTGGTAAAGTGATCATCTTTAATAGGGTGGAAGGAAGATGGTGATTCTTCTCAAACTTAAAAAAGGTACGCTTTTTCCTCCCAGGAATCTTCTTCGGTTGGGTCGATTTCACTCGAATTCTGAGATAGAAGCTCCAGACTTGTATGCTGCTTTATGCTCGTTCGATGAGATGCTGCACACACGCCCTCTGCCCTCTTCTTCTCGTTTTACTCCCTTGTTAGATTTTGTTACCAAAATAAAATGTTTCTCTTGTTCCATTGATTGTTTCAAACAAATGCGTGCAGTTGGTGTACCTCTTAATAAGCACTCTGCCTCTATTGTCATAAAGTGTTACTCTCACTTGTATCAGACCCAATCTGGTCTTACTGTCTTAGCTTGTTGCCTCAAACACGGTATCCCCCTCGACCACACCTGGGCTTATAATACACTCATAAAAGGCTTCATCTTTGAAGACAAGACTCACGAGGCCGAGAGAGTCTTCAAGAACTTAATTAGACACCGACTTTGTGAACCTGATTTGGTCACCTACAATACTATGATCACTGGCTTATGCAAGATAGGCCATGCCCTTACAGCCGTTTCTTTGCTTAGGCTCATGGACGGAAGAGGCTGTAAACCAAATCTTGATACCTATAACATCATCATCGACAGTCTTTGCAAGGACCTAATGGTAGACGAAGCTTTTAAGCTCCTCAAACGAATGGACTTTCCACCTGATGTTGTCACCTACAATTCTTTGATTAGTGCCCTTTGTCAGTTGGATCGTTGGGATGACGTCTCTAGGATGATGAAACAGATGGAGGATGTAAGCATCTCCCCGGATATCAAAACGTTTAATGCAATAGTTGATGCCCTTTGCAAACGAGGTAGTATGGAAGAAGCTGAGGCCGTTGTTGACATCATCTATGACAACTTCCATATGGATGTTGATACAGCGACCGTCAATTCACTTATTTTTGGTCACTGTTTGCGAGGTGACATGGCGAATGCAAGGGAGTTGCTTAACGAGATGCATTATAGCGCCGCCACCCGTCCTAATGCTGATACTTATAGCATTTTGTTGCTCGGGTATTGCAGACATGTGAACCCATTTAAGGCTTCTCTTTTTTATAACCTCGTACCAAAACCCAACAAGGTCGCCCGCAACATTCTTGAGATGGAGCGCCGCTTCTTTTCTATGCAAAGTGTTCACGACTTACTCGATTTTCCAATGGATCACCCTTATGTATCTTTCTTGCAGCCTGGGGGAAACAACACCTATAAAGATGCACTTGCTTTATTCCGTTTTATGGAGGCCAATCGTAGCAACCTCAATTCACATGTTAAGGTGTACAACATCCTCATTGATGGCGCCCTCAAATGCGGCAAGTTTGATACTGCAAGGCGTCTTTTCCATGACCTCTTTGTTCAAGGTTTGCAGCCTGATGTCCAGACATATACAATCATGATTGCTGGTTTTTGTCACAGAGGTCTACTCAGAGATGCAAACAAGTTGCGTTTTCTAATGGATAAGAGTATCCCTGACCTTAATTCGAACAACAACACCCGGTCGTTTGCTTAGCGGGGCTGGAGACTATGTTCTTTCTTCTTGCAGGTCCAAGTTAGAGTTTTATATATTACCTATCGACTTAAGTTATTCTCTTTTGCGCATAAGCTTTCTTGTCACTTAACTGACATGGTTGTGGTTCTTGTGTGTTTGTTTTCTTATCTCCTTAAACCTGTAATATGTATCTGTATCTATCGTTGTTGTTCCTGAATCAACAGCTTGTGTGGTTACTCGTTTTATGATTAGGTCAGTGTTTGAGAAAACTACGTACGCATGTTTTGATGGACTGAATTCTGTGACATTTGCATTTTTGAGATCAGACAAGTCTTAACATTGTATGCATACCGAGATCCATGTTGTCTAGAATTCCCGCGGTTAAAAAATACGAGTGACTAACTAGGGTTGTTAATTGGTGTTTGAACGAATCAAATATTTTGGCTGCAGTAGATGTTTAATCATGATTGTTGAAGCTGGTGTTGCTAAAAAACTAAAACATGGGTTCTTGTCATCAATAAGTGTCATTTATTTATTTAAACATATAATCACTTCCAAAATGAAAATCCAAACACCCCTTACCTTCCATTCCACAAGACATTAGACAACCCCAATTAAGCTTATAACGGTGTTCTTGACTTGCAGACAGACAAAAAGTTAAACAATATTCATCAACTTCATTAGTCAAAACTAGTCTTTTGATTATCAGAAGTCAGTTGTTTTCTTATTGCGGTCAAAGCATGACACCGGCGTGAAGCACCTAAATCTCCATAGCAAGAACTGCATGCATTCAAACCAGAATAATGTTTTTGATGCATCCCCCCCCCCCCTCCCCCCCCCCCCCCCCTCCCTCTCCCCCAATCTCTTATACATCAAACATCCAACGTGAAACTCGGTATAAATATAATAGTATCAAGTGATAACCTATGGGATTTGATACATGCTACAATGGGTTGAACAGAAGATACAATGTTTGATCAATCAAAAATTGTACAAAGGCTCGCATTTAATCCCAATCCTTACTTCAGTTGTAAAACACCTGAAAACGTTAGTCTAAGCACCATTATCATAAATAAAGCTAAGCGAGAACATGACGTTTTGATGATAGTTTAATTGCGTTGTGAATTTAGGGAGGTCCATAGTGATGGGAATGATATGGCTTTCAATACAGGGGTTGTTCATAATGAAGAGGGTGTATCGGCCGTTCGGAAGAAGTTTAAACGAAGATCTTTGTTCAAGAATAGGGGGCGAGTAATTCTCAAGAGAGACCTAAGAAGTGCCAAAGGGATGACAATGATCCGTTTGGTTTGGATAAGTTGATTGGTATTATCGGTTCTTCTTCTTCGGCTCAGAATGATTTTAATGATAGGGAAGTGGGAGATGATTTTGGCACGCCGGACTTGAATGTTAGTCCAGAAGAGGTGGGCAACAACTTCGGAGCTGTGGGACAGCATGTGGACGAGGTAAACACTCCGATGGTGAATGATAATGGAGATTCGGTTACTGTACAGGTTGAAGCCGATAAGACTGTGATATTGGGAGAGTTATTAGGGGCATCAGACCTTAATAATTTTGTTCCAAAGATTCAAGAGGTGATTAGAGAAGAAGGATTTCAATCGGGTGCTCAATGAATGTTATGTCATTGAACATTCGTGGGTTGGGGAGTTCTAGTAAGGCGGAATGGGTTCATAACCTTCGTGTTAAACATGAGGTACATTTCATTATGATACAGGAAACACAAATGGTGTCGTTAGAGGGGGTGGATGTTGGAAGTTTTTGGGGAAGAGGATTTTGCTTTTGAGTGGGTTCCGTCTTCAGGACGGTCTGGCGGATTATTATCGATATGGGATTCCAAGGTGTTCACAGTTGAGACGATTCAGAAGTTTTCGAATGTATTGCACCATTTGATTAATGTTTATGCTCCGCATTCCGCAGTGGTGAAAAGGGTTCTTTGGGCAGAGATTAGTGGGCCTTATAGGGGATGGCGACGGGTTTTGGACGGTTGCGGGTGATCTCAATTCGGTTAGAAACGAAGAGGAAAGAAGAAATTCCTATTTTAACATATCCGAAGCTCATGATTTTAATAGTTTCATTGAAGATACGAATCTGCATGAGTACTCATTGAAAGGTAGACGGTATACGTTTGTGGCGGGTGATAAAATGAGTCGGATAGATAGAATTTTTGTGAATTGGAACCTTTTTTCATCTTGGCCGTTGGCATAATACTTAGCATTGGAAAGAAAATGGTCAGATCATAGCCCGCTTATTTTAAAGACGACGTGTAGAAGCTTTGGGCCTAAACCGTTTCGGTTCTTTAATTTGTGGTTAGGGCGTCAAGATTTTTCTGATTTGGTAAAGAATGTGATGTCTGATTTGTGGTCGAAGGGGCTCCGGACACTCGACTTATGATGAAATTTAAGAAATTGAGGAGTTTAATCACGGAATGGGCGGGAAAGTGTTATGATAAGGATCGTGGTGAAACACAAATTCTGGAACAGGAACTTCGCAATTTGGACGTTATCATTGAAGACCAACAGTTATCGGAGGAGGAGGTGTGGAGCTTGGAGGAGATCAAAAGAAGGTTACGCGGGCTAGATTGGTTTCGCCAAAAAGATTTGAAGCAGAAAGCGAGGAATAATTGGGCTTCCTATGGGGATGATAATACGAGGTTTTTTCATGCTTGCATTAATAAGAGGAAAGCTTCTAATTACTTCCCGGGGTTGATGGTTAATGGGGTTTGGGAAACGAAGCCGTAAATAGTCAATAGAGAGGTGCTTAGATTCTTTAGATTGAAGTTTAAGGAACGTATGGTCGTGCGTCCTAAACTGGTTTGTCATGGGTTGAAGAAGTGGGATAGTAGTGAAGCCGAAAGCTTGATTCAGAGCTTTTCTATACAAGAGATTAAAGATGCGGTATTTGAGTGTGGGGCGGACAAGGCCTCGGGGCCGGATGGTTTTAACTTTCGATTTTTTAGGTCGTTTTGGGATTTGTTCCAAAGTGATTTTCATGATTTGATGAGGCATTATCACAGCGCAGGGGGTTTTAGTCCGGGGGTTGGGTCGTTCTTTATTACTTTGATTCCGAAGATTGGCGATCCGGTTGAGCTGTCCGATTTTAGACCTATTAATTTGATTGGGATTATTAGTAAGGTTGTTTCTAAAGTGTTGGCGAATAGACTGAAGATGGTTTTGGGTAAAGTTGTTTCGAAAACTCAGTCGGCTTTCTTGACTGGGAGGTATATATTAGACGGACCACTGATGGTGAACGGGGTGATTTCGTGGGCTAAGAAGCGAGAGAATAAAATGTTTCTTTTCAAAATGGATTTCGATAAAGCTTACGATAATGTCAATTGGGATTTCCTTTTGTCGGTCCTAGAACAAATGGAATTTCCATTAAAGTGGCGTATTTGGATAAAGGGATATTGGTTTCGGCTAGGTCGGCGATTCTCGTAAATGGGTCGCCTACCTTTGAATTCGGTTGTCAAAAGGGTATTCGGCAAGGTGATCCCATCTCACCTTTTTTATTTATTATTCTCATGGAGGCTTTTTCTTGTTTAATGAATAGAGCTTCTGAGTCGGGAGCGTTTGATGGTGTGCACCTTCAGAATGGTGGCCCGGTTTTATCACATTTATTATTTGCAGATGATGCTATGTTGATGGGAGAGTGGTCGACATTCAATTTCGATAACATGAGACGGATTTTGCGGATTTTGTATTTGTGTTCGGGTCTGAAGATTAATCTGCATAAGTCGGTATTGTACGGTATAGGGATTGATAACGATGAGTTGAAGGATAGAGCGGTTTCTCTCGGGTGCAAAGGAGGAGAAATTCCGTTTACGTATTTGGGAATTAAAGTTGGTGCAAATATGAACCGGGTTACTAATTGGGAACCGGTAGTTACCACGTTTAGAAGGCGATTATCGAAGTGGAAGGCGAATTCATTATCTATGGGAGGACGGGTGACTTTGATTAAATCCGTTCTTAATAGTCTTCCAACTTATTATTTTTCCTTGTTTAAAGCTCCGAAGAAAACAATTAATGAGTTGGAAGGTTTGATGAGAAGGTTTTTGTGGGGTGGGTCTGATGAGGTTAGAAAATTAAGTTGGGTCTCGTGGGAAACAGTTACAAAGTCCATTGCGGAGGGGGGTTTGGGAATTGTTAGACTCGAGCTTAATAATCAAGCTTAATAAGAAAGATTAAACGGTTTAGATTTTATTTAAACATATACTATAATTATAGAAAACATATGACTTTAAAAAAAATTAACTACGCCAATTATAAACTTTTTAGTTTATAATTGCCGGTCCCAAGCCCGGATAAAGGAGGAGAGTTTTGTTATTAAATATGTTGAAAATGATAATTTTGCAAAAGGGCCACCACTTCGTAGTTCGATTAGGGCCTCCGAAAACGTAGGAACGACTCTGGTAGATTTCAATGCCATTCCTAATATTAAAAATGTTGGAGCAGCCTTAACACGTTCATTGTAAACATTACAATATTCAAAAACTTCAGTGCAATCGCCAATATCTAAATACATAAGAGAGACTGATAAGAATTTAGATGGTATGTCAACATTTGGTAAACATGAGAATATCTTACCGGATGCTCACGAGACCCACCAATACATAATTTAACTATTATAACTTTAGTCTCCTCGTTAATCGGCTTTGCAAATTACACATAAGTTTATAATCGAACCCACAAAATATCCATTTAGCATTTTTTTAGCCGTGAAAGTATGTTATCGAAAACTCACGGAACCACCAATACCCCCTACTAATTGGCAACCAAAGACCAGCCTCGAAGAAAACCAACCAATTGTTGGAGTCATGCACTGAATCCTTTGTCTATATGATATGCAGGTGTACTCCCATCCAAACAAATTGTTAATGATCATAAGTTTTTGAGTCAACACCAAGTCAACCCCCCCCCCAAAAAAAACACACACACACACACACACATGCGTATCGCATTAAGTTTGTGCATTTCATAGATAGCATGTGTACCAGCTCCTTTAGCAATAAACACCATTCAGAAAGTGAGTCCAACTTCAAAGTGGTCAACAGGCTTAATAATCCCACCAATATTAGGCATATCCTTCTTCCTCCTCCCCTCATCATACCTTCAATTTGCATAAATATTTCAGAATATAATATTTAATATATTAAAAAAATATTCTTTTTCAAGCAAAGCAAGCCTCTTTCTAGAATTGACATACACCCACATGGGTACATCTCTCAAGTATCAGTGTTGACTTTTTTGTTCAACACTCAATTTTGTTTCTAAACAAAATGATTATAAATTCTTTAACTATTAGTATTTACCATTAGAGATTCAGATATAAAGAATGTAGAATAACTTCAATGCTTATGTCTAGAATCCAGATTGAGCTTTAAACAACTATTCTTATTAAATTCAAATTTAAAATACAAACATAAGCTGACTACAAATGTCAAAAACATCCACATAAACCATACTTAAGTCTTAAACACACACACACACACACAGCGCCATCCTTGATTTAAGGTCTACCCCTTGCACTCCTCTTCTACTTAACGTCGTTTTTGTTACTCTTCTGCCCAACCCTCCACCCAAAATACTCTTTGGCGGTACCCATTTGTTCCAGAAGACCCAGGGCTCGGCTCCCATCTGAACTTGTTTTCTGAATTTGGTCCCTTGTGTTTGCTGCAGAAAACTCACCATTTTCCTCCAGCCTCCAAACCCAAACATCAGACCCACCGCTACCATGTAACCCTTTAATTCTTCCAGCAAAGCTTCATGTTATGTCCGTTCTAAATCTGTAGCAGGCCTACGAATCCAAGCCCATTTCCAACATTGAGCATTTGAGCCACCGCTTGTATATGTATGCTTTTATATACAATTATATTGTTATTATGTGGTGATTTAAACAAACCTAGTTAGGAATTATAAAGAAAATGAAAGGAGAAATCTTGTCATCAAAATTGTAGGATCGATATTCGACCTAAATGAGTCGGTCTGAGTCAAATCTTAGCTACTAGAGAGGCGGAAACAATCTAGTAACTGAGAATCGGTGTAAGAATGTGAGTAGAAGCAGAGATATACACTTTAAATTGGTTTTCCATTAGTTTTAGACTTGAATACACGGAGAAAATCTGACAGCACTTCGTTACAAGTTTCACCGAACTGTTACAAATGGAAAACCCAAGACCCATATATATAGGGCCACCATTCCGCACGAAATGACACATTCCATTTCGTACGAAATGGCAAAACTTCATTTCGTACGAAATGGCCTTACAAAGTCCATTTCGTGTGAAATGGTTACATACATACATAAACTTAACATTTACACATTACACCCCTATTACAAGCTATTTGACACTACCTAGACTGTTGACGTAGGAGATAGACATTGTGTACCAACAAACTCCCCCTTGGATATTGCCGGAGTCTTCAGTCAGGTTGTCTTCAGCATTTTCTTCACAGGGACTTGAACTTTTCCTCCCTCTGCTTCGGCTTTCTCTTCAAAGCACTCTTCAGCTTCTCATTCTCTTTAGCCGCTTTTAGTTTCTCTTCAGCTTGTATCTTCATCCATTTACCTTTAAGCTCTTCACGTGCCTTCCTTTCTTTCTCAGCTTTCAGAGCCTCTTCTTTCTCAATCTTTCTCCATTTAGAAGACCACTCGTTTTCAGAATTGATTCCTTTCTGGAAACATATTGTTGCAACTTTCTGGAACTGTAAAGGCTGATCTTTGTCTTCAGCTTTGTAACAAATCTTGTTTACGAACAAACACTCAATATCTTTTGCTGAACAGTTGATAATCCACATCGGATCATACAAGTGAATGTATCTAACTTCATTCTCCACTTTGTATGTGATCACGGCTTCAGTTAACATGCAGCTGTATACCCAACACAAAAACCCTTTGTAAAAATCCTGTTCCATTTTCGGCAACGGGATATTCTTTAACACCCTGGGCTTCTTTATCTGCAAGATCGTCTCTTCAACACCTGTGACTGGATCCACCCTCTTCACTTTCTTCGGTTGATGTGGCTTCCAATGTTTAAAGTCTTTTAATGCTTCGAACTTCATCAGACCCCACGTAGGCATATCACGTTCCCTAACAGGATATGTTAAGGTTCTGACCTTGGGAAGTTCTTCTACATCCCACCATGGCAAAGACATAATGTCTTGAATGTACGCAAAATACTGAACACCATACTCTCTTCTGATCGCATACACATTCACCTGCGGCAGATACCCCCAACTAATTATGTCACCCAAAGAAACTGCTCTGTCTCTCTTGTAGAACTTCAGCGGTCGTTTAAACTTTCTTTCAGTATCTTTTCTAAACCACTTCATTACGCTCTTCGCGCTGTTCCTCCTTTGACATTTCACTGAAGCTTTTGTTCTTTACACTTTCTGCCACTTTTCTTCGCAACTCTTCTTCATTTGCTTGGCTGAAAAACTCTACAAGCGTCGGAAAGTTAGAAGTATCAACATTCACATCAGACTGTTCTTCATCACTACAATCTTCAACTTCAACCCTGTCGTAGATATCAGCATCTTCCACATACTTATACTGATACTCGGGCTGTTGATTGATGTCGAACTTGTTCAACTCTTCTTCAAAATCAAACTTGAATTCATTTTCATCAACATGAGTCATCTTTACGATCTCAGCTAAATTGTAAGTATGCAAGTATTCTCCTTCCTCTACGTTGTGCTCGAGACGAAGAATCAATCTCGTAACATGATCATCACTTTTATCAGTTTTCTCAGCATCACTATGCTCCCCCTCACTTCCAGCATTCTCAGGCTCTTCATTAGCATCATCATGAAGATAATCATCAACATTTTCTTCAGTTGTCGTTTCAGTAACTTTGATGCCTGAAGTACGTTGATCGTCATCATCATTCCCATCATCATCATGACTACTTGCAGAATACACATCGTCTACATCATCTTTCCTAACCTCATCATCTTCTTCTTCATCATCCTCAAACTCACCATAAACAGATGATATTGGACAAGCATCAAGAATAGACTTTTCAGGATCTACTGTTGGCTCAAACACTACAATAGCCCTTTCACTTACTTCAGAGGTACCTTCAATAGAAACACCTTTGCCTTTATTTTTCATCTCAGCCTCAATCTCAGCTTTACGGCGTGCCCTAACTTCTTCAACCTCGATCTCTTCAAACCTCTATTCAACAGACTTTCCGATCAAATTCTCTAACACTTTGTTCATCATATACATTTCTTGTTCTTTCTTTGCATTGGTAGCCTCTAACTCTTTGTTCTTCAGCTTGAAGTATTCATTTTGTTCATCTCTCCGAGCCTTTTCTTCTTCTAACTCAGCAATACTTACTTTAAGAATATCATTGTCAGCTTGATCAGCTTCAACTCTTTTCAACAAAGACGAGTTTTCAGCTTCAACAGTCTTGACACGCTTTTCGAGCTTCTTCTTATCAGCTAACACATCTTCTACTTTCTTTTCCAATTTTTTCACAAGCTCATCATTTACAAAACTGAAATCTCCAATATCTTCAAGAGGCATATTTTCTGGAACATGTGGGAAGTCTTTGAATCCAGAAGAACCAGGAGTTGTTTGAACTTGCGGTTGTGTAGATGGTGGTGTTTGAAGAATATGTGGTGAAGTAATTGGTGGTTGTTGATGAACAGGTGAAGAAATATGAAGTTGAGATGGTGATAATGGTGGTGGTGATGGTGGTTGTTGTGGTGGTGTAGGTTGTTTTGGTGGTGTAGGTTGTTTTGGTTTTGATGCATGTTTAGGATTCAGCTTGATTGTCAACTTTCGAACAGCTGGAGATTAAACACGTTTCCTTGCATTAGATTTCTTCCTACCTTCAGAAGGTGGTGTTTGAATTTTTTGAACATGCTCTGGAGATGGAATATACAGATCATCATCATCATCTCCACTCCTCTTTCTCTTCTTCTGTTTTTCCTTTTCAGACATTACCTTTTTCCAACGTTCAGTTTCATCAACATCCTCTTCAGAACTGGATGAACTTTTCTCTTCATTGTCACCTTCCTCAACAGCTACTTTATCTGCTTCAAAATTTTCAGTAAGAGCTTTCAATAATCGTTCAGATTCTGGAGATAAACGAACTTGATCTCTTTCAGCATCAGCTTCAGTTTCATCTTCCTCTGGTTCATCGACCAGCATAGTCTCAATAACTTTCTTTTGACGCTTCTTTTTAGGTTTTGAAGATGAACCTTCTTCTGCTTGAACTTTAGGAGTTGTCTTTCTACTCCTTTTCTTCTTTTCTTCTTTCAAAAACCACTCATTTCAAGTTTCTTTGAAATCTGCTAACTTTGCTAATTCATCTGCTGCACTCTTTTCTTTCATTTCTTTATCATTTCTCCACTTCAGATGATCAACTGGATCTGGATCTACGTAGTTAGCATCTTTGATGAATCCAAAGAATTCTGCCTTTGTTGTTGATTCTGGATGATTTTTGTGATATCTGGATAATATAATCAACGTCTCATTATCCATATGATACAATGCCAACAAATCATTATCTTTATCTTTCTCTAGATCCGGATAAGCATGATCTAGCATCATTTGTACAAATCTTGGATAAATCTAGGTTTTGCTGCCAGAAGTAATGTTTTCCTTCATGTAATGGAAAATGACTTTTGAAAAATTGTACTTTTTGTTCAACACAAGTGCAGTAACCATGTTCATCTGGTAATCTCTCATCACATCATAACCACCCTTTCTATGACTGAGAGCATGAATAATTGAATGAATGAAAAACTTGTAAGGCTTTGAGAAACATGATTTCAAATAGTTTGCACTGTTCAGTGGACCATTATAACCCATCCTCAACATACATCCCTTTACCATTCTTTCTGGAAACTTCGTCGGTGAATTCTCATCATCCGGAAAATCTAAGACCTCACGAACAAGTTGTTCTATAATAACAATCTCTTTATCTTCACCATTCAAGCTAACAATCGAAGTAATCACTTTACTTTCTTCATCATACTTGCCGTTTTTCTAGAAACGTTCAATATGAGACTTGAACACATTATGTTGATTCGTCAATGCCTTCTGGATAGGTAACCGCTTCATAAATTCAAGAATCTCTTTGAATACCGCCATTTTTGGAAGCTTTTCATCGTAAACACAAAAAAATGTTGTGTAACGGATCAAACTGCACAATTGAAGCCTGAAAGATCCAACAGAAATTCAAGTTAATTAATTTGAATATTTTTCAAAACAAACACATACTTCACACGAAATGGATTTTAAATGAAATGCCCATTTCATGCGGTATGACATTTCAAACGAAGTGAACAGTTTCAAATGGAATGGTTGTTTGAAACGAAATGAGGTTTGAAACGAAATGGTTGTTTGAAGCGAAATGGCTGTTTGAAGCGAAATGACGTTTTGAAGCGAAATGGCCATTTCGCATGAAATGAGCTGTCATTTCGTTTGAAATCAAATTTATGAACATGTTTCAACACTTGATCTGATGATGAAATTGAACCCCTAGATATGTTCTATAACAGATTCCGAGTACATGGATGGTTTTATTGTCCATTTTAGTCCAACCAATCATTCTAGATCTAAGTTCGAAGATCAGTTCATCAAAGATCAAACGAAATCAAGATATCTAGTTCAAATTAAAGCCCTAGAACTGATCTATAACACATTCCGAACACACTGAAGTGTTTCTTGTTCATTTTAATCCATTATTCAACCCTAGATCTAGATTCACATGACAGTTCATCGAAGTTCAACAGATCTGGGTTAAATCGACAATATTCTCACCTTTCCCATTGTATAAGATGCGCCAACCAACTTATACAACGATTACGAACAACAAATCAACAAGAATCCGGCTTGAAACTCAAGAAATCAGTGATTTCGCTTGAAATCGCTTTTGACGGTGTGTTTGAAGCGAAATGGAGACAATGACAGTTTCAAGCGATATGAACCACTATATATAGACATGTCCATTTCGTACGAAATGGACATTGAGGCAATGTGACAGTTTCAAGCGAAATGAACATTTGAAACGATATGGCCATTTCGTGCGAAATGGTCATTTCGTTTGAAATTTCAATATCTCAAAATTTTTCATATTTTTATCTTTTTTTTATTATTTTTGACTTTTTACCATCACACCCAGTTAACCAAGTCCAAGTTAATGACCCTGGTCAACTGTCTAGCCTGCCAAGTCCAAGTTAATGACCTTGGCTGACCAATTTATGAACTTGCTGATTTTCTGAAACAGATTTAAGTTCAAACTAATGAACTTTAAACATTTCGAGCAACTTCCAACACCTTTTCACAAACTTTTGCTTATCCAACCCTCATGATCCAACTTGTTTAGCACTTTGAGACTTTGATCATCAGATCCCCAACGTCTGTTGTCGAAAATAAGATGAGAATCAAATCTTTTTGGATTTTATAATATTTTGCTAAACAAACAGGAAATCTTTTTGGATTTTGATAAACAATAAACTGTACACACATATTTTTGGTGAGCGTGTTAGGGGATCATATCTGTTGCTGACAAGATACAAGTACTGTTAAGCTTTGATTTCATACTCAGCATTAAACAATTCATAGTGATTGCTGATATACTGATCCTCTTAAGCTTTCACACAATTTTCAATCTGTTCAGGATACAAATTTAGTGTTTTAAAGTCTTAACTTATACGCGTGTACCACCTCATAATATACTCCTGTATCCAGACCACTATATTCAGTCTTACAGGTGAGTGCACACTAATGATATCTGTAATGGGTGAATGCAAGGCCATGAGAGCTCAGGCTAGAACTTCCGTTCAATCAGAGAGATGATGGCTCGACTTTAGGTGGGTCCCCTTTGGGGATCTTTTTTACAACATCACATGATTAGCATTTTACAATGTTTCATCATTTTTTATGCTGAGGGGAGGCTTTATGAATAAAGCAGTGCAGAGCATTATACGAGGACTAGGCTATTGCTTCCGCAAAATCAGAAGTCCTGGTATAATACCCCAGATATCATCACGTACAAAGACCTAGTATGTCAGAAATAGAGTCTTTCAAACAGGATTTCAGGGGTTACCTATATATCCGAGAGAAGTTCCCCACGTAAAAACAAGTTGTGATTTATGTTTATATCCCTAACAAACTTACTGAATGTGTAAAAACCTATCGGCACATCATCAGCGAGACTGCTTAACACAATTAAACTATACATTTCTTTAGCATACTGCATCTGTCTAGCTAATGTACTATCATTTCCCCTTTTTACACAAACTCTTTTTCAGTTTTTCAATGTTTTTGGATTTTGAAATTTTAGCATGTTTTTGTATTTTCTGTAAACTTTCTCCCCCTAAAAACAAAAACTTATTTTTGTGTTTTTGGTTTTATCAAAAGCAGAAAATAAACTGTACAGAAACTTGACAACACGACGTGGATCACTTCTGATCGCCGTCCTCCTCGGCTTCACACTCTATTACCCTCCCAGAAAACAGATTTTTCAAACCATTCAATTTTAAAAGATAGTTAAATGTTGTTCTATCAAAAGGTTTTGTGTAAAAATCAGCTCTCTGATCATCGGTGTGTATATGTTTAATTCGAATCAATTTCTTCTCGAAACAATCTCGAATAAAATGATGTCGAATTTCTATATGTTTCGTTTTAGAGTGGTGTACCGGATTTTTTGTTATATTTATAGCTGCCTCATTGTCCACATAGATTGGCGTGTCGAAGAACTGCAAACCAAATTCCCACATCTGCTGCTGGATCCAGAGGATCTGAGAGCAACAGCTGGAGGCCGAAACGTTTTCAGCCTCGCACGTAGAGAGAGCGACTGAGGTTTGTTTCTTACACTGCCAGGTGACTAGTCGAGTTCCAAAGAACTGACAGCCTGCAGTTGTGGACTTTGCATTTTGCTTACAGCTCCCAAAGTCCGAATCAGCATAACCGGTAAGAGAAAAGTCACCAGATTTAGGATACCACAAGCCGGTGCTTGGGCAGCCTTTAAGATACCGTAAAATTCGCTTCACAGTCGTTAGGTGTGACTGTCTCAGGCTAGACTGATATCGGGCGCATAAGCAAGTTGGATACATGATGTCCGGTCTGGATGCAGTCAGATACACTAAAGATCCAATGATCGACCGGTAGTACGTCTCATCCACCTTTTCACCGCTTTCGTCCGGATATATCCTATGATTTTAAGCCAAAGGGTTGATGTTGGAGTAGATTCAGACATGTTGAACTTTCCCAACACATCATTCACGCATTTCGTCTGGTGAATGAAGATTCCTTCGGGCATTTGCTCAACCTGAAGCCCTAGGAAGAACTTCATCTCCCCCATCGAACTCATTTCAAACTTTTTCTTCATAACCTTCTCGAACTCTTTGCACAATTCGTCATTTGTCGATCCAAAGATTATGTCATCAATGTAAATCTGCACGATGAGTAGATGCCATGCAACCTCTTTTGTAAACAAAGTGCTATCGACCGTCCTTCTGGTGAACCCGTTGGCCAGCAGATGTTGGGAAAGCGTCTCGTACCAGGCTCTCGGGGCCTGGTGTAGTCCGTAAAGCGCTTTGTCGAGTAGATAGACTTTGTTTTTGTGCACTGGATCAGTAAACCCCGGTAGTTGTCCAACGTACACTTCTTCTTTGATTTTTCCATACAGGAATGCAGATTTGACATCTAATTGGTAGACCTTGAATCCTTTCTAAGACGCGAATGCCAGGAAGATTTTAATTGCCTCGAGTCTAGCAGCGGGCGTATACACTTCGGTAAAGTCGATGCCTTCTTGCTGACTGAAACCTTGGACTACCAAACGTGCTTTGTTTCGAACAATGGCCCCTCTATCATCCCGCTTACACTTAAAAACCCACTTGGTCTTGATCAGCTTTTGATTTTCCGGGAGATCCACCAATCTCCACACACCAAGTTTCTCAAAATCCAGTAGCTCTTCCTGCATAGCATTTACCCAGCTTTCCTCAGTTAAAGCTTCTTTGTAAGATCTTGGCTCAACCTGCGAGATGAAACATTTCAATGAGAATTCTTCCTGTAAAGGAGCTACAGAAGAATAAAAACATGTAAGGGCTTTGTTGATTTGATCTCGCGATTTCACGCCACTGTAAAGATCACCAATGATTTGTTCGGATGGATGATAAGACAAAGTTCTCAGCATGTCTGTGTCTGGCACGCTCACTTCCGATTGCAAATTGGTAATATCCTGATCACCCGTGTGATCAACAGCTTCTGTCGTCTCAATATTTGGTTCCACGTCAGAAATCGGATCGGCTTCTGATTCTGAGTCATCAGAATGATCAAATACTGGAGCTGGTTCTTCTGGAGTTTCATGTGTAGTTCCACTTGGACCGGCCTCGTGATCATTTGCACCCACGGTGGGTTGAGAAACTACCAACGGTCTTGGCACTTGTTCTTGTGGCATAGATTGCTGATGTTGGTATAATAATGCTAGTTCCTCTTCACTTGGCTCAATCGGCAACTGGAATGACTCCCAGAGTTTGTCGTAATCAAAAAGCAATCTTTTTCCGGGAAGTTGACTCGGAGCTGTATGCCTTTGACAGTCGACATGCTGAACTTGTATAATCTTCCCCAAGCATGGAACAAATACTCTCTTCAGTGGACTCGCATAACCTACAAAAAAACCTTCGTTAACCTTTGCACCAAATTTACCATCCGGATCGATGAAAGTACACGGTGATCCAATTGTTTCTAAGAATTTCAGATTTGGTTTATAGCGATGAAGTAATTCGAAGCAGGTTTTCTTGTACTTCTTTACTGTGAGAACACGATTTAACGTATAACATGCTGCAGCAACTGCTTCACTCCAAAAGAATATCGGTAATTTGGAATCAGCTAGCATAGTTCGAGCTGTTTCGATCAGTGTGCGATTCTTTCGTTTGGCTACACCATTTTGTTGTGGAGTATACGATGCGCTGAATTCATGAAGAATGCCTTTCTCATTGCAAAACTCGAGCATATGATTGTTTTTAAACTCCGTTCCGTTGTCGCTTCTAGTTCTTCTGATCGGCAATTTGTACAGCGTCTCCATCTTTTTGAATAAAATCATCAACGAATCAAATGTTTGATCTTTACTTTCGAGACACATCACCCATGAAAATCTTGTAAAGTCGTCAGTGACCACAAGACAATACAAATCTCCACTTACACTCTTCACATTAACTGGTCCAAAAAGATCCATGTGGAGCCTTTCAAGCGGTACCCTGATGGAGTTTAAAAGCTTCTTTGGGTGTGTCTTCTTCGTTTGCTTCCCCTTTTTGCATTCTACACAATCATCATTCAAATGAAAATTTTTCAGATTAACACTTTCAACAAGATCATTGTGTACTAAGAAATTCATTTTTCTCACATGAATGTGACCCATCTTACGATGCCACATTCTTGATTCTTTTTCAGTTGCTTTTGTTTTAGTTACAAAACATTGTTTCTTTTTGTCAGTTGTTGTTGCGACGCTCATGTCTAGGACATACAAATCATTTTCACGTGGAGCTCGCATCAACACCATATCTTCTGGAATTTTAAAAACATGTTTAATGATTAAACACTCATTTTTAGTAAAACGAACTGTGAACGACTTGTCACAAATCTGCGATATGCTCAACAGATTATTTTCAAGTTCAACGATGTAGTTCACTTTATCAAACGTCACAACTCCATTGGTAAGAATTCCTTCACCAACGATTCTTCCTCCCTGATTTCCCGCAAATCCAACATATCCTCCGTTAATTGATTTGACATCATAGAGTAGTGCCAACATCCCAGTCATATACCTCGAGGCGCCGCTATCCATGATCCACTTGGAGATAATCGACCTCGGAAGCCCCTGCATACATCACAAACATTTTAGTTGAACAACGATACCCAAGATTTCTTCACATTTGGAACACTACAAAACATAATATCATGAGACACGTCAACTTTTGGAATGTTGAAGACAACATTTGGAACAACAGGTTTTGACTTTGATTTAAGATCTCCCTCCTTGATTGGTGGGAATTCCTCAATCAGTTTGTCCAATTCAAACTCAAGGTTCTCAACATTGGTTGCAAAAACTTTTGATTCTGATTTTAAAGTCTTCTTCATTTTCTTTTCTTCAAATGATTGTTTCGGTTTTTCCACCCATGATTGGTTTTGAAAAGTTTTGGTTTTGGGATAAACTTTTGAAGTCTTTTGAGTTTTCGAAGATTCACCAATCTCAAAGGTCGATTTTGGCTTATCTTCGGACTTCAAAGATTCACCGCGTTTCAAGATACGCACAGGGGAAATCATCGGTGTTTTACCCTTAACATCATTTGAAGTTTTAGGTTTGGGTTTCTAGAAAACAGGTTTTTCAATCTTTTTAACACACTGTTTAGCCATGTGCCCAATTTCATTGCAGCGGTAACAGATTCTTTTGTCATATTTGACAAAAGTGGATCTGTTTGTCTCATCTTTCAACTTTTTGGCTGCATTGAAATCGTCAACTGCTTTCTGACTAAAGATATAGTCTTTTTCAGCCACTGTGTTCTTACCCGCAACAAATACATCACTCAACTTGTCTTTTGGTTTAACATCCTTTTTAGCCATTTTCTTTTCAAAACCGACACCTTTCTTTTTGAAATTGTTACCATGTCTTTTGTTCTGACCATTATTTCCCACCCATTCTTTCTTTCCCGGGTTGTTTGGTTGTTTTTTCACAAAAGACCTTTTTGGTTTTGAAAGAAAAGCATTGTTGTTAACCTCTGAAATATCAATTTCCACAAGTTTGAACACTTTTTCAACATTTTCCAATTTTGCATTCTGAATTGGAAATTCAAAATCAGAATAGAGTTTGTCAGTTCCGGTCATTGTGTAAACCACAATGATCGAATCATCATCCACAACTTTATCTGATTTTGGGATGAATTTATCCAGAAAATTTCCATTATCTTCAGAATCAAAATTTGAATTCTCCAAATGAGTTTTAGCTGTACCGAAATCTGAGTTATCACTTTCTTCATCCAACACTTGGTCAACAACAGTTTTAATCACTTGTGACTCGTTGTTAGTGTCAGATGGAGAGAATGTAACATCAATGCTTTCCGGTAACTCATTCTCAACAGTTCTCAACTTAAGATTCAAAGTTGCTTCCACCCCATCTGGATATTTTTGTGTATAATGATTCCACATTGGGGGTGGAACATTATTGAAAGAAGGTTTAGCATCAGGTTGTTGTGGAACCATTTGATCAATCACATAAGATGAAGCAACATAACTGATCAATTTCTTATCAACTCTTTCTGTTTCAATTCGCATTAATTCAAGTTCCTTTTTCAAAGATGCAATTTTGTCCAAAAGAATGTTAATATCCATCTGCTTATCCATGACTGTAGCTTTTAACAAATTTGTCGCTTTATCATTTTCTAAACTTTCTTTTTGAATCATTTTGATTGAACATGATAAAGTGTCATACGCTTCTTTTACTTCACTAAGATCATATTTTACTTCGTCGGTATATTTCTTCAATTCTTGAAACTGTTTGTCTTTTTCAAGACAATCCAAGCAGGGTTTTAAACAGTTTTTGCATGGAGTTCAATGAACTGGATCAACCTTTTCAGAAACCTTTTCTTCTTTATCAATTTTAATATCTGGTTTACCAAACCCGTCAGACTCAGACTCTGATTTTTCTCCTGATTTGATATCCAGATTTTCTTATTTGAACTCGGACTCCTTTTCGACTGACTCCTTTTTGATTGACTCTGTTTCGACAGACTCCGTTTCGACAGACTCTGATTCTTGAGTTTTGTCTACCTCTTTCAGTTTGCCCATCAGCGCCTTGTCAGCTATCTCCTTCAGAGTTTCTTCATTCATCTCTTTAGAAACATCTATGATTTCTTCAACCGGAGTTTTTTCGATGTCATATTGAGGACAAAATCCTGTAGTTGGCTCGCTGAAGAATCCTGCAAAAGAATCAAACATGTTAGGAGGCATTATGGATTTAAAAGAAGTAGCTATAATCTCCTGTTTTGATTGATAATAATAAACTTCTGCTGTTGCCTCTTCAAGCTCTGCCAGACTCTCTTCACTCATCACTTCCCCGACATCCTCGGCTTCAACAACACATTATGGCTCATCAATAATCTCTGCCATCATAGCCAGACCCTCACCAGGAATATATTTATCCCAACTAAACCCTTCCGCAACCTTCTCATCATCCTGATTAACCAAAAGAGCTTTTTCTGGTTTGTTTTCAATTTGAGGTCTTTGGTTGAATGGTTGTTGACTATTTTTGTGATATATTGCTTGTCGGTAGTAGTCATTTGTGAACGGATTCTGATGATTGTTTACTTCCCTGTTTGGACACTCGCGTTTGAAATGCCCTTTTTCTTTGCATTTGAAGCACGTAACTTTTGCTTTGTCAAACCCGAGCTTACAATCAGGTCCTGAGAGACTGTTTGGACCGGTTATTTCCATGAATCTTTGTGCTCTCCTTACTAAGCTCGCCATACCCCACTTGATATCTATAAGTTCCAACTCCTCTGGATCGATCTGATCGTAGTCTTCTTTTGTCATGTCAGGATTTCCAATTTTCCCGGCAACAAGACTTTCATAGGACTTAAGTACTGAAGCAAGTAGTGATATATGCTTTTTTGCTGCTGATTCTGTAAAATCTTGACCATTCTTGATGTTCACAGCTATATTGCACAAAATCCCTTGACCATGGCTTTGATTGTTTGACCCTGAAGAGCTTTGAGTATAAGCTTGTTCTTGTGAACTCCGAGACTTAGGATTTGGTTCGAAGCTTGTGAACGGTGAATGACTGCTGCTTGGTGTGCTGTGAGTAACTCCAAATGTAGAATCAGCACTAAATGTTGTCTGAATTTTTAGACTTAGGTTCGATGTTGCTGATGAACTTCCTTTGTAGTACAATGAAACATCTTGTTGTACACTAGAAGCTTTCATTTTTCTAATCTCTTTAAGTTCAAGCTCATGCGATTCAATTTTCTCGATGAACGTGCTAAGATTGAAACCAACATATTCCAAGTTATTTTTCAACACCAACAAATATGTGCCCCACTCATCATACGGTAAAGCATCTGCCAGCTTGTCAACCCATTCTTCATCTGTTTTTTCAATGCTCAAACGCTTCATCTCTACAACCAGATGACAATATCTCTCAATCAACTCTTTTGTTGACTCACCCTTGATACCTGTAAAAATATCAAATTCCTTTTTCAGCAATGCTGTTTTGCTCTTTAACATCGAAACACTTCCAAGAAACTTCACTTTAAGTGCATTCCATACAGACTGTGAGTTATCCTGATGTTGTAGCAGAACTAAGATATCTTCTTTGATTGCTTGCTGCAAGATACTCATCATTTTCTTTTCAGCTTGGAAACTTTCCTGTTCAAGCGGAGTTAAGCTGCCAATTGTTTTCTCAATACCCAATCCATTCGTCGGAGGTACATACTTTGACTCAATTTTCATCCAACACTCAAAATGATTTGCCTGTACCCAGGTTTTAAACCTCTCTGACCACCCTGAATATTCGTCAATGTTCATTAACTTTGGTGGCTTTTGCATTGTACCAAGCTCATTTTCCATGTTCACGTTCTGCACAATACTCGCTGGAGTTTGAACTGCTGTCATTCCCCCTCCGGAAAACATGTTATAAAATTCTTGGTTATCCATTTTAAAATGAAATCAGTTTCGAAAAATTTTCTAAATTTTTGAAAAAATCACTTTTCAAGCGAAATGACTTCCACACAGAATGGAGTTTCAAACGGAATGGACACACAAACGAAATGGACTGTTTCAAATGAAATCAGGTTTCAAGCAAAATGAACTTTCAAGCGAATTGAAATGTCATTTCGTGCGAAATGGGTAAAAAGTTCCTTTTCGTGCGAAATGATCAGAAAATATGGTATTTCAAGCGAAATGGTAACAGCTCACACGAAATGGTTCATTTCGTACGAAATGGACATAATTTTCACACAAAATGATGTTCGTTCAAACGGAATGATGTTTTTGGAACTTTTTGATCAATTTTAGTCCGAATTAAGGTCTGAAACTTTCAAGGATTGATTAAAATGGTGTTTTACACGTTATATCCAAATCTCAGTCCATATTATCCGTAGAATCGTTCAAAAATCCAAGAATGAGTAGAAGTAGAGAGTTCTAAACCATTCACATCACTGATTCAGCCGATTTGACTCATCCTGAGCTCCGATTTGACTCATCCTGAGCTCTGATACCACTTGTAGGATTGATATTCGACCTAAATGAGTCGGTCTGAGTCAAATCTTAGCTACTAGAGAGGCGGAAACAATCTAGTAACTGAGAATTGGTGTAAGAATGTGAGTAGAAGCAGAGATATACACTTTAAATTGGTTTTCCATTAGTTTTAGACTTGAATACACGAAGAAAATCTGACAGCACTTCGTGACAAGTTTCACCGAACTGTTACAAATGGAAAACCCAAGACCCATATATATAGGGCCACCATTCCGCACGAAATGACACATTCCATTTCGTACGAAATGGCAAAACTTCATTTCGTACGAAATGGCCTTACAAAGTCTATTTCATGCGAAATGGTTACATACACACATAAACTTAACATTTACACATTACACCCCTATTACAAGCTATTTGACACTACCTAGACTGTTGACGTAGGCGATAGACATTGTGTACCAACAAAAATATAAATAAATCTTACAGATATTTAAAAATAGATAATCTCCCAACTTGATAAGGATCAGTTCCTGAAAAATGGTTTGCTTCAAGATCCATGATTATAATCTTTACATAGACCAATGCTCTGCGTATACCTTCAAGGAAATATCAAACAAAAAAAGTTAGTACTTTTGTAATCATTACTGTTAATAGAAAAAAAATATCGGTTCGTAATATAAATTGACCACATATGTTTTCCCATATTTTCCACAACATTGAGAGAAAACAATAGCATCATCTCCAAGCCTCATAGTGGCATGGTTCTTGTCTTGAAAGCATCTCCATTATTGGAAGATATCAACATAGCAAATAAAGAAACTGTATAGAGAACACGAATGACAAAGCTAGCAAAACGGGTGGGTTGGATGGGTTGTGTAATGCCGAAAAACGGGTTCTTACGCAACATGGTACTCTTACACAAAATGAGAAACCTTTAGAGATAAATTTCCTAAATTACTAGACAACAGGCAATGTTGACTTTCGAGGTAAATATGGCTTCATAAGGTAAACTATATAAAATACGGTATATTGCATGAATACAACGACAAAAACCATACCCAGTAAATCCCCCAACAAGCAAAGCTACTGGTAGGGTTTGGGGAGGGTGGAATATTGCATGAATGTATATGCGAAAAAGGTCAAAATAGCTTTAAAAAGGGCCAGACAAACCATCTTTGAGGAAGGAAGGGGTAGAGAAGCTGGATGCGATGTCCAGGGTTCAGTCAACATGCGAATCTCCTGAAGCGGGCATGTTATATCCTCCAAAAGTTGCAATTGCAAGCTTTCTTTTTCCCGATTATCAATGTAAAAGTTAAGTTTCTCTTCCTTCTTGCATAACCTTCTATCTTTCTCTAAGCCATTCAACTTCAGAATCAAGTTTGGTTCGTTCATGATCCAATGCTGATGAGGAATTCCTTCTTAAACTACTTTGACCCACTCACAGGTAGGAACCTACTACTAGTCTCTGAACCACTCTATTTTTGGTTGGTTTGTTTCTTACTTCCAGTTGGCTTTTATTCATTGTTAATCACATGGACATCGTATACGCATGAATTGTTTTCACCAACACACGATGCATCAACTCCCAAACCTTTTTCTTCCTCTACACTGGCTATAGTTTTCTCGGGCTCCTCTGTTTTTGGAAAGTCAACACCTTCAAACAATCTTGAATTCTTCTTTTCAGATATGTTCATGCTAAGCTGATGCAACATAAATTCAGGATCTTGAGTGAAATCTCCATTACTTCAACCATTAAACTGATCGTTTTCAACGTGTAACATTTGACTATATGCGCCAACTTCTTTTCCCAACAAATGTTTTTCCCTTTCCCTTCATAAAACAATTTCTTTCCGTATATATTCATTCTTCTTCATCATACGCAGACTTTTCTTCTATCATTCTTTGATATTGGCGCACCTCCATTTCAATCGACGCCAAATCTTATTGTAAACAAAGAATTGTCGACATTGCTTAGCCTGTAGCAGTTTCAACCACGTTTCTTTCTTTCTCGAGCTTAACGTAAAGCGCTGATCATGCAGCCTCTGATTCTTCTAACGCACCTGTTAATAAAATAATCATCTTATCTTTATCAGCTTCATTAACCGGAGTCATTTTCTGGGGATCACCAAACACAATACCTTCATATCTGCTATCTGATTTCATCGAAGTCTCCGCTTCATCTAAAACCAACCAAACAACAAATTAGGGGACGTCTGACATTGCATTATCTGGATTACTATATTGTAAAGACATAATAAAACTTTAAAGCCTACCAATAGCTCTACTACAAATGGGATCATACTAAATACATTAATGTGTTTATGCATTGCGTTATAGAAAGATAATGAGAGTACTCACAATTGCCACTGTTAGCACCAGAAAGAATCGAGCTGCCATCCGGCCCACCACCATCGTTATCATTACTACTCTACGGATCAACACACGTAATACAATTCGGCGAAGACGATACAGGTATTTAAATGACATATGATCCAAAATACATAACATATGAATATTTAGATAACTACTAAAAACAAATGCTATAAATAAACGAATTGGGCATGCACAGTTACCAATACGAAGCTCCAGCAAAACGGAGTTGACCAATGTTGACAAGTGGCTTCCATTGACCTAGTGACCCACACTTGGACCAAGGTTTGCCAAACCTTGATCTCTGTTGACCTTCGGTGACTATCCTTGACTGGACAAAACTATCCAACACTCCAACAGTCCCTTTTCTAGTTGTCATTTCCAAACGTCCTTGAATAACTCCCGGGGTATCATCATAGGTTACTTGAACATTTACGGGAATCGGTCCTAGCCACCTAGAATCACCATGAATCACACTAGTTCCTCATCGCTAACTATTATATACAAAAATCAAATATCATAATCTGTTAAATAATCATATAATCAGAAGAACAGATTCGAGATGGGGTATACCATAGCAATATCGACAACTTCTAATGTTCATACAGATACCCTATTGTTCTGACTACTTCTCACCCACAAAGCCTCACTAGAATGAACCCCATAGCCGACCACCAATCATCATCTTCTAACCTTCATTGGCAGAGAAAAGTGTTGAACAGGAACTGTTGAATTAAGTCAGAACCCTAACTTGGTTCACCAGAATTCTCCCGAATCCCTTTACAACCAAAAGAATAAGATAGAAAATTTTTTCGGAAATTGAAAATGTGTGTATTCAGTTAATGATGCAATACAATACACCCTTAGTTTTTAAAACCCAATGTTGCAAACAACTACAATAACGGTCAACTTTATTTGAAGTTGAGATGGAATCTGCATAGTTCTCAGATTAAAACTGATTACTGCAATGTCAAAAGTAACGATCCGAGCGTTAAGACTAGAAACACAAATCCAGAACATCAAATTCCACAAATTTCTTTAAAAAAATCAAAACTTTAACAACACCTTGTAAACAACCATTATTTAGTCATGAGTTAAGGGATGCTTTAATCAATGAAAAGAGGATTGGAAAATCAATACTATATAAATATGAAACACGAATCATCAAATATGAAACTTACCTTGTTGATGAGATTAGAGATTGAAGAACATGGTGGCGGAAACTGTTGAGCGGCGTGGAAGTGATCTAGGGTTTGGTTGGTGTGAAAGGGAAATCAGAGAATAAGAAAAAGGAATCAGGTTATAATGCATCGACAATTGAGAAGAAAACACAACTTTTGAGAATGAAAAAAGGAACTATGAAGGGCATCGGGTAACGAAGAGCGGAGGATGCAAGACTAGAAGGTACGGTGAGGCTCCGGAAGTGACGATGGAACTAAAGGGGATGGACCAAGGAGGTGGAGGACGGGGCTATATATATATATATATATATATATATATATATATATATACACTAGGTTTTTACCCGGGATTGCTTCCCGGGCTCGGGAAACTTAGTTATATTAATTACTATTTGTTACTAATACGACCACATTACATCAACCATCTCGTTTGATTAAACAAAAATTGTCTTCAAATCACCGGATTAGATCATGAACGCATATTAGAGGTCAAACAAAAGCAAAACAGGATCACATGAATAATATCATTTCCACTTTTACTTCAATCCACTTACATGATAGGGTGATTTGGGATTTTGTAAAAATGTTTGTTTTTGTACTTCTTTACAAAATAAGATGTTGACCAAAATTCAAACAGATGTTGAACATAAACACTGATTCTATAACAACAGACACTGATTATATTCAAACTACTGATACATAAACACTGATTCTTCATTCCACTGTTGTAATCTAAGCACTGATGTTCAGCATCAGTGCTATCTTCAAAGGGTGATCAGACCTTGAATGGACAATGATTTGATCTTTAACAATGCTTGGATCCCATCAGTAGTTTAAGCTTCAATCTTTATGCTTCATCAGTGCTTGGATTCTAATGTATGTTGAAGCTTTGCTGAGCTGTCATCTTCAAGTGCCATTCTCTTGATAGCCTCTTTAAAATATACAGCTTCTTGCTCTTTCTCTTCTGCATCAGTCAGCTTTTGCCTCTTTCTTTGGTTTAACATAATGACAGAGGTATCTGATGATGTGAACAGTGGTTCAAAATTGTGGACCTGCTTCTTTGACATGTCAATAGTTTTGTAATCAGGCTTCTTTGGAAGGCTAGGATCTGTTTCTCTCCCTTTTCTCAGCCTTTCATAAGCTTCATCAGTGTACTACTTTGTCCATTTTGCTATGGCCTTGGCAGTTCCAACCTTTGCATCAACCAAGTCTTGTTTCTTTCTTTTATACTCCAAGGTAAGATCATCAATAGCCTTTTTGTATTTACGCCAGTTTGGTGCTGACCTTTTCATGCTTGGATCTCTTTTTATTCTTTCAATTCTATTGAGTTCTGTCTTGAGACCAACAAGTGGCCAATCTTGGGATTGTTCTTCCTTGGCAGGGTAGAACTTCTCACTCATGATTAGTGCCAGAATGTCTTTTTTTAGATCTTTTTGCAGGCCAAGTTCTGGTGGTAAATTTGACATTTGTTTACTCAAATCTCTAGCATAGTCTTCCAGGAGCTTGACTTTGGTGAGTAAAAATTGATAATGACTTGAAACCACATTGTCATTTTCTCCTTGGCATTCAAGCCTAGCTCTTATTTCAGCTTGTCTAGCTTTTAGTTTTAGATATCCATCCATGTTTTTTGGATCTCTAAAACCAAGCAGAGAAGGGAATTTCCTTTTTAAAGGATCATCCACTGTGAAGAACTGCCTCATTTCATTCTTTACTGCATGGAGTTCTAGTGGATAACTGGCAGCTACTGGTGTAGTATCTGCAGAGTCATATCCTTGAAGAGCTATTGGATCTTTGATTGGATTGACCAACTTTGAAGGAATGAAAGATTCAGGTTTGGTGATTTTGTAAGGTACAGATGAAACAAGATCAGGTGCTGGTATGTCATCTTCATGCACTTGAAACTTTTTTCTTCTAGTATACACATTTTCAGGAGGAGGTGTTTATGTTTGAGGTTTTGGAGCAAAAAGAATTATGGCTTGGGAAGGATTGTTAGAAGTGGTAGGTAACTGACTAACAGTTGTTGAAACAACTGGTGTCTCAACCACTGTTGTCACTACAAATGTTGATGTATCAACAATTGTCTTTTGCTTTAAGGCAGGTGGTATTTTTGTGATGATGGTTTTGTTTGTGGTGTTTGAGTAGTGATGGTGTGTGTCTGACTAACAGCTATTGAAACAACTGGTGTTTCAACCACTGTTGCCATTACCACAGATGATGTGTCAACTGTTGTCTTCTGCCTTTTGGCAGGTGGTATTGGTGGTGGTGAAGTGATTTTTGGTAATGGTGATAAGGCAGTGGATGTAGTGTGTGTTGAAGTGGTAGTGGTGGCAGTTGTTTGGATAACAGATGTTGAAACCACTGAAGTAGCAACAACTGTTGATACAACAGGTGTTTTAACATCTGTTGGTTTGGAAGATTGATGTGTGGAGCTTTTGGAAGGTTTGGGAGTTTGTTTTGTGGATTTGGGAGGTGTGGTTTTGGGTTGTCTGACTTTTCTAGTAGACTTTCTTATGGGCTAAGGATTTTCTTGATCCTTTGGCTCAGAAATACCCTGCTCATTCATTCCATAAAAACTCTCTTCTCCTGTTCAAACCTTGCTTTATCCTTTGCCTCCATATCCTTTTTCACCCTTGCTTTTGCATCAGCAATGGCATTTAAGGTTACATCAACCTTTTTGGAACCATCTGGCAAAGGGATGTCTGCAAGCATACTTGAATTATCTGGTGCAATGTACAGACCATCTTCATATCCCTTTTTCTTCAACTGCCTCATTTTCTCCTTCTTTTTGGCATCATTTGGTGGTGGGTTGTCCACAAAGATGATTGAGGGAGGAGTAGTGCCAGTGGTGTTTAGCAAGTGAGCCTTCATGGCTTTTATATCTGCCTGGGTGTCTTTGAACCTAGCTTCCATGATATTTCTGATCTTTTGAACCTGAATTTCACGTTGCTGATCAGCATTTGCTCTTTGTTGGTGAAGCAGAGGTTGAAATAATGCCCAAAGGTCAGTGGGAGCAGGTGGTGCCTGTTGTGTTTGTAACAACTGTTGCAGCATGGTTTTGATTTCTGCAACAGATGTATCCAGTTTGTTAACCCTCTCCGTCAATTCTCAGTACATTAAACCATCACCCAATTTAATGGGATCATCTGATTTCCCACCAGAGGTAGTTGTAACAGTGGTTGATTGAGGGAGACTTTCCCAAAAGTCATCCCCTGTTGCCCCTTTTTTCTTGGTACTGGGGACTTCTTTCCTCAGTAGAGGTTACCAATCTAAGCTCATCAGTGAATATAGGATACACACCAGTGTTTAGAAAGGTTCCCATATAAGAAATTGCCTTCAAGGAAGTCTGGTTGATGAAACTACTGTCCAAGTGTAAACCAGTAGGTTCAACACTTGTAGTAGCTGCTTCACTTGAACTACAGACAAGAAGTACTTGTACATCCTGTAGTGTAACCTCCTCAGGTGTTGTTGGTGGGTTAGCAATGATAGGGAGCTCAGACTCAGTAACTTTCTGTGGCATGCTCTCAGTGATAGGTGGTTGAGAGGAACTGATTGCTGTCCGAGTTATATTAAGTGCATCCAACAAAAGTTTTGTTTGTGGTGGAATTGTGGCAGTGAGTATGGGAGTGGAAAGAGAATTTTCCCCGGGCAGTGGGCTGTGGATGATGGATTCAAGTGAGTCCAGAGCAACATAATTTGATGTCCCTATTCTTACAACCTGTTCTTTTTTAAAAGAAGCAGGAGGAGTTTGAGGCTCAGGTTGATATCTTTCTACCATCTGCTGTGAGGAAGTAGCAGCAGTGATTTCTGGTGACTTTTGTGTTTTCACTGGCAGTTGCTTTGGGATCTCATCTTACAGAGTTGCCTTTGTTTTAGGTTTGGGGGGCTTTTGTGTTTTCTTTTGTCTTGGTCTTTTGGTGGATTTAGGTGTGGGTTTTACAGCAGTTGTTTTGCTGCTGTGATCACCTTGAGCAGTGGGCTCAGCAGCAGGTGCCTGAGGAGCAGTGGTAGCTGCTAAAGTCTGCTCAGGAGCCTCTGCTTGTGTTTTGGACACTTTTGATAGCCTTGTAAATGTTTCAGGTGTAAGGCCATTTATTTGAAAAGGTTCACCCTGGACGAGTACATGAGCATCATCCTTTCCAAATTTCTTTTGAAAATAAAAGCTTAGGAACCTTGGAAATAGTAAAAATGATTTGCTAGTAACATTTTTGACCAAGTCATCAAAGATCTCCTGTGAATAGTTAAAGTTTTCCCCATGCAAGATAGCATATCCCAGGTATTGGATCTTTAATGGAATTTCATTGAAAGCAGTGGTCTTATTAGAAACACACATTAAGAGGGTATGAAACAAAAACTTTGGGGCAGGGGGAAAACTGCCTTTTTGCAAAGTGTCTTTTTTCATTTCCTTTGCATGCCCTCTTTCTAAAAAATCTGTTTGACACTCTATTTTAGGGAAAGAAGTTTTACCTTGAAGATCATTGAGTTCAAACACTTCAGAGATGGTTTGTGGTGTGATTTTAACTTCAACACCCTTTATCGAGGAATTGATGGCTATGGGTGTTTCATCTTGAGATTCAAGTTTTGCATTTTTCCAAAATTCCCTCTGGGTTGCCAAGTAAATCGGAGCATCAGAAGTCAACAAAGTTTTGTACTTTGAAGACGAAAGGGCATCTATGACGGAATTGAACGTTTCAGTGTTACTTGGTTTTGTCAACAGACCCAAGTAGTTATGGGGAGCTTTATATCGAATTTCTATGGCCTTTTGAGTGGATTTCCTTTTAACTGACGAAGGTCATGATTTTGCCATTTGAGGAAGAAGGACGATGAGGAATTTTGAGAGAAATGGAGGATAACTGCTTTAAAAAAGGAATTTTGAAGTCGATTCGACAGTTAAAACCCTGTTGGGGGGGGGGGTTTGATCAGGCTTTTATAAGGGAAAAAAGTGAATGCTGACGTGGCAGCGGTTACAAAAGATCTGACGGCTATGAACTGTCCACGAGCCAACCCCTGATGAGTAATGGAAGACAGTTGTTTTATGAAGCCACTGATGGAATAATATCAGTGGTTGCAATGGTTACAATGAAAACAGTGGGAGACTCTAAGTTATCAGTGGATAGCCTGAAAACATTTTAATGCTTATAATTCATGAAAATTTTTCATTTTAACTATTTTTAAGATGCATGTTGAGATTATTAAAATAAAGTATTACATAGAAAAATAGAAATTAAATGAAATATTTATAAACTATTACACGCTAAAGTTAACACTTGTTAGGATTTCGTAGGTAAAATTGTAACGATTAGGTAAAATTGTAATTTCATTGTAATTCTATTTTTTAACTATCAGTGGATAGCCAACAGTGATTGAAACACAGATGTTTGGTCACTCAGTGGTCAACATGAAAAATGAAGAAACAGAGGTTGTCTTTCAACAGTGGATAACATTTAACAATCAGATGTTTGAACCAAAACAGTGGTTGTAACAGACTTTTAAGGATTAATGAAAACTATCATTTTTAACTATTTTGAGGATGTTTGAACTTAAACAGATATTTGACCTTAAACATCTGTTTGGACATAAACAGATGTTTGCGCTTAAACAAATGTTTGACCTTAAAAAGAAGTTGGCCCATAAACAATTGTTTGAAAAAAAAAGACCAATTTCAAAAATACTATACCCAAACAATGAAAATGAGGAGCTTAATAATCAGTTAACATGCTGGGGTGATATGATAAATACCATTACATATAAATATCTCAATGATACGAAATCTAACAGAGTATAAAACACTGATGTGAGAAATACTGTTAACATAAACAAAGGTAGAATATCTGCTGTTGATGCTGAACCACTTTTGTTGTTGGGCAGTGGTTCGTCTTTGAGTTTGTATAGGGTTTGTCTCGAGAGATAATGTCACACCCCTTTTTTAGGCGGAAGCACGAGGTGTGATCATGAAAGGTTTTAATTGCATACGATTGGTAAACATACTACATGCTCATAAAAATGACTTCAAATGCCAAACATTACATTACGGAAAACATAGTTTAAGTGTTTACATCACGAGACACATATTGTCTGAAAGTTTACAACTTTATTTAAGGATAAACATAAACAACATCCAGGAGCATGAGTAAGACCGCGCGCACATCCACTTTTAGTTACCTGAAATACATGTGAGTTTTGGAAAAACGTCAACATAATGTTGGTGTGAATTCATGCAGTTCTTGTATTGAACGTTTGTATACTTTGTATGAAAACATGGTATGTATCTTGTATAAATCAAGTATTCTTGTATAAATAAAGTATTCTTGTATAAATAAAGTATTCTTGTATAAATAAAGTATTCTTGTATAAATCAAGTATTCCTGTATGTATCAAGTTGTTAATGGGTTGCAAGGCCATTAACATGTGACACGACATAGGAAGCATCCAAACCATAGGCATTTTTCTAGTTGTCGATTCACGACGGAGACACAAAAGCACTACTCGGTACTAGTTTTCACCAAGAGTGTGGCTGCCTGAAAACCCATTAGATCTAACCTTTTGTTCTGCTATCTTAGTATGTACACGATTAATGGTGCTTATGATACCCTATTCGTGACACGATTTCTCGTATCATTCCTCAAAACGCATCATACTTGGTACTAGTTATCACCAAGAGTGCTTCTTGTTTTTGTATTCATCATACCATTTGTAAACATTGTAATATTTGTAACATGTATTTCACCCCCGAAGTTATAAAACTGAAAACAGTTAAAAGAAAAGGGGGAGCATGAACTCACAACTTGACGTTCCTTGCGCCGTAAACTTCACCGGATTTGCTTATCTAGCGTCGTGACCTAAACGTGTTTTATTGACGTTAGTCACTAGACTTGTATCGCACAAGTACAAGTCACTATCTTTTCTATATGTGTTCTTGTGTTAAAAATAATTTATATTTTTAACTATGTGTCTTACTTATATTATTTTCTCAAAAATAGATATAAGTATCTTGTATTTTTCACCCGAATTATGTAGTTTGTCCAATACTTCATTTAATGTTCATAACTTGTCCAAGTTATTTATTCTGTCAAGTAATATATTTTTATAAATATGTTTTCTTGTATTTGTCTAAGTATGTTGTATGTGTATTTTTGTATTCCTACTCCTTGGGAGTACTTAGTGTATTTTCAAGTCCTAATACACTATCACGTATAATACATACTACATACACTTAGCACAAAATTTGGTGATCAATAAATATATATATTTTTTTTCAAAAATATACATACTTAATATCAATTTTAATTTTGAAGAAATCATCATTTCTTTACTTGAAGTTTACAAAAATTAGGGAAACCTTGGTAAATGTTTTTAGATACATTTTTAGGGAATAAGTTTCCCAAGCACTTATATTTTTCTAAGTGTCAAAATTAATAAAAATTTTGACATGGTTTCCCCTAAAAATGGAGGTTTCCCATGTTTTCAAAACATGTGTTTATTTTCTTTTAAATCGTCATCAAACATCAACAACATCAACAACACAATCAAGTCTTACCATAAGCCTAGATCATGTAAATCATACTACATCATGAACTTGAAGTTTTGTAAAAACTTGTAGTAACTTACCATGTTATTTAGTAAGTTTAGTTACCCTTAAAAACATGGTTGTTTGTTTGTAAATCTCATTCTTGAAGGATTTAGTCATTTACAACTTGTATGATGCTTTTTCTAAAAATACTTCTTTTATATTTTTCTTGTTTCATAAGTGTTCATACACTTGTTTTTCTAATAAAAATAGTGTAGGTTTAAGTAAAAATCAAGATCTTCTAAAAATCATATTTTAAACTTGGTTTTCTTGGAAAATCATTCACACATCTTAGATTCATAAGTTTACTAGCTTACTTTGTTTATTATTTTCCAAGAAATCATTTATTCATCAAGTTCATGTCTTCACAAGAAGATGATTGTTCTAGGTTGTCACATAATCATCCTCCCACTTGCTAGATTAAGTGTTTAAACATCATCTAGCAAGCTTCATGTGATGGTTAACTTCATCAACTCAAGAAATCAACAAGCAAGTAACATACACTCACTAAACAACATCATTTTAGCAAGATTCCATCATGTATCATCTTATATTTCAAGTTTCATGTGTATGTCTTTTAGTGTTCTTATGACAATCGACATGTTATATCTTTTAACCACCATAAACATGAAGTAAACAAGATCAAGAGAGCCTTATCACTAGCTTCAAGCTAGGGAAGAATACTAGAACTTGAAGATGACAAAATGGTTGGATAAAAGGAAATGAAGAAGGTTCTTGAAGATCCGAGAGTTCCACACTTCGTTAGTGGCCTTCTTACACCTTGTAGAGCACTTGGAATGAATGAAGCTTGAAACAAAATGGTGGTGGTGTGTGGGGGAGTTCTCGGCCGAAAGTGGGGCAAGGGGGAAGAAGAAGGAGTGTTGTGGTGTGAAGTGAGCTACCATTCCTCTTATAACCACTTAAAGCTATTAACCATTGTGTCTTGTGTCTACATAGTACAAGACATATCCTTACAACAAATCACTAGAGATTTTAAGATATCTTGGCAAGATTGTGGGAGATTATGTGGGCCACCTTGATGACCGATTTTACTAGCATGGGGGGGGGGGGGGTAAGGTGCAACTTTGAATCATTTAGTTGGGTTATAGTTCAAAACCAAGTATCTAATTACAAGTGTTAGTTACTAGATGTTTTTAGTGGGTGTTAGGGTGTTCGGGGATCATAACTAGTCAAAAAATAATTAAACAATGTTTCTAGTAATATTTTGGTGTTTCGGGTAATGTCCGGTTGTTCGGTTAGATACCGGTTCGTTAAAGTGCTAAATTGCACCGTTTAGTGTCCTTTAAGTACCCTTTTGTTACCCTTTTGATTCCCGACACTTAGGGAAGTATTCTGGATGATAAAACATAAATTCTGCATAATATTTTGAGGTTAAAAAGCTGATTATAGCTGAATTTAGTAAAATTCTGCACTTAAAGTGCGTTTCGGGTGCTTTTTAGTGCATAATTTAGCTTCCGGAAAGTCTATATGTTAACCCTTGTATGTACTCTTGGGTTTTAATGTATTCTTGTCATTGGACCTACACCTAGGCTCCAATTCTATTGTCTAACTGCTTTCTGCAGAATTGTTAACACAATGTGTCTTACCGGTGAGTTTACTAGTATTTCTGACGCAACGCTATCATTAATGCATAAGGTAATTCTTGTAGTATAAAACGTGCATGAATTCACTTGTTTGGTATGTAATCAGACAATGTTGACATTTAAGCACATAATTGCAGTCATTAAATAATAATTAAAGTGTATGGAAATTACCGGTTTGGTGCCAGTTGTCACAGATAAACTATAGCGAACCACTGCTACACTAAACACTGTTACATCAGAAACACTGATACATAAATACTAAAGTTGAATCCGCTGTAGTTGCTGAAGCACTGCTGCTACAGAGCAGGGGTTTTCCTTTCGTTGATCAGGCTTTAGGTACATAAGTGCTTGTCTTTAACAGGGCTTTGTCTTCAACAGTGGATAGGCCTCATCAGTCTTTAAGTCCATCAGTCTTTATAAGGAGCAGTGGTTAATTATAACAGTCCTTAGCATGATCAGCTGTTATAACCACAACATAACCCTTTGAGAGGAAACAAGTGTCCGTCTATTCATTTGAGAGGACTCATTGCATTACATCCCTGTTAAAAAACAGAATCCATAAATTTAGGGAAAATGGATTTGAAAGATGATAAGCCAACAGCGGAGGATCTCATTCTACAGCTCAGATAAATTCACGGGTATTCTCAAATAATGGTTCCTAGATGTTTGAAGAACGAAAAAGACAGACAAATGTCCATAGTGCTGCTTCTTTGAACATTTGTCGGTCTTCAAACATCTACGAATCTACGAAGCATTACCTCATTGGAATGTAACGATTAGGAAAAATTGTAATTTCATTTTAATTCTAGTTTTCATTTGATAATTTCATTCTATAATTAATTAACCACATCAACAATAAAAATGTGAGCAGTTGATGTTTTTTAGGAAAACCAATGATTGTCAATATCAAAGGATGTCAACAATAAAAATGTGAGCCGTGACTATTTTTTAACTATCAGTGGATAGCCAACAGTGATTGAAACACGGATGTTTGGTCAATGAGTGGTCAACATGAAGACTGAAGAAACAGAGGTTGACCATCAAACCAATCCTTGACACTCTTAAACCTCTATTGACTTACCAAACAGATGTTTAGACACAATTCAACATCAACATAATCTAAATCTTACTCAAACACTAAATAATAAGTAAAAATAAAACACAACATAGATTCATAAAATTAAATTTATTCATTTATTCATGACCTTAAAACTAAAAGTCCAATAATTACATCACATACTGAACAATATTAAAGTTCAAATCTAAGAATAACAGCAAGAATTAAGAAACTTTAGTTTCAACTCCATCGATTGCTGAACCTCTCGATGTATGTCCTTCAATATCGCCATGAACTGCACATCTTTAACACCGCACTCTATATTACTGACAACACAGATAAGAAACAAACCTAAAATGCAAAGGTCTCTTCTCAACTGTTGTAGCACATCTGAGTTTTCACGATATTGCACGAATCTATACTTTCTATAAAAGAAGAAAATCTTCCTGGCGCAAGAAAACCTGACTTTCGATTTAACGAAAATCGAACAATGCAACTCTCACATCAAAGAAGATAGCACATGCAACTTTTCACGATAGAAGATACATATCGTCTGTTCAAGCTGCAACTCTGCCATCAAAGAAGGTAGCACATGCAACTTTTCACGATGTTGTAACAATGATACTGCAACATCGATACTGAAAGGTTGATGTGGGATGCGAAGTTTCATTGAAATGACGATGTTGGAACAATGATACTGGAACGATAACATGTAAACATAATCAACAAACATTCGAAAAAAGAAGCATAATCGGAGATTAGCGGCTGAATCACGAGAAAGATGCATTTGAGAGAGAGAGATACGCTCACATATATGAGCGAGCGAGATTTGAATGTGAAACCAGATAAGTATATCTTATTTATAGGATAAGAATATATGGTTTGAATTTTGAATTTCAAAATTACTGATATTATCAGTAATTACTGATCTGATTTGAAAGCAATTGTCATGATGTTTATTGGGAACTGAAAGGTAAGTAGTGTATATCCTTATATCCTACTTTATTAAACTAATTAAATATTAGTGATATGCAAAGTAGGAAAAAAAAGAGAACGTCAATTTTAAATTACCATTTTGCATATTTTGAATTTCAAAATTACTGATATTATCAGTAATTACTGATCTGATTTGAAAGCAATTGTCATGATGACTTTTCTAATTTTTATTTTAACTTTAATTAAGAGATAATAACCGTCAGTTTGAAATTCACATTTTGCATATTTTAAATGTCCAAAGCTCAAGAAATTAGCATTAATTACTGATTTGATTTGCAACAAATAGTCATCAAGAATTTTATTTTTTATTTTTTTAACACAATGGTTGTAACAAGCTTTTAAACAGATGTTGGGGCTTAAACAGATGTTTCGCCTTATATATGGACTTAAACAAAAGTTTGAACTTAAACAGATGATTGCCATAAACAGAAATTTGGCCATAAACAGAGGTTTGGCATTAAACAAATGTTCGAGCTTAAACAAATGTTTGCCCATAAACATCTGTTTGCAAAAAAAAAAGACCAATTTCAAGAATACTATACCCAAACAATCAAAATGAGGAGCTTAATAATCATCCAAGTGTACTTGATTTTTATTTATTAGTATAAAAATGAAACAACTGTTCAATTTATAGTACAGATCAAACCAATGAAGTGATGTGATAAATACTGTTACATATAAACACTGTTGGGATAAATACTGTTACATATAAACACTGATGTCATAAAAATTGTTACATATAAAACACTGAGGTGATGACATCTAACAACCTAACAGACTATAAAACACTGATGTGAAAAACACTGTTACATATAAACACTGTTAACATAAACAAAGGTCTGAGCTTAAACAGATGTTTGCCTATAAACAGAAGTTTGGCCATAAACAGATGTTTGCCCATAAACTTCTGTTTGCAAAAAAAGACCAATTTCAAGAATACTATACCCAAACAATCAAAATGAGGAGCTTAATAATCATCCAAGTGTACTTGATTTTTATTGATTAGTATAAACATGAAACAACAATGTCTTCAAATCACCGGATTAGATCATGAACCCATATTAGAGGTCAAACAAAACCACAACAGGACCACATGAATAATATCATTTCCACTTTTACTTCAATGCACTTAAATGATAGGGTGATTTGGGATTTTGTAAAAATGTTTGTTTTTGTACTTGTTTAAAAAATAAGATGTTGACCAAAATTCAAACAAATGTTGATCAAAAGTCAATCAAATGTTGGCCAATAGTGAAATAGATGTTGACCTTAAACAGATGATTGGTTTAAGGCCAAACATCTGTTTATGGCCAAACATCTGTTTAAGGTCAAACATCTGTTTAAGTCCAAATATCTGATACAGAAGGCGAAACATCTGTTTAAGGTAAAACATATGTTTAAGGTCAAACATTTGTTTATGGCCAAACATCTGTTTATGGTCAAACAATTGTTTAAGTCCAAACCTCTGATATAAAAACCCAAACATCTGTTTAACCCTGAACAGATGTTTAACTTAATATGATCTACTGTCTTCTCACACTGTTTTCCTCTTAAAAACACTGTTCAACCTAACATGGGTTTCCATTATCTATTGACCAAAATGCAAACAGATGTTCAAACCACTGTTTGTTATTGTACTTCTTTACAAAATTACATAGAATTCAAGAAAACGAAACTAAGAAATTTACGAATCTAAAAGCAACAATTTAAAATCTAAGAACAACACCAAGAAATTTACGAACCTAACAACAATAATTTAGTGCTTTTAGCTTAAAATTTTGTGCTTTTAGCTTTAAACTCCATCAAAGTATATCTTCGACAATCGCTATGAACTCCACGGAAGTACTCAATGCATTAACAGCATGATTTATAGAAACCTGATCTCTCGTGAACAGACCAAGATGCAGTACATGAAAACACTTCTTCTGCTGTTGAAGAGTAGCCCTGTCCTCATATACTTAATCCTTAACTTTGTTCATAAAGAGCTGCTTTAAACCAAACTTTATGCTTCTTTTAATACAAAAAAGGCAGGAAAGACCATTACTCTAGTAAGATAAAATCTTATCTTACAGCAATAGCAGATGCTTTCTTGCATTTAGTAGGAACTACTGCGGCTTCTACATCATCATCATCATCATCTGCCTAGAGTCATATATAATCATCATTTAGTCACCTGCAAAAAATATTTTAAATGTAGATTTAAAAATATTTCTTTGTGTTTAATTTAACTTTATGCTTCTTTTAATACAAACCTATAATAACCCGCAGCAGATTGTATGAATTTCAAACAACTGTGATTAGACTGAAATATAAAGCGAGAATTAGAGTATATCACTTCAAAATAAAAAAACTAAAAAAATCAAAATTGGAGTAGCAAAAAACACATACTTTAAACATGCTGGAACAATGATACTGGAAACAACCGTAGAACAATCATCATCATCATCTGCAGCAGATCATTCACAATCATCATTTAGTCACAACTCAGATAACAAAACTTCAGTAAAAAACAAAAACAAAAACACATACCATTATCAAGGGAAACCACATATCAACAATTTTTTTTTTTCTTTCTGAAAATGGGTTAGAGAGAGCTTCAGTTTTCTCTTATCCTTTATGAACAAATGTCGAGTATTGAGAAGAAGATATTTGAGGGATAGATACATATCGTCCGTTCAACTACAAAGGCTGAATGATTCATGATGAGATGATTTGGTTTGATCTTTGATTAAGAAGGGAGAAGATTACAGGAGAAGGAGAAGGAGAAGAAGATTCAGATCTAGGGTTTTGAAAAGGAAAAAATGAGACGGAGGGAGTATAAAAGGGATGGAAGTGTGGTACTGTTGGGCGGGAAAACAGAACTGAGGATGCCCTAATTAAGTGACACGTGGCCCAAATCACTTTCATTTATTATATATAATAGATAGGTATATGTGTGAAGGAGGTGGGCCGGCGAGTTCGTCTGCTGGCCGACGGAGACGACGGGATGGACCACTGGGGGCGGTGTGGGGGTGCGGCGCCGGGCCTCGCCGGGCCAAGACCGCCCCCCATACCCTCCAGTTTAAAGAGGAGAAAAATAGATTGCCGCTCCAAAATCAATTATTAGCGCAATGCCAAGTCATTAAAATTAAAACGATGAAACTCGATGAAACTTGTGACACTTTAGAGTGTTTGAGTTATCGTCTAACTAATAATATCATGTCATGTCAAGTCTCCATTTCACTTCTCATATTACACTCAATCACTGGCAGTGATTCAAACACTTAGAGAGTGGTAAATAATTTAAAAAATAATTATGATTGGTTGAAAGGGGTTGAGACCCATCATAAAAAATAATTATGATCGGTGAAAACCTCTTGTCGGCATCCAATCACCGCTCGGTGAAAACATCTTTGTCAAATTTGATAGTACAGAGCAGAGTTATTCACCGGAAAACTTTTATTTAAACAAAAAACCTCACGAAAAACTCATGAACAAACTATCTCTACAACCTCTACGGTTTAGATCACAACACGACGATTTGATACACAAACCAACAAGATCTAACAAGTTCTTATACACAAATAACCCTAGATCTCTGGTTACATTCCAGAGAGTTCGAGACCTAAGATAGAAAGAGAAATAAACTGTCTGGCCTAGTGAATAAGTTTGTCATCAAGCACACTTATATAACGACCCGAAGAAATCCGGATCAGCTCCTCTGCAACAAGCCCAGCCCATCATACTTTATCTTTAGCAAGCCAGCCCATCAGCTCCTTTGTCTTTAATCAGCAAGCCCAACTCTCATTCAGCCCAATATAACATGTAACAAGTAAAACAAACCAATATCTGATTAACAATTTTGGTAATGCACCTGGACAGTTGTTTTCAACACTCTTCCCGCATGTATTCGGTGAATGATACCGAGTACCTTTATGACGTATAGCCATTTGTCCAAAGGTACTCTCTTGTTGTGATACAAATACTCTTCTCTTGCTGTTTAATTCACATAAACTATCATTTCTCTCGTCGTTTTCTTTTAAAGTCGCCTTTAAGATTATCGTTAGTACAATTGTTGAAACGTGGATTATTTAAAGTCTAATAGATGACCTATATTTCAAAGATACAAAAGTTACTGCATGCTTTTTACAAGTTTAGTTAGCTAATTACATTACACATTACACATAAATTTAAATTGTAACTTAGAGATTGTCTCTTGAAATTACTGTAGCTATCTCTCTTTGTTGCCACGTCTTGTGGTGTATCCTCTTCACAGGTGACCATTCTCTATGCTCTAAATACAATATAAGAAAAAGAAATAGACTGAGTGAAAGGAAAGTAAAACAAAGAGAGAGAAAGAGACAGAGGCGGTAATCGGGAGAAGAGAGGTAGAGTGGCGAAGCAACGACGGGGCTTCTGACATTGCCGTTTTGGTTATCGGAAGCGAGATTGGCGGAGCAATGACGTGGCTTTTGTCATTGTCGCTTTGGTTACCGGAACCGGTCCCCCGTTTGTGTGGTGGTCGGCCGCATTGCCATTGCCATTGCTGTAACCGGACGTTTGCAACGACATAAGTTGGATATATGTATTTGATTAGAGTTGGATATATAAGTAGACCTTGAACTTCCACCAGTAAAGTATATTTCATTAAGCCGCCTGCTTGGTCTTAAATCTTAGGGCATGCTTGGCTAAGCTTTTCCAACCCAATTTATAACTTATTGACTTAATCAAAAAGCTAAAAACGAGTTTTAGGTGCTGTTTGTTTTTTGTTAAAAGAGCTTCAGAACCTCTTTTGTCTTGACCAAGCAGACCACGCGCAGACATAGGGCTCTGAAACTTGTTTGTTTTTCAGAAGACAATTCATTAAAAAAACACTTCATAACCTCTTCCTCGGGCAGATGTTGATTTACCTCTTCACAATATCTCTTCTCCTCTTCCAAAGACACAACTCAAGAAACCCTATCCCTTCTCCTTCTCCATTCACGCGACCTCCTCCCCTGCTCCTCCACCTCACGCCGCCGACCTCCCCTCCTCCTCCACCTCACGCCGAGCACCACCTAGCCGAGCACCACAGAGCCGAGCCTGCTCCTCCACCTCACGCCGCCGTCCTCCCCTGCTCCTCCACCTCACGCCGCCGTCCTCCCCTGCTCCTCCACCTCACGCCGACCTCCCCTCCTCCTCCACCTCACGCCGACCTCCCCTCCTCCTCCACCTCACGCCGAGCCGAGCACCACCGCAGTCGTTCCCCTTGTATCTCCACTCATCCTCCAATCTAAAGGTATGAAGATCTGAATTTATTATAAGTAATGTGTGATTTGTTCTTGCTAACAAGATCTGAATCATGAAAGTTTTCGTAACAAATGTATAAATTCAGCCAAGATCTGAATTTATTTGCTGAATTTATTATAACAAATGTGTGATTTGTTCTTGCTAATATATTGGCTGAAGTTATTATAACAAATGTATAATTTTCGTATGAAAGTTTCGTAACAAATGTATAAATTCAGCCAAGAGGGTTTGAGCGATGAATTGTTTACAGAATACGATCAACCCAATGTTTCGGTGCATAATAGGCAAGTGCACGTTAATGCTGGTGAAGACGAGGTTGAAGCACATGGTATTGCATCGGATCGAGAATATATGAATCAGTTACGAGTTGAGATTGCTGAGCAGTTAATGCAAAGCACGGATACAATGCTTTAAAAAAAATGTTATTGTCTTTTTTTTATGAATATTATTTAAGTATTGTATAACTGTTATTTAAGTTTGAATGTTGAAAAACTCTTTTAAGTTTAATAAATCAGTTTATTTATATTTCAGTAGTTTGCAGAAGTAAAAAAACAAACAGTCTTCTTCTTGCAGACTGCAGACATTTGGTCCAGCACTTCTGCTATAGATGTTTGCAGATGTGGTTCGCAGACTGCAGACGTTTTACCTCAGAAAAAACAAACAGCACCTTAGTGTTTGGCAAACCTAAAAGTCCTTTTCAAAATGACTTTTTGAAAAGGAGAAAAAGTTATCAAAAAGTCATTTTTAAGAAGTTAGGGGCTTGTGACTTTTTGATCAGCTTTCAAAGACCAAATTATCAGATTACCCCTAATTTAACACTCCTTATATTTGTTGACTTATGAAAGAAATGTCCATTTTAGTCATTTTACATCAATAAGCTAAGTCAAACACTTTTTAAAAAACAACTTATTGACTTAGACCATGCGTAGTGGTTTTATCAATAATGCCCCCACCATGGGGCGTTTTCTGCCATGTGGCAGTCAGTCAGCATGAGGGCATTATTGGGGGTTATTGCAAAAGTGCCTTAGTGAGAATAATGCCCAATAACGCCCATGCAATCATTACACTTTTATTTATTTTTTTTAATTTAAAACATAAAATTCTTCATTAATTTAAAAAAAATTACACTACTTGAAATAAAAAAAACAGAAAAAACAGAATATAAAAAAATGGAGAAAAAAAAAAGTAAAGGATCAATGCGTCGCCTTGGAGGTGGTCGATCGGTTTGGACAAAAACTCAATGTCCTTTTCCATGTGCCTCGCCTCTTGCATCTCGTTAAACTTTTTGGTTTCAGCGACTCGTTCTTTCATAATCTCACAACGTTGGTGGCCGAGGTCGCGAATGTCTTGGAGACGACGGTTCATCTCCTCAAAATCTTCCTTCAACTCGAGATCGGAAGACGACTCCACCGTTTTTTCCCGGTTCGCTTATCCTTTCTTTTACCGGGCGGTCGGACCAACTCTTCTTCAAGTTGCTCGTCAACGTCCACCACCTCATTTAGATCGACATTGCGGGCATCCGATGTCGGTGTTTCAGGGTCAACGGAGGATGATGTTTTTGACCGTTTAGCTCGACGTCTACTACTAGACGTCATGGTCACTACGCCCGCCCACTTTGGACTTTTTCGTAGTAGATCCCAACACTTATAGTACGGGAAAGGGCATTTCGTTCTCTCGTTCTCTTCCAAAGACTTTGTTAAAACCCCGACGTCACCTTCTTCGCTCGGGCGATTATCGTAGTTACGTTGGTACACTTCTTGGAAGGAGTGACACTTGTTGATGTCGGTCCATTTGCTAGAAACGGAATCTTTGTCCCGATGCTCGCCTTTACCCCACGTGCTATAAAAGAGTGCACGAACCCTATCCCAAAAAACGGGGCCCGTTTGAAAGTTTGCTACAAATTGAAAAAATAAAAGTAAAATATAAGTTGTATTTTTAAAATAAAAATAAAAATATAACTAAAAAATAAGTAAAAAAAAATATAAAAGTTACCAATTTCGGGGTCCTCCGAAACCTCGAGCCATGACCGAGCCAACGTGTATTCCTCCTCCTTCGTCCAATTAAGGTAAGAATGCTTACGTCGAGGTTCGTTCGCTTCCTTCTTCTTATGCGACCTTCTGCCGCATTTCGATTTCTCTGGCTCCGGTTCGGGTTGCGTCTCCGGCACGACATCGACATCGGGTTCGGCTTGTTGTTGTGAAGGTTGCGACCCGCCGGCTTGACCAAAGCCGAAAGTGGGTTGCACGAATGGAGTAGCGCCACTCAAGTAAGCCGCGTACGTTAACATGTTCAGGTCCATGTCTTGAAGGTTAAACGGGTGTTGCGGTTGGATTGTATTCGGGTTCATGGGTCTCGAGGGGACACCAAATGGGGGTCGGAATGGATGCATCTTTTTATAAAATATAGAAGTAGTAGAGAGAAAGTTTGTGAGTTTTTTTATAAAAAATGATAGAAAAGTGGGTAATATATATAGTGGGTTAATGTTGGAATTAAAAAAAATAATAATAATAAACAAATGACCGTTTGGCAACGGTCAATTCAAGTTCCCATTCGAAATTTGGCGTGATTTCAAAAACGCCAAAACAAAATTTGCCTCGGAAAACGCCCGAAAACGCCAGGCCATAATGGTCTTGGGGCGTGTTTCGGCGTGTTTTTTCAATTTTTTTTTATAAAAAACGCCCCACTACGGGCAGTCTTATTGGTTTTTCCCACCCCATAAGCTAATCCAAACACTTTTTTAAAAACTCATTTTCAAAAAGTCATAAATCAATAAGTCATTTTCACAAAAAGTCCTTTTTAGGTAAAATAAGCTTAGCCAAACACGCCCTTAATGTGAAAGTTCAAAGCATTTCCTTCTATATGATCATCCATCTACTCCAGTCAAACACATAATGTTTGTTTCTGTCTAATTTGTGTATCGACTATCCATCTACTTGGTCTTCTATATGTTACCATAAACTATTTTATTATAGTAAATTGCCATTTTAGTCCTTGAGTTTTTGTTCAAATTGCCATTTTAGTTCAAATAGTTTGTTTTCTCCTCTGGGTGCCTGACTTTTTCTTTTTCTTGCCAGTTTGATCACATTGTCTAACTTAGTCTAAAAACCAGGTTATAATCAGGGGGTATTTTTGGCATTAAATTATTATGAGGTTTATAAATTGTGTTGTAAACTAACCTTGTTTATCACTACACAACAGTTATGCCAAAAATACCCCTGGTTATAACCAAATTTTTAGACTGAGTTAGGCAATATGATCAAAATGGCAAGAAAATGGACAAGTCAGGAATTCAGAGGAGAAAAAAAAACTATTTTGGCTAAATGGGCAATTTGAACCAAACCTCAAGGACTAAAATGGCAATTTACTCACTATTTTATATATGGTAACATATAGAAGACTACCGCATCAGTAGATCAAATGGTAATGATGTGGGAAGAAAGAAATAGTAGAGAGTTGCAAAGTATTATTAAATTAAAAGAAGATAGAAAATGTAGTGATTTTTAGTGTAATTATAGAGTATAAATGATAGAAGAAATGTGAATGTTCTTATCTATAATCTGTAATACCTTATTAAGCAAACTGGATATTTACCCTTTTGGTAATTTTACCATATGTACAAGTTTTAAAGCTACATGTACAAATACGTTTAAACCATTCGAGAGGGAGTAAAACAACAAATTATACAAACTTTTAAGACGCTTTAGGGGTAAAATTGGGAAATCCTCCTCCTGGGTTTATGATCCACAATAAATTGTTCGAAGAAACCATATGAGTGTAAGACGAACCGCTAGGGTTTGGAAGTACTGAAGATGGCAATTGAAGGATTTTGCTTCTCCCACACAACCTCCTCTTCGATCACTCTTCCAGATTCATCACTACGTCAACGTTATTCATCAGCCGGTTTCTCAACACAAGAGCTAGTAGTTTGATTTGGTTTTAAGGTTGTTCGTATTGTTTATTCACTAATCATGTACTGAACTGAGGTTTTGATTTTTGAGTTCGTTTTGCTGTGTAGACTATACAAGGAAACCTAATTACATGGTTCGCCGGGCCGGAGAAATCAGGGTAGTATTGTTTAAAAAACTCACAAATGTTCAAACCATTCTTGTGAATAAATATATAAATCTTATGGAAAAAAAACATGAAGATCTTATGAGGAAAAAAAAACATAATTTCACTAACATTCTTACCTCTTTTCGACAACTTCATGAGTTAAGTTGCTACTAAAATCCTCGTTTGATTGTCACCAAAGCCTTTTGCCTTGTTGACCTTTAAAAAGTTGTGGAATGGTAATAATCTCTTTCATTCATTTGTTCATGAGGTTAGAAACCCGTGTGTTACATGTCCTTAGGTTAATTAATAACCCAATGTTAAAATGAAAAAAATTACAAAAAAATAAACACATCTTATATTTAACAATGTTTCAATAAAATTACATATTAATTTTATATTTACAACTAACAAATGTAATCGATTAAAAAATGTAAAAATACACGCTTTAGTCTCATGTTAATCATAACTTTTTTACTCCTAAAAAAGAACATAACATGTCATTTGTTGTACCCAAGAACGAACTCTTAGTAAATATTTAAGCTAAGCAATGACATTTGTAGGTGTCATAAATGGCAAATACCGACATCTCATACTTACTTTAACTGCCTATAGATGGTACCCAAGAAGGTACTGTGACTTATAGGTAGATTTCAATGCCATTCCTAAGATTAAAAAGGTTGGAGCAACCTTAACACGTTCCTTGTACCAAAAGTAAACATTACAATATTCACAAACTTTAGTGGAATCGCCAATACCTAAACACATAGGAGAGACTGATAAGAATTTAGATGGCATGTAACATTTGGTAAACATGAGAATATTTTACCGGATGGTCACGAGACCCACCAATACATAATTTAACTATTATAACTTTAGTCACCTCGTTAATCGACTTTGCAGATTACATATAAGTTTACAATCGAACCCACAAAATATACAAGGGATGGGGTGGCAATCCCAAATGATCCCGGATCTGCAGGAGCGTCTCTATGATCCACGTTTGTTGTCGGTCAGCACGTCGGAGGCGCCGATCGAAGACCTGAGCCACCGCCTGCGCAGCAGGAGGTAGGTCTACAAAGACGTGTTGTGGGTACTACGACGGATGCGAACCAGGCGAAGGCTGAGCATGAGCCTGATCCTGATCCTCAGGCTCATCCAGACCCAGAGCCTATCGCTGAGCCTGCCGAGCCGCAGCCTGAACAGCCGGAGGCGCTAATATCCCGTCCCTAATCTCAATGACTACTGGTATCACCTCCGGCAACACATCGGGCTCCCAATCCTTGTAATCGCGCATCCGAAAGCGAAGGCTGATCCCGTCAAACTGGTGCGTCAAACGCATGCTGGATACTGACGATCGGCCTAATCTAGTCGATGAAATGGCATGGGACGTAGGACCCTAAAGAGTACGCGATCGCTGTAACATAGGACCCGCCGAAGAGCCTACCGCGCTTCTGCCCATGATAAGCGGCGCAAAGTACTCCACCAGGCACGCAGCGAGCGTGCACGGATGAGGCCGTAACAGGCAGTAGAGAAAGAAAAGGTCACCCATGTTGACCTTGTCTCGGTTGTGATACCAGGGCACGATCGATGACCCAATGATGCGGTGGAGGTATCTGTATAGGGGGTCTCTGATGGCGGTGGCCTTCTGTGAGGATTTCCCAAAAGGAACCCTTGCAATAGCCATCTAGAAACTAATAAGGGTCTGCCTGTTTAAGGCTCTAACCCCCTGCGTATAAACATCTGTATCAAGCTCGGCCTGTGTGTACAAACCTGAATGGATGGCAAAGTCCCGCAGACTCATCTCAAACTCCTGGCCGGCCAAACGAAAAGTGATCTCGTTCACGACATGGTCCGGGTCCTCCACGTAATCGTCCGGATGCGGCGCGTATATAAATGTGGAAATGAACTCTACCGTAATCTCACGAAACGAGTCCTCCAACGCAGTCTGGAACAAACGCGCAAACGGAGTATCCAACCCAATAATCATCCTCGCCCTCGCGGCCTCGTCCACTATCTCCAAGTGCTCCCAATCAATCCCGACATTCCCCCTATCTCCATGGTGCGCAACTTCGCGCACCTCTTGTGTCTATCTGATGCCAACGGGAACGTCAGATACACGTGACCGTCTAGTGGATCAACTACGACCTCTCATGCCAATCAATCCCGCTCTTTACGGACGACTTCGACAAAAAATAAAAAAATATTATATATTTAGAACTCGTTAAGGATTCGACGCGTATTACGGACATACTTTTGGGTGAGATTCGGGCGGGCATGACACATGATAGAAGCACATCTTTTGAACAATAACAATCACAAACATACTTTTGGATTCTAACTGATTTAATACGATTACAATTATGTATACTTAACCTATATCTTGAACATTTGGGAAAACATTAAGGTCAATGGGTGGGTACATTAGCCTTCTATATGCGTCGATTCAATCCTTGTATAAGTCATGCCAGGCTGCTGCACTCTCTATTCTTCTCAAAGTCCAAAGATAGTTCGCGGGGGGGGGGGGGGGGGCATTGGATAGGATTCTTCAAGCTTTACGTGGATGAAATGTCCACCGTCAACGAACACAACCGCAACCACTTGATGGGCTCCTCAGCTTCATCCGGACCGCCCAACAGAGGGAAAATTATGTCGCTGCCACAAATGTCCAACGTGTGAACAGTCACACCATATCTTTGAGCAATAAGAAATCCCGTCTCAGGCATCACCATATAATTTTTGGACTCTGCTCTACCCACTGCCTGTAAACTTATCATGTTGAACATCTCATCATAATGTCCTAGGTTTTTCGGATCGAAGACTTGCCTCCAAATACCCTCGTTCATACGCAACTCCATTAAAAGTTTTCTTCGGATAGACACATACTTTAGTTGTTTTTGTCCTAACCCCACAACTACCGATCGAAAACCACAGTGACCATCTGGTTTCACATCCTTTATTTTCCAGATGTATGGATGAAACAATTTTGGAATTTGACATCTATAGTTCCCGATAGCTATATCTGACTTAAGACCCGACGTGATATTTGGGAAATCGGGGTGAAGGTTAAGCGGTTGTTTTGTTGTCTTCGAGAGTATTGGGATGATACGTACGCGCTGTGACAAGGAAGATCGTACGAGGCGTCGAACCCACTCTCTTCGGAAGGTATATACGAGCTTTTTCTTGCAGCTTTTGCCGTCCTTTGTTCTTGCTAGGGATGGGATTGGTACAGTACCCATACCCATACCCGTACCGATACCAAAAATACCGATACCGAATTTGAATAAAACTGGGTACCAAATACCATACCAAATATATAAGTACGGTACGGGTATTTTCGGTACAGTACTCACGTTGGTACCATTTTGTTTTTTATTTAGTTTTTGAGCACTTGTACGAGTACTAAATAGGTAAAATTGACATGAGTACCAATATAGTACGAGTACTAAATAGGTAAAATTGATACGAGTACCAATACAATACGGGTACCATATAGGTAAAATCAATATGAGTACTGTAAATACCATAATACGCAATAAAATATAATACAAAAAAAAACTTTTAAAGATTTACATAAAATTCGGTACCAGTACCCGTTTTTACCCGTACCCATACCAATACTGAAAGTACCGAATACCAAAATCAATAAAACTGGGAACCGATACATGTACCAAGTACCTAAAATTGGTACGGGTACATGTACGGGTATGGTATGGGTACGAGTACGAGTATTTGGGAAAAAAAAACCCATCCCTAGTTCTTGCGTTTTCAATGTTGGACGACCATGGGTGTTCAATTGAACAACGGGAGGTTTTTTGGTATTGTTGCTAATGCGTGTGAAGTGTTATATATATTAGGTGTATATTTTAAACCCTTTAACACTTTTTTAGCCAAGTTTTAAATTTATAAAACACGATATTTACTAACACTAAACACACATATGGGCAAGTGCACCCATCGTGAGCGTAGTATAGTGTTGGTAAGATACCGAGGTCGTCCAAGGACACAAGAGATTTTAGTACCGGTTTATCCTCAACGTCTAATCAAATCAAAAGTTTAGAAAAAGGTTTTTTAAACTAAGAAAATAAAAACTAACTAAAATGCTGAAAATAAAAAAAACAAAAAAAAAACAGATAGACAAGATGAATCACTTGGCTCCGACTCGTGTATAGTGTAACCTTTGATTATTTCCGCACTTTTGCACTTATTTAAGAGATTATCTTAGTTATTGTAGTAGGCCCCTCTTTTTGTAGGATCGAGAATCGATCTGAACGAGTCTTCAGAAGAGCTCTAAACTGATTCAAAGGCAGAATTCAATGAATCAGAGTTTGTTTCAGCTTGATATTCACTAATAACTGTCTCTTATATTGATTATAACGCGATTACAGGCTTGGAGACACTTCGGCAGAGTTTCACTACCAGAATCTGAAGTTACAAATGAAAAACTCAAGTCACATATTTATACTATTTCCAGTTCGTTTGAACAGGCATTTCCAGTTCGTTTGAACAGTCCACTTCGTTTGAATTGTCCACTTCGTTTGAACAGTCCACTTCGTTTGAGCTGTCCACTTCGTTTGAACTGGCTTGTTAACCTTTGTTTCCTGTTTAACTCGAACTGCGTGACTTGATCTTTCATTACTAATCTAAGACTCGAACGAAGATGAAGTCGACAGACAACTGCACTAACAGACTCCCCCTTGAATGTTGACGGAATCTTCAGTGAGAGTCTTCAACATGACGACTCTTCAATCTTGATCGATCTCCTTTCTTTCTTAGCATATACCAGGATCTTCTCTTTGGCTCTAACCTCGTCAGACTCCCCCTTTCATCATGCTGGGATCGCTGTCTGGAATTAGCTATCACCTTGAGATCAAACCCTGACTTTAACTCTGTTCAGCTCATCTCCTGCACACTTCTCACCAAAACATAAGTTTTTACTTAAATCAATAAGAAAAACTTACTAGAAATAGTTACACCAAGTTCAAATTAATGACCCTGATTAACTAATCTCAACTTCTTTCTTAATTCAAAATTTTTCAATTCAGCACTCAAACCCAACCCTGTCCATCATGTTTAGCACTTGAAATTTCGAAAATCAGCTTATCAACATCAGTTGTCGAAAATCTTTTTGGATTTTTCAAAATGTGAAACATAAATGCAATAACAGAAATTTACTGCAGAAATAAAATATGTACAAACAAATTTTTGTGAGTTTGCGTAAGAGGATCATATCAGTTTATGTGACCAAACACTAGCACCGTTAAGCTTGATTTCATTTTAAGCTCTAAACGATTCACATGGATTGACGATATTGTTGTCCACTTAAACTCAATCTAAAAACTTTCGACATGCTTACCGATACGTTTAAGGTATATTTAGATAGCACTAAGTTCTTATGGACCCCACGATCTCAGCATATCCCCTCATCATGCAATACACTATCTCAAGTAATGCCTTTAAACTTTCATCAACTGTGATATGTGCGAAAACAACGCAGAATGTTTAAACATTAACAATCAGGTCGATACTTCCGTATACGCAGAGAAAGTCCAATGTTTAAACAAAATAAGAAAATAAAACAAATTGAAGTTGTTTAGGCTTTAACCACCAGGTCGATACTCCCGTATACGCAGAGGAGGTCCAAAGCTTAAACGAAACACCAAAGAAAATAAAGCAGAACGTTTAGGCAACAACATCCAGGTCGATACTCACGTATACGCAGAGGATGTCCGATGCTTAAACAAAATAAAGAAATAAAACAAGTTTAAATCTTTGCAAAATGAAATGCACAAAATCACAGTGACTTTTCAGCAAAGTTGTGAAAGTTCACAAACTTAACCAGTTTTATGTCTTTCGACAATCAGCGATTACTGAGTAGGCACACAATCAAGAAGGACAAAACTAAGTACTATGCTTTTGACCATGTTTCCCACTAGAACTAGGCTTTTTCATTTAAGTTTGTGTCGTTGTCGCAAATCTACTAGTCTAGCTGAGCCTACCGTCACATCCTTAGTAAGATCGTTTATCACATTTTATCTCTCCATTTCTTTAGCATGCTGTGACAGTCTAACTGATCTACTATCATTTCCTCTTTTTGACAACAAAACTCATTTTTTTTCAATGTTTTTGACATTTTAAAATTTTCTAATTTTTTTTAAATTTTTACTCCCCCTAAAATCAAAATATGTCTCAATTTTGATTTTCTGGGAAAATTTGAAAACAAGCTGTACAAGAAACGTGACAACATGATGAGAATCACTTCAATTCTCCATTCACTTGGCTTGAACAATCAGAACTCCCCCTGACAACAAACTATTTTCTCATTAAGATTTCAAAACACTTAAGTTTGTTTTAATCAAAATGATTTTTCCGGAAAATAAGTTTGTTTTTACCACTTGTAAAGTTGGGGATGTGGTTCATCATTTTGTCTTCAACCACTTGTAGAAAATCAAGTACAAATTAATGTCCCCGATTTACCACTTGTACGAAAAATCCAACTAAGAAAGATAGATGCCGATTCCTGCTCCACGCTTACAAACCTGGGAACTCCGGCAAGTCAGGTTTTTCATTTAAACAGATTCACCCAAGCCTGACAGTCCTTGGGTGATTTTGAATTCTTGTTCAACAATGGTGGAAAATTTGCATCATCCATTGTTAAACCTGAGTTCTCCATTTTTACCTCAACCAATGGCTCCTCTGGTTTTGACGAACCACTTTGTTTTAATCAAAATGATTTTTCCGGAAAATAAGTTTGTTTTTACCACTTGTAAAGTTGGGGATGTGGTTCATCATTTTGTCTTCAACCACTTGTAGAAAATCAAGTACAAATTAATGTCCCTGATTTACCACTTGTACGAAAAATCCAACTAAGAAAGATAGATGCCGATTCCTGCTCCACGCTTACAAACCTGGGAAGTCCGGCAAGTCAGGTTTTTCATTTAAACAGATTCACCCAAGCCTGACGGTCCTTGGGTGATTTTGAATTCTTGTTCAACAATGGTGGAAAATTTGCATCATCCATTGTTAAACCTGAATTCTCCATTTTTACCTCAACCAATGGCTCCTCTGGTTTTGACGAACCAGAATCATTGCCTGCACATGGCTTGTCTGACTTTGACCTGTCAGATTCATCGCCTGAAGGTGGCTTGTCTGACTTTGATACGCCAGATTCATCGCCTGAATGTGGCTTGTCTGACTTTGATACGTCAGATTCATCGCCGACTATTTTCTTCTTTTTCTTATCTTCTTTCGTCCTCAGATTTGTATCCGATGAATTCGTCTTGCTTGACTTTGCCATCGAGGAAGTTGATTCATCAGAATTCTTATTTTTACCAACAGATGAACCCGAGGACAAGATCTTCTCTAGATACTCTCTAGCCTTCTTTCTCTTCTTCCTCAGTCTGTCTTTCTGCCCCTGAGAAAGTTTCACTTTCGTTTCTTGAACTTTAGGTTCTTGAACCTTCTGTTCTTTGGGCTTGACATTGACTGATTTCTTTGCCATCTTCTGAGAATTAACCCTCAATCTTTCATTTGATCTCCTTGGGCAATCTCTGGCAATGTGACCTCTGATATTGCAATTAAAGCATCTTCTCGTCTCATAATTCCAACTTTGGCAGTTAACAGCAATGTGTCCTTGATAACCACGTCGGTAACACACTCTGTTATCGTACCAATTACTATTTTCAGTCCAAACATTCAGATCATAGCACTGTTTGGCTTGGTGATAATCCTTGCTCCTCTTGTTTGCTGGATTTGACTTTTGAGCACTATGGTCCGACCTGCACCACTTATTACCAACAATTTTTGAATTTTCATTTTTTACTTTTTGTAATTTTTGATTGCAATTGGATGATTGATCTGATGAACTTTTATTTTCTTTTTGAACATTTTTCAAAATTTTCTCTTTTTGTTTTTGTTCCACTTTCTTCTTCAAAGATTTTTGCTTAGAGCATTCTCTCTTTTCAGTTGATTGTGAAACAGTTTCTTGAAATTTTTCTTTTAATTTCTAAAACAAATTCTTTTTTTTTTAGTTTTTTCATTTACATCATCAGATTTTTCATCGCAATCTTCAACTATGACTTTATCATAGTTTGTGACATCGTCACTTATTGGAACTGAATTAACAGGTTTTGGGCAAGGAATAGTTGAAGTATTCACAAACACCTTCAACTTTTGTTCCCATTCATTGATTTTCTTTTGAGCTTTCATTTTTCAATTTTTGTGGATTTTTGTTGCGATTGGATGATTGATCTGATGAACTTTTATTTTCTTTTTGAACATTTTTCAAAATTTTCTCTTTTTGTTTTTGTTCCACTTTCTTCTTCAAAGGTTTTTGCTTAGAGCATTCTCCCTTTTCTGTTGATTGTGAAACAGTTTCTTGAAATTTTTCTTTTAATTTCAAAAACAATTTTTTTTTCAATTTTTTCATTTTCATCATTACTCTCTTCTTCTGGTGAATGATCAAAGATAGATGCGTCTTCTGCAACATCTTTCTTTGACTCTGATTCAGGATTCACAGATACAGGTTTTTCAGATTCTTCTTTCTCAATCTTGACCGCTGGAATTTGTTCAACCTGTTTTTTCTCACTAGGTTTGATTTGTTCTTCAGCTGTTGTTGTTTTTACATCTTTCTCAGATTTGATCTCATCAGTCTCTTTCACTTGACCTGCAAAACACCCATTATTCTTATCAGATGAAATTTTATTTTGAAAATCTTCAAGCTTTTGTATTCCCTCTTCATCGTTATCACTCTCTTCACCAGACGAGTGATCAAAAATAGGCGCTTTTTCTGCATCCTTTTGAACAGTTTCTGTTTCAGTTTCAATACCGGAAGTTTCGGCAACAATAACAGGAGCAACTTGTCCATTAATAAAGACACTGAAATCAATACCAAAAAGTCTGTAAAACTCTTTATCCATGTTTCGGTGTCAAAAGTTCACAAAATCAGATTGTTCAAACAAACTAGAAACCCAAACGAAATGAAGTCTCCAAACGAACTGGATTCTTGAAACGAACTAGGCTTCAAACGAACTGAATTTGATGCAAACTTTCAAGCGAACTGGGGTCCAAACGAACTGAGTTCTCTAAACGAACTAGATTCTATGCGAACTAAACCTTCCAAATGAATTGAATTGTTCAAACGAACTGTGAGGCTTTCAAACGGACTGAGTACTTCGTATGAACTGAGATCGTGTGACCTTACTGATTTTCAAACGGACTGAACCTTTCAAACGATCTGACCTCTCAAGCAAACTAGAATCCCTCAAACAAACTGAGATCTTCCAACGAACTGAGGTTCAGACGAACTGGACTCTTAAGCGATCTGGTTAAGTTTGCTTTTCCAAACGATCTGTCTCAAACGAACTGAGGTTCAAACGAACTGAGGTTCAGACGAACTGGGGCCACTTCATACGAACTGAACAACTTTTCAAACGAACTGACGAGAGATTTCAAACGAACTGAAAATTTTCAAATGACCTGAATCCACTTCGTGCGAACTGGAGGCTTTATTTCAAACGAACTGGATCTTTTCATACGAACTGAAATCCAATTTCAAACGAAGTGAAGCATTTTTTACCAATCTGACGAGTTTTTGTCAAAAATGATATCCAAGGCTTGTTCTACAACAAATTCAGATCCCAAAGATGTATAAAATGTTCAAAAACGTCCACTGAATTGCTGTAGATCTGAGTTCAAAGTTTTGGTTCGTGTGAACTGGACACACCTTCAAACGAACTGGTCGTTTTTTATCAAATTGATTGAGTTTATTTTGAATTTAAGCTGGAAACTTTTACAGATTGATTAAAACATAATTTCGCTTGTTATAAGCAAAAATCAGTTCATTTTATCTGAAAAATCTCGTTAAATTTTTGAAAAATGTGACAGAATGAAGTAGAAAACAGAATTCTTAATGAAATCGAGCTGAAATGGCAAGAGCTCTTCCTCCTGAGCTCTGATACCACTTGTAGGATCGAGAATCGATCTGAACGAGTCTTCAGAAGAGCTCTAAACTGATTCAAAGGCAGAATTCAATGAATCAGAGTTTGTTTCAGCTTGATATTCACTAATAACTGTCTCTTATATTGATTATAACGCGATTACAGGCTTGGAGACACTTCGGCAGAGTTTGGCTACCGGAATCTGAAGTTACAAATGAAAAACTCAAGTCACATATTTATACTATTTCCAGTTCGTTTGAACAGGCATTTCCAGTTCGTTTGAACAGTCCACTTCGTTTGAATTGTCCACTTCGTTTGAACAGTCCACTTCGTTTGAGCTGTCCACTTCGTTTGAACTGGCTTGTTCACCTTTGTTTCCTGTTTAACTCGAACTGCGTGACTTGATCTTTCATTACTAATCTAAGACTCGAACGAAGATGAAGTCGACAGACAACTGCACTAACACTTTTGAAGGCGACGTTACCCTCAACCCAGTAGTTTGAGTCAGCAAGGATACAATCCTAAAGGGTCGGATTACTGAAAGATAATGAATTAAGTTATTAATGCAAATTATGGTAGGCCCCTCTTTTGGAGGTGACGTTACCCTCGACTAAGTAGTCTGAGTCAGCATGGATACAGTCCTAAGTAGCCGAGTTATAGTATTAATAGTAGTTAACTTATGAGGGGATCAAAGAGTTTGGACCCTCGCCATCCAATACCGTTAAGTATTGAAGGAGGTCCTACTAAATTTGACCCAGGTCCCTTGCAGGATCTCTAAACGCTGAACAACGGACCAAACCGTTCCCTTAACCCCCGACTAGGTAGCCAACATACCTCCATATAGAACGTGGAGATATGAATGGTGGAAATCTTTTATTTTATATAGACAGTAAAATAATGCCAAGACACCACGGACAAACGATAAGGAAGAATCACCTTCAACATAAGAAACTAGTTATTAAAGTCATTAATACAAAACCAATTAAAAAGTGCGAAAATATTAAAAAAAATAAAATGTATTACACTAGACACTTGTCTTCACCAAGTGATGTAAGAGACTTAGGCAAACATGGCCTTGATTGTCAAGAACTCTTACGATCAATCTTGGATCCCAAGACGACTCACACACTCTATGATGGACAATGGATGATGGTGGTGGATGATGGTGTTATGGTGGTGGTGGGTGGTGGGTGAAGTGTGAGAGAGGTGGTGTGCCAAGGGATGGTTTGAGCTTGAGCCAAACACTCCTATTTATAGGTTGAACAGAAGCTCGGGCACGGCCCCGTGTCCAGTGGGCACGGCCCCGTGTCCACATCCTTCTCTTTCTTCATTTATTGCAGCTTGTCTTTATTAGTTGACCACGCCCCCGTGTCCGCTGAGCACGACCCCGTGTGCAGAAGCATATCTGTACTATGAAGATTTTCCTAGATTCTGCGAATCTTATAGTTGAGCACGGCCACGTGCCCGCTGAGCATGGCCCCGTGGTGGGCAATAGAAGCTTCTACCACTTTGTCTTTTCTGCTGACACTTGGGCACACCCCCGTGCTGGCTGAGCACGGGGCGTGTTCAGTCTTCTGTCTTCTTGTTTTGCTTGGGAAGATGCTGTCGTGGGGTCGGGCATGTCACGTTTGTTCCTTTTCTTGTATTTATGTTAGATTTTGCTGTCTTTTTGCTTATTTTGTTAATTTGAGCTCATTTAATCCTGAAAATACAAAAGGAAGACAAAAGCACACTTTTTCCAACATTAGTACTAAAAAAGGGTTAGTTTTATGCCACAATTGATGTAATTTATATGTTGCATTTTGCACACATCAAATACACCCACACTTGAATCTTTGCTTGTCCTCAAGCAAAACTCTTTATAATGTGGCTTTACACTCCCAAATGGAATGGGTAGAAAAGAAGGTTTTTGGGTTTGTCACAGAGTGTCGGGATTTCCAAGATTCTTTATTTAGTTTTATTTTTATTTATTTACAATCCTATTCGTCATGATTTATTAAAAACTTTTCGTAAGATAAATTACTTATTAGGGCATAACATGCCTCTTTAAAATTCTATTTATATACAAGTTCACATACCTCACGGGGGATCACTCAACACTCGGCCGAAGATGTATTTTAGTGAATCACTCGAGAGCAGCATTGAACTTACTCCTACCATAAGCTTGCCAAGCAATCAATCCTCTTCCTTTTTAACTATACACCTTTGTAAATATCAAGAGGACTTTTTGGGTGAAGGGTTAGGCTTGGGTTAAAGGTAGGTGGTTGGGTTAGTGGTTAGTGGTTAGTAGAAAAGGGCTAAAAAGCGTAAAAAGCATCGGTTTTCATAAGACTTTCTATTTTTCAAAATTTTTTATTTTTTTTTTATTTTGATGAAGCCATTATTCCAAACAAAGTTATTTTTGATGAACTTGCTTGTTTATTTTTTTTGCTTCATCATCAACATTTTTTTTTGAAAGTCATATGAGAAATATAGTAGTAAATTATAATTGCCAATAGTCAATATGTAAACATACCATTTTTTTCTAACTTTCCCAAACGACAAGCACATGGCAAACCACAACTGGTAAAAAGGCGGCAACCACAAGTTGCACCGTAGGCTCTCAACCCGTCTTCCTTACGTCGTAGCTCGAAAGCCATAAGCTCAATAGCATATATTGAAATCTTTTGAAGTACATTTGCAAGCATGGGGTGAACCTTATGGTGGTTCATTACTTTTCTAAGGCTTGTTTCAAAACCTCATTTAATCTTCGTATATATTTTCTCAACAATATGATCAACAAACCCCACAAGTTTAACCAGCGTGTTGCGATGATTTGGAAGGTGACTTTTTAGCAATGCATGCATTCCCTCAACTATATTGGTTGTGGTCTGGTGAAAGTTAAGTGTTATGTAAGTTCATGTGATGACTGTCGTAAGGGTCAATCAAAAACCTAATTAAACTACGTAGATAGCTTAAGTAGGTTTTTGATTGATCCTTACGACAGTCATCAAAATGGCGCCGTTGCCGGGGAAATTGTGCGCTTAGTGTTAGTTAGTTAGTCTTGCTTTCTCAAAAAATCTAAAAACCCCAAAAATATTGTTTGTTTTATTTTATTTTATTTTTGTTACTTCGATATTACGCTCGGGTGTTTTATTAGTGATTGTACAGGTCTTTGAATCATGGATCGAGCTTATTAGCCCAGGTTTAATGAATTTGAGGGTGTTGAATTCTCACAACACAGCCAACTAGTGCATCAACAAATGAGCTTTCAAAACAGACAATCACCGACTCAAAATCGAGATGCTAGATATGATGAAGTGGATGTGTATTATGACCAGTTTAGATGTGAAGAAAATAATGATTTTGTGCCTCCACATTAGTAGTTTATTCAAAGAGGTCAGAATCGGGTCAATTTGAATCAGCAAAGGTATAATGATGTTCAACAAAATAGTTATGGAAGTGTTAGAACCTGAAGGTTTATTCATAGAGGATTACAATGTTTAGGGGTTGATGTGTAAAGTTTTGCTTAAAAGTGCTTGGGTCGATATGTTTTTTTTGGGTCTAGTAGGTTTCGAGTAAAGGTTTTCGACCCATTTTGTTTAGTATTTAAGTAAACCTCAACCATTAGGTTGATGTTGATCAGTTGTCGAGAACAAGAAGGCCAGCCGAAACCAGTTTTGAGTCTTGTATCCGTCACCTTCAATCAGTGAATGCAAGATAGCTTTGGTTTGTTTTGATTACTTATATTGTTTTGGTTATATTAGTTCTTGAATCCACTTGTGTTTTGATTTCTGCACTTACACAAGTTATTGTTTGATATCGTTGAAAGATCCTCACGGGTTTACAATTGGTATCAGAGCCAAGAAACCAATTCTTGGTTCGGTTTTGATATCACTCAGATCCAAGAATGCCTTAGTTCTACTGATCTTGGTTTGCTAGTGTTTGTTTTACAGTGTTTCAGTTTTGGTTGTGTTCTCTGTTTACGGATTATACAAACCCTCAAACTATTCATCGCAAATATTTCTTCAAAGTGCTGATTTTGGTTCGTGTGATTCCTGAATAGTGTTTGTTGATTTCTCGGAAGTTGTTGAGGATAAAAGATTCAAAGATTTCAAAATCGTTGAATTTTGGAAGCTGCTGGAAATCAGGGATATTGGCTATAATTATCTCACAGTTTGTTTTGGAGGATCTCGACTCGCAATTTGCTGTCTCGAATTGTCAACTTCTCTGTCTCGACTCGCAATCAGCAACAGTCTCGAGTTGTCAATTTTTTGTCTCGACTCGCAATCAGTAACAGTCTCGAGTTGTCAACTTTTTGTCTCGACTCGCAATCAGCAACAGTCTCGAGTTATCAACCTCTTAGTCTCGACTCGCAATCAACAGAGGTCTCGAGTTATCAACATTTACATCTCGACTCGAAATCGTAGTCTCGACTCACTGTCTCGAGTCGCAACGTCAATCTGCAACGTGGTTTTTGAACTGTGGACTGAAAATCTTGGACTTTGGACCTTTGGACTTAAAGATTAATAAATTAGTTAATTAATCAATAAGTTAATTAATCAAAACCGAGAAACAATGACCACAAATAATCTGAGTGTTGATCTAGCAGCCATGAATACACAGCAAGAGTTAGATTCAAAAATTGGAACCACTATGCGTATTCCCAGGTTGTTGGATGGAAATGACTTTCCAGAATGGAAGTGGCGATTTGAACAACATGTGAAGGTTAAAGATGCTAAAATTTTGTGAAGTATTCTAAGAGGTCCAAGAGAAATTATGGTAAATAATGCTACTGAACCTGGTGTAAAAGTAAAGAAGCCTCTTAGCCAGTACACTGAAGATGATTTCACGATTGTCGAAGAAGATGATAAGCCACTTTCTTACCTGACCATGGCTCTGGGTCCAGATATTGCCATTGGATTTCGTACTTGCAAATCAGCCAAAGAAATGTGGGAATCTCTGATAGATGTCTATGAAGGTAATGAAGATATGAAAGAGAATCGAAGGATTTTGCTGATCCAAAACTTCAACAATTTCAATCATATCTATGGAGAGACTGTTGATAATCAAATTCAGAGGTTTGTCAAGCTGGTTACTCAAATAAAGATGGAAGAAATGCATACAACAAATGCTTCAACTAATAGACAGCTTCTGAATGCCTCTACCTAAAAGTTGGGATCATCACGTTGCCATGATTAAGAAGACTAAGGATCTTGCTAGGTGTCGTTTGTCTGAGATGATTTCTCATATCAAGGCGTGTAAGCTGGATGACAAACATAAGGAAACCAACTATAAGAATAGTATGTTGGCTGCAGGATTCTCAGCCACTCCATCAAACAACAATGTTGCTCTCATATCTCAAGGTGGTTTTCAAATGTTCAGTAATTCAGCGTCTTCTAAGGCAGCGCCTTCTTCTGCGAATGTTTACTACTCTGGTTCACCTGCTTCTTCTGCTGCACCATCAAATGCCGCCTCTGCTGCAGTCAATCCTCCTCCTGTGAAGGACAAGATGATTGCCTTCTTCACACAACAGTCTAAAGAAAACCTGGACATTGTTGCTTCTGTTATAAATTTTCTAAATGCTTTTGCTGCAGGTAAACTGGATCCTCCTAGATATTCTATGGATGATCTAGATCAAATCCATCCTGATGATGTGGAAGAGATGGACATTACATGGCAGATGGCTATGGCTGCTTTTAGAACAAAGAACTTTGTAAGAAGAACTGGAAGAAACAAATGGGATGGACTTAAGTTTACAGGACCCACCAAGATGCCTTTTGAGTTACGCTGCTACAACTGTCATGAACCAGGACATGTGGCTCGAAACTGCACTAAGCCAAGAGTCAACAGAGAACAAACTCCAGTAGAACCTGTTCCACCGAACCCTGAAAGAGCTCTTGTCACTATTACTGATATTTCAACAGCTACAGGTGGAAGCACTCAAAGTTCAGCCCTGGTTGTTCAACCAAATGCTAATTTTGATTGGAATGCTGAGATTCAACATTTGAACATCTCTGCTCCAGAAAATCAAATTGCCTCAGAGAATATTGCTTTCATAACAGCATTTTCTGAGGATCAAAATTCTACACCTGAGGATGAGACTTCAGCTAAAAACTTGGCACTCACGACCCAGATTCTTTCAGCTCCAGTTCATGGTCTCACCAAATAAGAGGTACTATCTGTCTTCTGCACTCCTGAGTGTCGAGAAAGGGTTGAGGCATATAGAATACAAAATGCTGAGCTAATACAAGATTATCAAGATATTAAAAATAAAAATTTTACCTTAGTAAAAAATGAAAAACTTTATAAAGAAAAAATCGAAGCTCAGCGAAAAGACATCAATCAACTTAAAAATGATGTAAGTGTAAAGACGTGTCACTACTTGGAGGTTAAAGAAAAGATGTATGTTTTAGCCAAGTAACTGGAATATATTAAAGAAAAATATCAAATTAATGAAATCAATATAAAAAATTATGAATCTTCCAGTAAGTTGGTCAAAGACCTATGTGACCTCCAACTAGAGTACAAGAAAAAGAAAGGGTATGGTTTAGGTTTCAATCAGGTTCCTCCTCCTTATATTAATAACTACACATATTTGCCTATTACTGAGGAAGAACTAATGAATGAAAGCAAGATGTCTTATGGTCCTAAAACCAATAAGTCATCAATCAACCACAAATCTATTGAAAGTAAACAACCTACACCATCGATGAATTTTGTCTCTAAAGGCATGTTTGATCCTAACAGCTCCTTTACATGTGCAGATAAAGTAGTTGACTCAAAATGTGGAGATATTCTTGGGGGAGAACAAGTTTTTAATTCTGATTTTTCTGAAACTTCTTTTCATAAAACTGATTCTGGTTGTGTGTTTGGACAAGTTTTTCTTGATTCGTTGCATGCTTATGTGTCGTCTAGTGGGCCTGATGTTTTGGGCAAAACTGTTGATGGTTGTGTTGAACCTTTAAACAATAAGTGTGTTGATGGATGTTTTTCAGTTAATGCTTGTGATTGTGATGTTTCTAACTCTTCAGTTGATGATAGTATGACAGGTGAGGTCCCCAGGATACATTCAGTGATACCACTGAAACTCTTTCTCAAGAAAATCAAGAATGTCCTGATTCTTCTTCTGATTCGGTCTCAGTGGACGTCCCTAATGGTGAATCTAGTGGGACCCCATTGGAAACCGTCGCTAAAAGCAAATCTCAAATAGATTCACATGAGACATATGTTGGGGAAACATGTGTTGATGAAATGTCAGTGTGTTCTGAAAATAAACTTGAATCAATATCGATTAAAGAAGAAAAACGAGTTGAAATAAATGAACAATCACCATCAAATGTCTATGAAAATAAAGTTAAAACTAAAACACCAGTTTTTCAAAATGATCATGATAATAATGAGAAGGATGAATCTCATCATTCGTCTACATCTCATACTTATGCCAGTTCAGATCAACAGGAATCAAAATGCTCAGAAAAGGCACAAGCTAAACAATCAAGAAAAATAAAAAAGGCTCATACTTCGAAACCCAACAGATCCACATATGCTATGAAGCACCAAAACTACCAAGCTTTGAAACGACAAACATGTTTTAATTGTGGTATTGTTGGACACATAGCCGGCAACTGTGTTCAACTCCCCAGAGTGCAATCTAAGCATAAGAATGCACAAAATCAGAAGGTTAAGCCAAACCGATCTTGTTATTCAGAGCCAGAGACAATTGCAAAGTTTGAGGCTATGAAAAATAACTATCGTAAAGCTAAGCCCGCTGATCAAGATTGGAATGCAGCTAAACAAAGAAATCGAAATTGTCAAAATGATTTTTATCAAAATAATTATAGAGCTTTCGGGAATTACAGTTATAAGTGGTCACATCAATATTGGAAACCCAAAGCAAAAGCTGCCCAATCGAACACATGTTAACAGAAATCTGTAAATAAAAACCAATCAAAGTTTTTAAACAAAGAGAATCTAGTTTGGTAGAAAGTGACATACATTGATGCACAAGGAAAACCCAGATCCACTATGGGCTGGGTTCCTAAATCTAACTAATCCCGCTAATCGTGCAGGAACAGCTGTGGAGGACTATCGTGCGACTTTGGTACATGGATAATGGTTCTTCCAGGCACATGACAGGAGACTTGTCCCAACTCGTAAATGTCAAAGAATTTGATGGTGGATATGTCTCTTTTGCGGGAGGAGAATCAGGCAAAATCACATTGAAAGGAACAGTGAGAAATGGCGTTCTGAGCTTCGAGAATGTGAATTACGTCCCAGAACTGAAACACAATTTGATGAGTATTTCACAAATTTGTGACAGAGGAAATTCGGTTCATTTTACCAAGAAGGGATGTTATGTGCATAAACCTGGAATGGTGATACCAGAAGACTGGTTTTTAATGACTGCCGAGAGACGTGGAAATGCATATATTATCGACATGAACAAGAAACCATGTGAAGAAATTACATGCCTATTCTTGAAGATTTCTTAACATGATGTTCTGTTGTGGCATCGTCGCCTTGGGCATGTGAATATGTAGAATCTCAATCGTCTGGCTAAAGGTGAATTGGTCCATGATCTACCAATTAAAGACTTCATGCTGGTAGAAAAGTGTGTTGCTTGCGCCAAAGGAAAAGCTCATTGAAAGCCTCATAAGTCCAAGTCTACACCTTCAACAAAAGCTATACTTGAACTGCTACACATGGATCTCTTTGGTCCAGTAAACGTTCTGAGTATTGGCAAGAAGGCGTATTATCTTGGGATTGTAGATGACTACTCTCGTTACACATGGGTTTACTTTCTTGGTCACAAGAACGAGGCTGCAAGTTTGATCAAACAGTTTATCACTCTAGTGGAAAATCAGGCTAGTACAAGGGTGAAAGCAATTCGATCAGACAACGGAACGGAATTCAAAAACATCACCTTGGACACATTCTGCGCAGAAAAGGGAATCGACCGACAGTACAGTGCGCCACGAACTCCACAACAAAATGGAGTAGCTGAGAGACGAAATCGTACTCTTATTGAGGCTGCACGAACCATGCTGGCCGACTCGAAGCTTCCTTGTTTCTTCTGGGCCGAGGCAGTTAACACGACCTGTTACATCCAGAATCATGCTTTAGTAAACAAACGCCACATGAAAACTCCTTATGAGATTCTGGAAGGACGTAAACCCTCGGTCTCACATTTCCGTATCTTTGGTTGCCCGTGTGTTTTGTTACTCATGGACACCAATGGGAAGTTTGAAGTCAAAGGGGACGCATGTTTCTTTATTGGATATGCGAAAGGATCTTCCTGTAGAGTGTACAATAAATTTACCAAGAAAGTCGTCGAGTCGTGTAATGTTGAATGGCTCGAAGAAAATTCTATGGATGCTAGAGTTTGTCCAGATTGGCTGTATGATTATGCTGATCTGTTCAAATCATTTAACATTCTATCTAGCATTTCCTCTGATGCAGGTATGTCGAATCCGAAACAACCAGTTTCATTTGGTGATACGGAAGAAATGGAACATGACGAAGGGAGCTCAAGAAATCACACTATTGATCCACCAGGAATGAGATTTACTTAGCATTCAACGTCTTCTCAAACCCCTAATGGTGCACAATCTGGAGGAGTTTCCTCAAATGCATCTGGATCAGAACTGTTTGCTGATCCTATCCCTGAAGATTGTACTGGTACTACTCCTGTGGTTCACACTCTAGTAGCACCTAATGAGGGGGAGTCAAGCAACATCAGCACACCTAAAAATTAGACCTTACCTGAATTTTCCATTCCAACAAGTGTTCAAAGAAATCATCCTATTGAGAACGTGATTGGCCCTGTTAATGCAGGAGTCCAAACCAGGAGTCAATCAGGAACCATTAATCTTTGTTTATACTCTAGCTATATTTCTCAAATTGAACCTAAAAACATTGATGTAGCTTTGCAGGAACCAGGCTGGGTTGATGCTATGCATGAAGAGGTGAACCAGTTCGAGAAGCTAGGAGTATGGAAGCTTGTAGAGTTGCCTAAAGGAAAACGCAAACTTGGAACTCGCTGGGTTTTCAGAAACAAGCAAGATTCTGCAGGAGTTATTGTTCGTAACAAAGCAAGATTAGTGGTTCAAGGATTCAGACAAATAGAGGGACTGGATTATGATGAAGTTTACGCCCCTGTTGCTCGACTTGAAGCAATCCGGATCTCTTAGCATACGCATCCTACATGGGGTTCACTGTTTACCAGATGGACGTCAAGACCGTGTTTTTGTATAGAGACGTGAAGGAGGAAATCTTTGTTGAGCAACCACCGGGTTTTATTCATCCAGGTCATCCAGAATATGCCTACAAGCTTGATAAGGCATTATATGGATTGCACCAAGCACCTAGAGCTTGGTATGCAACTCTGATTGAACATCTTCTGGCTCATGGGTACACACGAGGCACAATAGATCAGACTCTGTTTATCAAGAGAGTGGGCAAGGATCTGATACTAGTTCAAATCTATGTCGATGATATTATCTTCGGATCGACAAGTGATGCTCTTTGCAAGGAATTTGAGGGAGTTATGAAAAAGAAGTTTGAGATGAGTGCGCTCGGAGAAATGACTTTGTTCTTAGGCTTACAAGTCAGACAGGATTCTCGAGGCATTGTTATTCATCAAGGGAAATATGTGGATGATGTGCTGATAAAATTCAAGTTCACAGACGCTAAACCGGCTGAAAACTCCAATGGTAGAAAGACCTTTACTGACTGAAGATGCAGAAGGATCTCCTGTTGATCAACGCCTTTATAGGTCTATGATCGGGTCCTTGATGTATCTGACAGCGAGTCGTTCAGACATTATGCTTGCTGTCTGCAACTGCGCGCGATATCAGGCTAATCCTAAAACTTCTCATCTTACTGCTGTTAAAAGAATCTTTCGGTACCTTAAAGGCCGACCTCGGTTTGGTCTGTGGTATCCGAGGGATTCCAATTTTGAACTGTTTGTGTTTTCTGATAGTAATTTTGGAGGCACTAACAAAGACAGGAAATCCACATCAGATGGATGTCAATTTTTGGGCGACAGACTCATTTCTTGGCAATGCAAGAAACAGCAAACGGTGGCAATGTCAACAGCTGAAGCAGAGTATGTCACGGCTTCGGCGTCTTGCTCCCAAGTGGTTTGGATGCAACATCAATTGCAGGACTACGGTTTGACTTATCTTAATACTAGCATATACTGTGATAATGATGTTGCTATACAAATTGTGAAAAAACCTATTTTCCACTAAAAAACCAAGTATATTGATATCAAAGTTCATTTTATACGAGACTGTTTTGACAGAGGTCTTATCAAACTGGAGCAAATCGACACAGATGCAAATGCTGCTGATTTGTTCACAAAACCTGTCAGCAGCTCGAAGTTTCAAGTGCTTGTGGATTTTCTGAAAATGACCCGTTATACTGACTGAGCATGTTTTCATTTTTCGTAGGTAAATTTGTACATAAAGTTTTCTATTCTTAGGTAGTTTTTATTTATGCACAAATTTAGGGGGGGGGGGGGGGATTTTGAAAAATACAAAAACATTTAAAAATTTTGAAAAAATACAAAACATTGAAAAATTAAAAAATTTCAAAAAGATGCATTGCATGACATGGGAAATGAAATAAATTTTCACATTATGGTAATGGGCTGACTCATGTAAGACCAGTATCGAAATAGTTTGACTCTAGTATGATGTGTTGGTAGGGTTTATCCTTAAGGCTGGAAACATTGGCTGTTTCTGTTCAGAACCTAAAATAGTATATGACCCCAGGAAAGAAAATCACTTGGAATAAGCTCATTTCTATTGAATGCCTGTGTGATGTCCTGATACACACAATTTTGGTCTGGTTCTGAAATCTTCTCTGAAAAAGTCGTGTATCTCCTCTGTTTTGTGTGAGCAAAGACCTGAAGGTGCTAGGCAACACTTAGCTTCTGTTTTACGTGAGCAAAGACCTAGCTAAGCGTCAGTCGCCTTATAGATCAATTAACACCTGAAAGAGGCCCTCAAGTGCCCAAAAGAAACCCAAGAAATCTATATCAAACTGAGAAAAACTCATTTGATTTGTATATTATATCATCTCTGCTTATGATCTATTCTGTTCTCTTCTTAACCTAGTCCCAGTTAAGATTTCAGAAGTCTGGAACGGACTTGTGGAAATATGTGGTGGGGAATCTGCTTGCATGATAGAGTGTGCTATCTAAAAATCCAGGATTTAATTAGTATTTGTTTGGGTGTTCATAGTTAAGACATCAAAACATGATAAAAATAGTTACAGACAGTTATATGAAAAAGGTCTAGGAAGATGAGTTTAAATGGACAAATATACTGGCAATCGTCTAGATCATTCGGTAGTAGATCCGTGTTGATAAGTGAAGTCAAGCCCGAAACCTCGTGATTTGATCCCTGAGCAATTATGATATTTCCTATTTTATTTTTGTAAATAATTATTCGTATCATTTATTTTTGTGTTTTTAGGTTTCGATCTCGTAAAACGTGCTATGGAGGTTAAAAGGGTTATCTAAGAAATGTTCATTTTTCTTAATGGATTTTAAAATAATAATTACGTTTTCAGATAAAATCCTGAAAATCAAGTCTTTTGATGGTCTCGACTCAAGATCATGATCTCGGCCCAAATTAAAGGTCTGGTCTTGACTCGAGATCATGGTCTTGGCCCGGCCCATGACAGATGACATATTTAAGGATGTTTCGACTCGAGACCTCACTATTCACTCGAAATTCTTTACGTTTGCTCTCAAACTCTCTCTCAAATTTCTGGCAAGATCATTATTTTCCGACGAACTTTTCCGTTTTCGACTCGATATCACTGACTGTTTGAAGGTATTATGCTTTTTAGATGAAGATTTGTTGAATATTTGCAGGTGTTTTGAAGATTAGTGGAAGATTGATTGAATATTTGAACATCATTAAGAACCCTAATTCTGGGTTGATTATGGTCTTCATGAAAATCAAAGAGTGTTTATGGATTTTGATCCAAAATTACTCAGATGATTGCTGTTTACAGGGTCTTGACTCGGGTTGCAACTGCTCTCATATGAGGACTCGAGACTTGTGGTTGCGATTCGCAACCTTGTCGATCTCGACTGAGGTTTCAACTCCCAATCACATGGTCTCGACTTGGACATCGACTCAAAATCTTGCTGTCTCGACTTAAAATCTCATGATCTCGAGTCAAGTTACATTGTTTGACTCGCAATCTGAGTTGTAGACCTTTGACCTGTGCTGGTCCTTGACTTTAAAAATTTCCATTTTTTTGTAAATTTGAATCAAGCTAACAATGAACTTCTCAACGATAACTCTATACTTAACAATTTTTGGTTTGTGTAGGATATGGATCTGAAGTTTATTTCGACGCATAATCAGGCAGGATATTTGGCATCACCTCCAGAGAAACACAAGAGAATGTATACGTCTTTAATCAAGGGATTGAATAGTTGCAGGATAGTTCATGCATTACGAGAAAATCCTGTTGTTTTTGAAAGTTTAGTTCAAGATTTCTGGAAGACTGCTAGATTTGATGCACTTGAAGCTGAGGGTAAATGAGCAATCATTGCAAAGATTCAGAAGAAGGTTGTTACTGTGTCTGAGCAAATGATATGGGAGGTGCTGCAGTTTAATGATCAAGAATCTGAACCCATCGAGCTCCCTGCGGGAACTGTGGAAGCAATTCTGCCACGTTTAAGTTATGAAGGAAAGTATCCATCCTTGGTGAAGAAGTTTGTGAATCCATATTGGCGAATGTTAGTGCATATGTTCATCTTATGTATGACAGAAAACCGAGGAGGAACGGATCAGTTGAATATTACACAGTCTGCTGCCCTTGTGTGTCTGATAACAAATCAACCTTTCAACTATTCGAAGTACATATTTGAAGGAATGAAGAGGAATGTGATAGGTGTTAGGAAGGACAAGTTCCTCATGTATCCAAGGTTTTTGCAAATGATTTTTAATGCTCGTTATCCAGAGTTGGTGAGATATGGAAACATCTTGGAGTTGAAACCCATGGGTCCTGCCTGTTTTGGTGCTCTCACGCCTAAAAAGGGTACTGAAAAGACGTTTGAAGGATTAATACCGCTAGAAAAGTTTGGGCAGTTTGCTGAAACGGAGGATGTAGCAGCTGAACCTATGTTAGTACAACCTGCTCCTGTTAATGCTATGATTGCTGAAGAGCACGCTGTTCAAGGTGCTATTGAAAATGAGCCTGAGACAGAGGTGTTGACTATTAACTCTGACGATGAAGGCGTTGAAATTAGTTGCAATGATGAAGATGAAGCTGAGCTTCCTCCTGAAGCTGAAGTTAGTTCTGCTGTTTCTACTGTTCAACAACCGGTGATTACGTCTGAAAGTTTGGCTCAACTATTAGAGTCTATAACTGAAAAGATGGGAAATCCTCCTTCTAATCCTTCAGTACATGTAGAAGAGCAAACGTCTAGTGACCCTAAGGATCCTGATTCTCTGCCTTTGAAGCGAAAAAGGAGGGATCCTCGACTTGGAATGTATATTGAGCTGAACCAAGATCAACCCACAAATGATACTGAAGACGAAGACGAAGATGGTTTATATGACTTCGACTTTGAGAAGAATGTCACTTATACCACCACTGCTACTAAAGATATCTTTGAGTTTGATGTTGATGCTCCAAGAATGGATGTGGAAACCACCACTGCAGATATTCCAGTTGCCACTAGTGTTTCTGATCCTGTCATCCTTTCAACACACCCCGTTACAACTACTATTGCAGGTCCATCTGGAACAATTCATGAAGAGCCTTGTAGTTCAAGTGGTAAAAGGCCTGGAGAACCATTGAGAATGTTATTTGACGATGATTCAAGTGATGATGATGAATTTATCAACATGAGTTTAATGAAGAAACGCATAGTTGTGCTTGAGCAAGATTCAATTCATAAAGATGCCAAGATCATTCAACTTGAAGATACCATAGTGCAAAAAAATCAACAAATTGATCAGCTTCAAGGTGATATCACTTTGTTCTTCAACATGGTTTGTGATCTGCGTGGAAAGTTGGAAAAGAAGTTTGGTCGAGAGTTTTCTGATCCAACTGATGTGGAAAGTAGAAGAAAAGCTGATGAAGATCGAGCTAGAGCATTTTCAAAGGATGATGCCGAAAGGAATGCTGCTATGAATAAGTATTTTGAAAGAGTTACGGATAGAGAGGCTGACAAAGCAAAAGCTGAAAGAATAAAGAAGAAAAGAGAGCTTGTGGTACTGAAAAACAAGAATCTCAATCCTGAGGATGACGATGCTCAAGCTACTCATCATCTGATGGATGTTGGTGAAAATTTCTATGATCAAGTTGGAAATCGCTCTGGTGTTGTTAGCTGGGGATTTAATCATGACCGTCGCAGGTGGTGGATTAAGAGGAAGGTTGGACCTGTCGAATGGTACAAGAATCCCGCTCAGTTTCAGACATTCACTAAGGTGGACCTGATCACACTGTCAAGGTCACCTTATGTTGATGATCAGCCTGGCGGGCGTGGATATATGTTTTTCGAAAGACTGCAGAGAGAAGTTGTACGTGGATTTCCTTCTATGCGCACTGCTGAGTCAATTGTCACTCCTGCTGAAAGGGGAGTTAGAGATCCACGTACCAACAAACGGATGAAGATTGTGTCATGGCCGCCAACTGACAAGGAAAAGACTATTCCTTTAGTCAGGAAAATTCCTAAAGGAGCTCTAAAGACCATGCAATTTTGGGCTTATTATGAACGATTAGGGCAAGCTGTGAATGTTTGTGATGATAATGTGAGCTTTCGCTTGATTGATCAAGTGGATTTATTAAACTTGGCTTGAGAAGATTTGGAGGTGCTTGCTCGACATCCGATCAAAGTTACAGAAAAGTATGAGGAGGTGGCTAAAGGTTGGACTTCTGCGGCTGCATCTGTCTTACATATCAGTACAAGAGGTTTTGGTAGTTTCAACGAAACAGCTGGGAGGTAGCGGTGGAAATTGAAGTCTTAAGAAACTCTATGCATAAACCTAGGGGGAGATTGTTAGAACCTGAAGGTTTATTCATAGAGGATTACAATGTTTAGGGGTTGATGTGTAAAGTTTTGCTTAATAGTGTTTGGGGCGATATGTTTGTTTTGGGTCTAGTAGGTTTCGAGTGGGCCTAAAGGGTTTCGACCCATTTTGTTTAGTATTTAAGTAAACCTCAACCATTAGGTTGAGGTTGATCAGTTGTCGAGAACAAGAAGGCCAGCCGAAACCAGTTTTGAGTCTTGTATCCGTCACCTTCAATCAGTGAATGCAAGATAGCTTTGGTTTGTTTTGATTACTTATATTGTTTTGGTTATATTAGTTCTTGAATCCACTTGTGTTTGATTTCCGCACTTACACAAGTTATTGTTTGATATCGTTGAAAGATCCTCACGGGTTTTACAGGAAGATCTTCTGAAACATCAAATCAGAATCACCAGCAAGGCAATCAGAGAAGTTATCAGCAGAATCCAGATCAAGGAAGATCGAGTTGTCCAACTGAAGGTTCGAATAATGATATGATGGAACTGTTGAAACAGATAAAGAAGGGATTCTATAACCATTCGAGCTATCAAGGAGATCAAAATAACTATGACAACAACTGGCAGACTCAAGAGAATAGGCAACCGGGTAAGCATGAGTCGGATGATAACTCCATCAATGAAAAATTTGATATGATTATGGAGTTGTTGAAGGATATTTAGAAAACCAACGAGGTCGGTAAAGGCATTATCACAGCAGGTTGGACAATTAGTTGAAGAAGTGGCTATCATCAGAAGAAATCAAGATAAGCTTCTTAGTGATTTTCAGAAAAACCCAGCTCACAAATCTTCTCACACAAGTGTCCACATAGATGAGGTACGTACTCCTTTTCTTTTTAAAATTTTTACTATTGAAACTCAGTCACCACAACATGTTGAGGGTATGGTAGATGATGTGACTGGGTCTGCGGGTGAGAGTGAACGGGATCAGGAAATTGGAAGTTTTAAAAAGTTTAAACATGGTTTAAATAAAACATTTTCTGATAATGATAATGAGAATGTATGTGATAACTGGCAAATAATCGGTAATTCCGTACAAACTAATCACTATTTTTATTACATAATCTCATGCATTTAGCGTAATTTAATTATGTAACCGTTTCGTATACTAGATAACAGTGTTAGGACATGGAAACAATGCTAAAACATATATTGGTTTTCATCATATTGAGAATCCAATCAAACAATGTCCTAAAAGTGTTGGTAGAAAGTGTTGCGCGCACTTTTCACGGTTACACTATTCATGCCAGCAAAACCGTGAAAACAGAACGAAACAATGAAAAACGACCCACGAATAACATAACTGAGTCCATAAATATCAGAAAACACAAATATGAAAACATATCTTGCAATAATACAAGACTTTCCGGTACAACGCCCTAAATGCGAAATCGTCTGTTTCGCTAAAAATAAAACAATTTTAACTCGTCCGAACTAATAATTTACCATTTTCGAGACTCTGGAATTATGACAAATGATAACAAATACATGAAAACAATATGAGGATACCAATGGGGTGTCCGAAACATAAGCCTTCGGTGATGCGTTGCAACACCCACAACTTGTCCGTTTTTGAACCAACAAGCTAATAAATAATATTTTCGACGCCAAAATAACTCAACGGAAGATATGGCAAACTAGTTAAGCTTATTTTGGGACTCGAAATCACTTCATGTGTCGCTTGACGGTGAAAAACAACTTGTGACAAAGCTTCGTCGGTATGACGCAAAAGTGCTGTAAACTAACCGACGGCCAAACGGAAGACATCTAAGGTATCAAAATACAATTTCTACTAGTTTAGTGAACTAGTTAAGGTCGATTAACAATCTGAATCCCTAATTACCCCTTAATGGTGTAATTAAACAATTAATTACCATACTTTATATATTTACCAAAATATATATTTTTAACCGATTTTTATAAAAAAAAAATAATATACCCCCCATCCTAGCCGAAAACTAGGTGGGTCCCACCCACAAGATTCAAGTTTGAAATGGAAAGATTGAAGCATGGTTGGAGATTTGTTGTTTGAAAAAATCATGAAGATGCCATACTTTTTATTATAATATAACACTCCATCCTATCATCTTTTGCACCCATTTTCACAACACCACAAACACCCCTTCCCTTGCCTTCATATCGGCAGCCAAGAACCACCCACAAAACCACCTTCAAATTTCCATAAACTCTCCATTTTTCACATAATCTAGCCATTACAAGGGTATATATACACATGGGTTAAGCATAAGGAGCACTTAAGGGAGTTCTTGGAGCTTATCTTCTTCTTAATATTCTTATTTGGCTTGTGCAAAGTTGTAAGCTCTCAAATCATCATATTTAAGTTCCTTATTACTAGTAGATACTAGAAGTACAAGTTGTTGATCTTGAAATTAAAGATAAACATAACCAAAAACCCTAATCTCAAACATAATAAATCACTAAATATAACTATATTAAGTGTTTATTTAGTAGATTTGTGATAGCGAGTTAGTATAATCTTGTTGTTTATGTTGATCATGTTAGAACGAGTTGTTTAAAGATGGGATTATGATGATCTTGATGCTTATATATTGTAGTAATCTATAAGCATGTTACCCTTGCCATGTTAAACTTGAAAATATGATTTAAACATGTAAATGTTTTAATCATGCAAGATCATCATCTCTAAAATCATGAGCTTTACATATGTATATAACCTTGCTTATGGTTCCTGAAATATTAAACATATAATGGACATGAGACTTGACTTTTAAACACTAGTAAACTTGGTATTTATATAAAAAAAGGGTGATATATAAAAGTCTTGGTACTTTACTAACTTGAAAAATATGTAACCTTTAGAAGTATTTTCAAAGTCTAAGAATATAAGAAACCAAGTTCTTTTTTGTAAAAATAAGTCCGTAAAGGATAACCATGAGAACTTGTTATTTTAAGAAGCATGAAAACATACATATGTTAAAAGCTCATGAAAGAATGAAGACATATGTGATTATTACTTGAAAAATGGTTTTCGGGGAAGCTTGACAACTTGGTGATGAATTGGAAATTGATATGTGGTTTAAATACGTTTTTTTAAACGTGGAAAACGCCATAGTTAGGGGAAACTATGGCAAAATTTTCTAAAAATCCAATCACGATTAAAAGTATGATTTATGGGGGATTAACGAGGTTAAGCACGATTAGTGGTCTTAAACGTCATTATGAAAGTTTAGATAAAAAGGGGTAAACCGTAATCATCCAAGAGTTATTATAAACTCATACATATATTTTTATTAAAATAAATGGATGAAGTAATAAGTATATGTAAGTATACTTTTTGATAGAATATATATATATATATATATATATATATATATATGTTCCAAATGACCCACTTGGTGTATTATACTTGTGTATTATTTGTATGTAGTAGTGTTAGGAGATACATGCCAAATACCAAATACACTACATGTGAAAAAAAATACACCGATACATATCATGAAAACAATCGCAAGAAAACAAGTAGAAATTACTACACAAATGCGTGTACACCAACATCCTCAAAATAACAAGAAAATGATACAAATTTACGTCCTTAAACGAAAAATCGGACGAGCCGAGGATTCGGGCAACAGACAAATTTATAAAAATATATTCCTAAGAAATAATAAATAAATTTCAATCGACCAAATATGACATATAAACAAACCGGTCGAAAAAGGAATGCATAACATCCGATGACGACAAAATGGGCGTATCGTCACTACGAGAAACTACTACGACATTTGGGCGACTCTTCGACGCGTAAATATACCTATAAAGCGACTACGACGACACATCTAAAAATAAGGCATTTTTAGATGCTTAACGGATACTTATATATATATATATATATATATCACCAATAACAAAAATCCGGAAAGTTGAAAAATACAAGAATTACTAAGCATCCTTATAAGAAGGATGAACATTATAAAAATTTCATACTTAGTAAACTTTGACAAAAATGCAAGATTATTTAATGGACTCATGAAACTCAATTTGGGCTAGGCCCAAATTACTTAAATACATGGGCTAGGGCCCAATAACAATAAATCATGGGCCAAGGCCCAATGACATTAAAACATGGGCATGGCCTAATAACAATAAATCATGGGCTGAAGCCCAATAACATTAATTCATGGGCAAGGGCCCAATAACATAAAAGACATGGGCTCGGCCCAATGACATAAAAACATGGGTTAGGCCCAATAACATAAAAGACATGGACTAGGCCCAAAGGCATGGGCTCGGCCCAATGACACGCGTGCGAAGCACAAGGACATGTGAAGGGTGAAGCATGTTCACACATAATTCAATACATATAAAATATATTTATACGTTTATGAAATCAATCTATATAACAAACGAACGAACAAACTACCAACTCTCAAAAATGCAAAGTTGTTCCAAAATGACAAGTGAAAACATAATAAGAATTCAAGATGAACAACTTGTACGAGGCCTGATAAGACCTAGTGTCTAATAAAGTTAGTACACATGTAGCTTAATCACGCGTACGGACGCTCACTTACGGTACTACATACAAGGAACGCAAACTTGTGAGTTCATGTCCCTCCTTTAACTGATTTCAATGTTTTGTTTTTAAAACATCGAGGGGAAATACATGTTAAGCAAACGATATGTTAACTATGGGTTTAGATGATAACACGATCGATGTACATAAGTAGGATGATGACATTAGTAACCATTAAGCACTTAGTGACCAAGGTGCAAAAAGTGTAGATCTATAGAGCTTGAGACACGCTCCACCCCTGGTTGGTGCCATAGGAGTGCTTTTATGATCCCAATGATGTCAAAGTTGTCTCGGGTTGGTTACTTACTTATGGTACATAATGTCAGGGTGTACGCGACACACTGATAGATCCTTAAAATCCATGAATGCTAATAACATACCCGAATTTCATTACAAGATAACATTTATGAGATTTCATATGATAACAATAACTGCATGAACTCGCTCAACTTTTGTTGACTTTTTAAAACTACATGTATTTCAGGAAACAAGTCTTGAGCCGGTGATACACTACAGGAAACGGGAATGTCAATGATAACGATAGCCGCTTTTGGAGGATTTGTCTTTTATATCCCAACTTCGTATGGGTATATAGGGAACAAAACCTCAATATGTTTTATGTCAAAAACAATATTTTGTGTTGTGTAATATAACTTGGTAACTATGTTATGTTTGACGTTGTAAACGTTGTTGAAACTTGAAACTATTTTGGAAACTTGTAAACTTTGGATGAAATCAATATATGTATGGCATCGTTGTTGGTTTATTATGTTTACTTGATTGGATTCAATGATTACCTTTCTTACGTCACACACAATACGCTTCCGCTACCAGCAGGGTGTGATAATGTAAAGGTTCCATTCCCTACGGCTTTACTTGCACCCAAAAATTTAAGTAAACGAAAATCACCTAAGGGTGAAAGTTGGGAAAGTTTTGAAAAGGTAAAAATAAATAAACCATTGCTTGAGAAAATTAAAGAGAGTCCTGATCACGTTGAATTTTTTGAAGAGTTGAGTACCCGAAAACGACATCACAAGTGTGACAACCCGCAACTTCAGGTTACTACTTTAACTTAACCACAGTTAATTTAATCATACATTCATAGCACTGAATTTAACTAGGGTTAGTTAAATGAGTCTACGTCAGTAATTCAAGGAATTATCGGAACACATACATGTTAACTCTCGAACATTGACAAGCATCGTCAACAATAATTGTAAACAGACGGTTTTATACGAAACTGTTGTGCTGCATGACAAATACGTGAACTACGTGTTTTAATTGTAAATTACAATTTGTTATGTGTTTATGTGAAAAGTTCTAAGTTAGGGCTGTTTAGTGTTAATATTGAAAATATAACAAAACTCCTTAACCCTAATCATTTCTCATAATTTCAATCATACGACAGTTGCAAGTTCTCTAAATCATTTAGGGTTTCACAATCTCTAAACCTTTGATCTTTGATCTCTCCATTCTTCAAGAACAAACTCCACATCGAATATAAGGTAATGTTCATATTATACGTTGTTATTCTTATTCCATTGATTCATGCAAACCCTAGTCCTCCAAACAATGATTCTGTGCTTAGTTGATCCTTCAGACTGTTTGTACAATGGTTTGTGATTGTGTATTGTTTTGCCTGTTGTTAGGATGTAATCTACATGCTAGAATTGTTAAACTTTTACTGGATTTGTATGATAGATTGGGGTTTTGATCGTGTTTATTGATTGTAACTGTTTTATTGAAAACTGCAAAATTCGTTTTGTTAATTTTGTGCGTTGTTTGTCTGAAGTTAACAGTCAAGCTTTGTGAAGTCACAAAGTCTGAGTTTACTCGTGTCCGGACTTATGTGTTTATCAGAGTCGGAGTTTTGAAAAGTATGAAAGTTTATACATTTTAGTCAGGGTTTTCAAGTTTTCAAAGGCATGTTCAGGATTTACAAAATAAATGTTGTGGTCCGATTTTAATAAATAAAGAAGAGAGTTCAAGGTTTTATCTTTGGTTCCAGGATTTCGGAATTTGTTAAAAAGAAACTATTGCTTCTGAGTTTTGTTAATTGTTTGCGAAATTGTGAGAATAAACAAGGTCCGAGTTTCCTTATACTTGTTTCAGAGTTTTCCAAATAATCTTACAAGGTCCGAGTTTAATTCAAGCATATGTGGTCCGAATTTAATTGTGTTTGTACACAAGTGATCCGAGTTTAGATGTTAGATAACAGTGGGTCCGAACTTCTTGATTTATGCTCAGAGTTTATTTAGGAAACATATCCGAGTTATTGTGTAACAGGCTATGTGAGTCCGAGTTTGGTGTTTATACATCAGAGTTTCTTTTTCTTTAATACCTTACCTAAGGTCTGAGTATAGGATCCTATGTGAGCCGGCTAGATTAAGTAAATCATGGTCCGAATTATTATAGTGTTACATAGGATGTCCGGGTTTAACAAGGGATCCGAGTTTGATTGATTTTGTGTTGTCCAAGTTTGATTGATTTTGTGTTGTCCGAGTTTGAGAACCCACCTATGTCCGAGTTATCTAAATAAAAACCAAACATTAGAATTTATATTGAGAGGTCCGAGCTTATTAATAACACACACATGAGGACCAAGTTTAAGTTCCTGAGGTCCGAGTTCTTGTAAGTCATAACATTGATCCGAGTTTGGTCAGGACATGTGTAATATTTCCAAGTTTACTGGGTTGGGGTCAGGTTTACCATTGATCGATGTAGAATGATTGGATCAAGCTAGTCTTGTAATGCCTCGTGTTTTGTAACTTTCCTTAATTAGAAAGCTTGTCTTATATTTCTATTTTCGGAAACTTGTAATCTCTTGTTATCGTACTTCGTTTCAAATCATTGTAAACCGAGGCTTTGATCATAATGAAACTGATTATGTTATGTGAAAATATACATTTTTATTTGTACTTACTTATACGTTCAAATCATACACTTATACATTCGAATCATACCCACTTGTTACATTTTCATGATTCTCGCAAAAACGTATTTAATTTACAAACAACTAACGTGAATACGTGACTTTATACGCTATGTACATACAATTACCCATTTATATGTTCACAATACTTGATCCATCCCTTTTTATGCAAGAAACACCTAATTATATGTCAATTATACTTGAAATACCTTATTATGTGTCATAAAACAAACCATAGGGACTAAATATGTCAAAAAACAAACAAATGGCCCGGATAAGTGGCACCGCGCCCCGCGACAGCCCCACCTCTTCTCCTTCGCGGCCCGCGAAGGTGTTCGATCCGTAGAAAGTTTAATCCAGCCTACAGATCGGTCACTTCTTGCCTCTCAACTCCTAACCAACTTCTTTATTACACACCCAACTACTAACCCTAATCCTCCACTATATAAACAACACCTCTAAGCCTCTTTTTCATTTTACAAACCTTCTAATCACTCTCTAATCCTCTCCAAACACTCAATAATTTCTGATTTTTGAGCAGAAAGTTTATGAGTTTCAAAGTGAGTTCTAGCTCACTTCTCCAACTATTTCTTCTTGTTTCTTCTTTTGTTTTCACTTGGATAACCTCTAGGAAGGTCTTCACAAGATTACCATGGTAATCTACGGTGAAACCTCACCGTATTTAAGGTCCAAAGTGACTTGTATTTTTTGATTTTGTTCATAGTGTTGCAACTTCGCTTTCTTATACTTTTTCTCACTGTTCTTCTTCTACAAAGCTTGGAATACCTATTGGAGTGTTTCCACAAGATTACCAAGGTAATCTAAGGTGGAACATCACCATTTTTAGGTCCCAACTTTCTGTTTTGAAGAAACTTGGTTAAACTTTTATAAAACAAAATTGTCCCTGAGGTTTGGGTATGGCTAGTTTCATCCAAAACAACTTTTTTGTACTAAATAGTCCTTCACTTTTGAGATTTTTTGTCATTTTCATCCAAAAGTCTAATTTGCTTTATTTTTTCTGTCAAATATTTGGATGAAAATGGCAAAAAATCTCAAATCTCAGGGACGATTTTGGCAAAAAAGTTAGACGTTTGGATGAAAATAACAAAAAATCCCAAAAGTGAAGGGCAATATGGTATAAAAAGTTGTTTTGGATGAAATTGGCAAACATGCCCAAACCTCAGGGATGATTTTGGCAATTTACTCTAAAATATATTTTTCTTGCTTGAATCTTGTACCTAGCAACCTCCTAAACCCACCAATGGTTGTGGGAATTGGTGGGAACGATTCTTACAAGTTTAAAGGTACAAACAACCTCTAAACTTTCTGATTTGTTAGGGTTCAATACAACCCACAAGTGTTGTAATCACCTAAGTTTGCCATAGTTCATATGGTGAGACTTATATTAGATGCAAATGTGAACATTGGTTGCTTAGGCATTTCTAACTTGGTTCCACACCTCACTTGATGTTTTTAGTTGATATTATAAGTAGCTTTCTAGTATCAAAGTAACATAACCCCGTTTAGCCTCCGACACTTAGGATTACCTTTCCATGTCGTGTTGGTTCACCGTGGTTAAAGACTTACTTGGCTACTTGACTTGTATTAGTAGTACATCAATGGTTTGGCGTCGCAAATTATGAGTATGGTTATTGCGGAAAATCTTGATAACTTACCACGGATTATCCATCTAGCACACAAGGTCACTGATCAAGAAGTCGAACGGGGTTCACTACCAGAGCGTGGTGCTGCGACTACTCCAGCTGCCGAAAACAAGCATAAGTGGAATGATTCAGACAAGTCTTCCAACTCAAACCAGCAACAGAAGAAGACTGATAACAACAACAACCGCAAATTCAACCAGTCTTCCTCTGCAAATCAAAACCAGAGCAACAACCAGAATCAAGGCTCTTATGCAAGTAAGCAGCTGAAGTGCAACAAGTGTAACTACCATCATCATGGGCAGTGCACTCGAGTATGTCAGAGGTGTAAAAAGGTAGGACACATGGCGAAAGACTCCAGAGCTCCGTTTCCAAAACAACAACATCAGCAACAGCAACAGCCACAACAGCAAAAGAGACAACAACCGCAGCAAAATCAGGGTAATCGGAAGGGGTTCTTCCAGTGTGGGAGCGAAGGCCACTTCAAAAAGGATTGCCCACAGTTAAATCAGAACAACAACAATGTGAACCGTAACAACAACAACAACAACGGGAACAACAATAACAACAACGACAATGGTAACAACGGCGGAAATGGTGCTCGTGGGAGAGCATTCACTATCGGCGCGGGTGACGCCAGGAACGACGACAACGTCGTAACCGGTACGTTTTCTGTGAACAATCTTTTCGCCTCAGTTTTATTCGATTCCGATGCTGATTGGAGTTACATATCTTTGAAATACAGTAGATTGTTAGGATCGACCCCGACACCTCTTGAAACCAAACATGTTGTAGAATTGGCTGACGTCAAACCAATTGAAGCGTCTAATGTTCACGTTGGGTGCAAACTCGACCTTCTAGGGCAAGTGTTCGACATTGACCTTCTTCCCGTCACTCTTGGTAGCTTTGACGTAGTCGTCGGTATGGACTGGTTGTCCAAACACCGAGCCGAAATTCTCTGCAAGGAGAAGATTATATGTATTCCTCTCCCTAGTGGAGATTCACTGTCTGTTCAAGGTCACCGAAGTGGTGCTACGGTTGGCATCATTTCAGCTATGAAAGCCCAGTAGTGCTTACGGAAGGGTTATCCTGCTATTCTAGCTCTCGTTACCGATACACAGTCTGAGGAAAGGAAGATCGAATACATTCCAGTCATTCGTGACTTTACCGATGTGTTTCCCGAGGAACTTCCAGGACTGCCTCCACATCGACAGGTGGAGTTTCGGTTTAAACTTACACCAGTCTAGGCAGTTAAAGGAAGTCGAGCCAAGAATCATAATTTTACAAACAATAAAACAAGGTTTAATAACAGAATTCATTGAAATAAAATAAAGAAACTAGAAAACGAGAAACTAGTAAGGTAAAACCCGTAAATTCCTTGATCTCTAAGCTTTCCACTTGACTCCAATGATTCGTAGCCTTTAATCTTTGCAAAATATCTCTAATTCACGTCCAAGATTAATCACGTCTCATATATACGTCCCCGTTGATATCGATATATATGGCTGATTTGATGTATGGAATAATTATATATGATCAGGGTTTTTAATATAATATATCCATATTTGTTTAAAAGCCCATGACCATATTGTTTACGTGAATCCCTGGGTTTGAAGTCTTGGCGGTCCCCAAAATAAATATAAGAGTAAATTACAAGTTTTGTTCTTTATGTATGTCCCAAATTGCAGGCGCTTTCCTTTGTCTTTAAAATTGATGAGTTTTGTCCTTAATGTTTGCAAATCTTGCACGTTATGTCCTTTAGGCCAAACCCAGTTAAATTTTTTTTGTTAAATCATATTACACAAGGGTAATTTGGTCATTTTACCTATATATATACATAAATATTTAATTAACAAAAAAAAATTTAAAAAAGATACAATATCCAACCACCGTCCAAATCATAAACTCTCTCAGCTTCTCTCACTTCTCTCACTGAACTTTCTATCCCTCTTCTATCTCTCATGAATCTCCAGCCACCACTCTCCATTAAAAATTAAGAACCTAAATTTTGACCTCCAAACCCTGTCTCTAACTGATCGCCCATGCAATCACCTATTAGGGGTCACCTCGCTCGGATCAGGTTAACGGAGAGCAGCGTTGGCTGGTGGTGGCGAGGAGGCGGATGAACGAAGGAAATGAGAGGGCAGCGTAGATGTGTTTGTTGACAGTGATTACTGACAACCTGTTGGAATGAGTGTCGGGTGAAGATCTGGTGGGTTAGATTATTGGGATTATGTGAGGGTTAGGGGAGATAGAGGTGGAGATGGGGCAAACATGGTGGCGGTGGTTGTTGGGGTTGATCTTTTCTGGAAAACTGTTGTTCTTCGTCTCCGTGGTGAGTGTTAAGTGCTTTAGTAGTTTTTTCTCTAATTTAGAAGGGTTGGTGTTTCTTTGATTTGGAATGTGATATGGTTCAGTGTAAAAAAAAAACAAATTTGGGGATTTTTATAAAATTCTCATATCTAGAGTTCATCAGTCACACCCAAGACTGTTCTTGAATAAATATTCATTTTTGGGATCTGGGTTTTGCACCGATTGCAGTTCCATATTACTGAATGTCAATAAGCCATTCACCAGTAAGTGTTCTAACCCTGAATTTGGGGATTTTTTGTTCAGATGATTTGGGGATTTTTTGTTTGTTCATGGATTTGGGGATTTTTTGTTGAATCTGGTTCAGGCGATGTAATTGATGGTGATGTTGGAGACAGTGGAGTGGTGATGGTGGGTCAGGCGATGGTGGAGATAGTGGGTGGTCGGCGGCAGGTGAGGGTGGGAGGTGGTGGTGGTCGGCGGCAGGTGAGGGTGGGAGGTAGTGGTGGCAGGTGGTGGGTCTGCAACTTTTGAAGATGGTGTGATATTAATTTTAAGTTAATTACATACATTTTCATAAAAAACGAAATTACAAAAATGCCCTCATGTGCCTTGCACATGATCAGATCTAACAAAAAAAATTAACTGGGTTTGCCCTAAAGGACATAACGTGCAAGATTTGCAAACATTATGGACAAAACTCATCAATTTTAAAGACAAAGGACAGCGCCTGCAATTTGGGACATACATAAAGGACAAAACTTGTAATTTACTCTAAATATAATATGCAGCTTCTCCAAGAAAGTGGTGTCTAGAGAAAGGAATCCCAATAGTAGCCGCATTCAGTTTTCGTTTTATGATGATGATCTATATTATACATATACTAGGTTATCATCCGGAAATTTTCCGGATAGGAAAATTTAATTTACAACAAATAAAAGTATAAAAATAACATTTTTAACCTCTAAAGTATCGTCTTTCCTTTTTCTCCACCATAAATTTTTAATTCGATTCAATACCGACATTTAGTGTTTCCGGTACCGATTCAGTACCAGCATTTAGCGTTTTTGGTACCGGTCCGGTATACCGACCAACTTCAACAATTGCACTTGTGACGATCTGTATGTTTGGAATTTAAGAGATCGTGATTATTATAAAAGTAAATCATCAACCAAGAATCATCATTACTTAGAAAGAAGTGTTTAGGCTATAAAAAAAATTATTATGAAAGGCGGTATATATGCTATCATTGTAGTGCAATTGATTATAAAATCATCCTCTTCTTGACTTCTTCATACCGTCAACTTCAGCACAAAATTTACGCAGGCATAAGCCGTATTTAAGTCATTGAGTTGAAATACTATTGATAGTTATAATGTACTCTTTTAAAACATCAACATAATCACAGAATACAAAATATTTTTTAAGCTGTAATAATTACCATTGTTTGCTTAAAATGCAAGGCAACCATTTCATGACTACATTTGACAGCAAGAACTGAAAACTATACAAAAACGTACCCTAATCTCTCCAGCTGCGGCCATTTTTTAATCTTTCTTTCACCATCCAACAGCAACTGAGGAAACTCTATCTGGAAAACATAATGCAAAATATATGTATTAAGTAATTATATAATCATAACATTTGTCAAACACTCAAGCATCTGATCATCTTATCATTACACCTTCAATCAGCATAAGTGCAGAAGCACATCCAAACATAGTCTTGTACAGCCATTGTTATTAGCCTTCATTATCTAATTACAATTAGTTAAATCACATAACCACTTTTTAAATGCAATCCAAACAACCAGTAATTGTGCATGAGCCACATACACCACTTCTACGCTATGCAGCTAGCGCGGTTAAAAATCGGATATCGGTCAAGGACAGATATTTGAGATATAGGTTAACGCGGTGGGATATCGGTAATTTTAATATCATGGAGGATTTATTGTAACAACCCTCGGTAAAACCAACACTCTCATAATATGTTTGACACCCTATTATATTTTAGAATGTCCCAATATGTCTTATAATATACCCCGTATGTGAAAATCAAGCCTGATATATGTTATAGTTTATAAAAATAAAATAAAAACCTGAAATATGAGTTGAGGCGGGCCGCATAAACCCACCCCACACATTTACGCGGGCCGTATGGAAGTGTTGATGGACTCCGCTGAATCCTTTAGTTCAAGCGGGCCGCATAAAACCTCGTCTAAGTTGACGCGGGCCGCGCGGACTCATAACACGCGATCGCACCAGAGGATGACACGTGTCAACATCGTGTCGAGTCTAGTAGCTGACCCAGCTAAGCTACTGCGTTGACTCATGTTGACGCGGGCCGCGTACATGTTCCTTGTCTTTGACGCGGGCCGCGTGGAAACCCAATTACACAAGTATAAATAGCATTCATCAGTTTACGAATTCCGTCGCTCACATTTCATTCTCAATCTCGAAATTCTCTGATATTTGACATAATATTTTGGGTATTATACCCCTAATTAGCGAGGTTCTGCTCCGTTGTAAGTATTATAACCCCGGTTTCGTAACAGTTACGCTGCCCGATTGATTTAGGGTTCCGTAACAACTGTCGTGTTCTGCCCGACGTAGTTGTTGGAATGCCATCTCGGGGAGGGTATCATTAATAATTTCAAAGGGTTATGGTACTAATCAATGTACATTTGTATAAATTATAGATTATATCCAGGAAACCCTTACGAAAAGCCTAAGACAGCAATGTGAGTTTATCCTCTTTTTGTTAATGTTTTTGGTAATGTTTTACCAAACCTTAAATGTTTTACTATGAAATTAAGCGGTGATTGAGTCTTTGTAGTTCTTCAATTACTGCCGGTATTATGGGGTTTTGTATACAAAATTTACTACGAGTAGTAGTAAGTCTGAATGACAGTGCATTACCATTGGACAACGAGTTAGCCAATGGGTAATTTGACCATAGCCATAGATCCGGTCGAGTGGCAAATACTGAATGAGTAATTGTGTAGAAATAAACAATGTGATCGCTCTCAATACTGCTTTAATTGATAAAATGTTTCTTGATTAAACTGGGATTCACTCACCAGTATTTCCGACTGACAAATGTTTTTAAAACGCGTTACAGGTAACACAATGTGAACAACCAATTAGTGAAAAGCCAGCTGGAGAGCACTGAAGGCTTGGGAAAAACGTGGCTATAAAAGTTACCTAATAAATGATGTTTTAAATTCAATAAAATAGGGTTTATCCCAATAATGTATTGTAATAAGAAACTTGGGTTTTTGCTCATGTTATTATTAATATAAAGAAGGTGGTTTTACTCTGATAAACATTTCCTAACTACGGTCCTGATGTAAATTCCGCTGCGAGACTAAACAACCTGATACCACCAAACTCTGAGCTCACGTCCGCCCGTTCCCGGGAAACAGGGATCGGGGGTTGTGACAGAAGGTGGTATCAGAGCCTAGCCACTGGTCTGAGCCAAAGAAGTGTTCTGCTGACACTTAAATTCTAAATTTTGTATTAGGAAATAATACGCGCATAACTGTATTTATTGGTTATGTGTTATTTGACTATCTGTTAGTTTTCAGTATGAGTGATCAAGGACCATCAGACGTGAATCGTCAGTTAGCTGATTCACCTAGGAGTGAAGGTACATCATCACAGCCTGCCCTCTCTGGGTATACTGCTGATCAGGAAGACGGGATATTTACCTTTAGAGCTAAATCTGAAGAACCATTTCCTACTAAGAAACGAGGGTGGTTCAGTAAAGAAGCTTTTGCTCGTAGGAAGAGAATGCGAAAACTGCAACAGCAAAGGGCTTTAGCAGCCATTAAGAAAGAAACAGATGCTCATACTCAAGATATGCTAAATAGAAGCCTAGCTAATTTCCATATCTTAGCTACAACTGCTGCTGACCCAGGTCTGGAACAACTAATAGCCCCACAACCACAAAACCCAGAACAACCCATGGAAATAGAAAATCAGGAAAACCAAGTGGAGATGTACAACTTTAACCCAGAAGAAATCCCTAGAGTACCTGCACCAAACCCCATAGACCCGAATTATGATCCCTGGTGGGACGACAATAGAGACTTTGTGCAACGTTACCCTATTCAGGATTATCCACCCATACAGAACATAGAAGCTTATCCAGGTATGGACCCTTTAGATCCCTATTACCAAGATGATTATATTAGGGAGATATTAGAGGATCCTTACCAATTTCATGAACTGTCACCCCCATATCAGGAAAACGTACCCCAGATTCCAAACCCAGTTCGAGAACCTGCACCCCCAATGAGTGCAGAAAACGTTCAAGAACTTAGGACTTTCGGGGAGGAAATTTTAGAGAACAGTGAGAGAATGCGTCAGGTGGGAGAGCGTCTCGTATGGAAATACGATGAGCGCAATATGGATTTTTGGATGAATCCATATCCGTGAATGTTATAATGGAGGAAGCGGTAGTAATAATAATATAAAAATAATAAAATAAAAATATGTGTGTATGGATGCATATTACTATTTTATTTCTGTTGGTATTGTAATCTTTAATTCTGTACTAGTGTGTAATAGACGCTTAAGTATATGAAAAGAGTAAGTAGCAATGATCTACGTTTTTAACTAGATTGCGTGTCATGTGAATTGTGATTAACTATATTAGATATCAATTGTGATATTAATATGGGGTAAATGTTTAAAATTCAGATGGCCGATGAAGAAAATCAAGGAAATCTAAATAACGATAACCAGAGTAACATTAACGTGGTTAATGATAATCCGAGCATCCATAACAACGAAAACCAAATGGATAATAGTGCCGTTCAACATATAGTGGCACAAGGAATCATAGATGCTATGCCATTTATTATTCAAACTATTCAAGAAGTGAATAATAAAAGTAAACACAGCAGTAAGTGACCAATTGAACAAGAAAACAGCGTAAACAATGGGCCTATACTTCAAATGCCTATTCCCAAAAGAAGAAGAACCGTGCCTAACGGTTGTTCTTATAAAGAATTCTGGTCTTGTAAACCAATGGAATTCTCGGGCAATGAAGGAGCCATTGCAACCTTACGCTGGATAGAAAAGACTGAGGCAGTCTTAAGGATAAGTAAGTGTGCTGATGAAGATAAGATATTGTTTGCTTCTAATTTGTTTAAGAATGCAGCACTAGAATGGTGGAACACTATCCTCCAGACAAGAGGAAGTGATAGGACTTATAATATGGAATGGGAAGGATTTAAAAACAAGGTAGAAAGGAAGTTCTGCCCACCCAATGAAAAAGAACAGATAGCAAACAAATTCCTAAATCTTAGGATGACTGGTGTAGATAGTAAAGGGTATACTAAAATATTCTTTGAATATGCTAGAATAGTGCCAACTCTTGCTTCACCAGAACTAGTGTTAATCTCTCGTTATATTTGGGGATTAATTGGAGAAATTAGACACGTAGTCAAGGCAGCTAGACCTCAAACCATAGAAGAAGCTGTAGAATTAGCCAATACCTTGACTGATGAGTTAGTCCGTATCAGAGAAGAGGATCAAAGGAGGAACCTAACCCAGAAGTTGACTCAAGAATTTCGTTCTGGAAATTCTAACCGTGGGAAGAATATAAGCTCTACCTCTACACCCTACTGTAGGTATTGCAAAAGAAAGCATTCAGGGAGATGCTCCATATACTGTAACTTTTGCAAAATGTCGGGACACAAGGAAGAAAACTGCAGAAAGAAAGCTAACAGCAGGGTATGTTAAAATTGTGGAGAACAAGGTCATATCAAGTTGAATTGCCCAAAATTAGCTCCAGCTACAGATAATAAGAATACTAAAAATGCTAGAGCATTTGTTCTGACTGCAGATGAAGCCAAGATGATTCCAGATGTCATTGCTGGTACGTTTTTAGTTAATGATGTCTTTGCTAAAGTATTATTTGACTCTGGTGCAAACCAAAGTTTTATTAATACATCGTTTTGCAAATTTCTAAATCAGTCATTAACTAAACTACCACATGAATGTTTAGTAGAGACAGCCAATGGAGAAACTGTTAGAATTTCTGAAATCTTGCAGGGAGCAAGCATAGAAATTTTAAATCAAAATTTATAGCAAACCTATATCCCATGAATCTGGTAGGATTTGATGTTGTTTTAGGAATGGATTGGTTAATAGCCAATAAAGCCAGTATTTTATGTGATCAACAGTTAATCCAAGTAAATTCACCAAAAGGTAAAATGATCACAATTAAAGGAAATAAATCCTCTAAGTCCAATAAATTTATCTCTGTGATGAAAACTGCAAGTTGTATAAGAAAAGGTTCTATAGTGTATTTGATTTCTATAATCACTAACACTAAAGGAAAAGATTTAAAAGATATTCCAGTAGTATCTCAGTTTTCAGATGTCTTTCCAGAAGAATTACCAGGACTACCTCCGGATAGAGAAGTTGAATTCAGAATCCATTTAGTACCAGGAACGTCACCAATTGCCAAAGCACCTTACCGTTTGGCACCCGCTGAAATGGAAGAATTGAAGAAACAATTAGATGAATTGTTAGAAAAAGGATTTATACAACCAATTTCATCGCCATGGGGAGCGCCGATATTGTTTGTTAAAAAGAAAGACGGATCAATGCGGATGTGCGTTGACTACCGTGAAATAAACAAGGTCACAATTAAGAATCGATACCCATTACCGAGAATTGATGATCTGTTTGATCAATTGCAAGGAGCGCGATTTTTCTCTAAAATTGATTTAAGGTCAGGATATCATCAATTAAAGGTACAGGAAGAGGACATTTCTAAGACCGCATTCAGAACGAGGTATGGTCATTATGAATTTACTGTCATGCCCTTTGGTTTAACCAATGCCCCAGCTGCATTTATGGACATGATGAACCGAATATGTAAGCCATATTTGGATAAATTCATAATTGTTTTTATAGATGATATTCTAATTTACTCTAAGAATAAAGAGGATCATGCAAGGCATTTGCACGCACTTTTAAGTTTGTTAAGAAAAGAAAAGCTTTATGCTAAGTTTTCAAAGTGTGAATTTTGGTTAGAACAGGCAAAATTCCTTGGACACCTAGTCAATCATGAAGGAATTCATGTAGATCCAACAAAGATTGAGGCAATTACCAAATGGAAAACCCCTGAATCACCAACCGAGATTAGAAGTTTCTTAGGATTGGCTGGTTATTATAGAAGATTTATTAAAGATTTTTCTAGAATAGCTATTCCTTTAACTAAGCTAACATGTAAATCTGTTAAGTTTGAATGGGGATTAAAACAAGAAGAAGCCTTTAGAATTCTTAAACAAAGATTAACCCATACACCTATATTAGCATTACCAGAAGGAACTGAAGACTTTGTAGTCTATTGTGATGCTTCTAAATTAGGTTATGGATGTGTATTGATGCAACGTCAGAAAGTTATAGCTTACGCATCTAGACAACTTAAGAATCATGAAGAGAATTATCCAACCCATGATCTAGAATTAGGAGCTATAATTTTTGCTCTTAAGATTTGGAGACATTACCTTTATGGTAGTAAGTTTACCATATTCACTGATCATAAGAGTTTAAGGTATGTTTTCGGACAGAAGGAGTTGAATATGAGACAAAGACGTTGGATGGAGTTTCTTAGTGATTATGATTGTGATATCCAGTATCATGAAGGAAGAGCAAATGTAGTGGCAGATGCTTTAAGTCGAAAGTATCATGAAAAGCCAAAAAAGGTACGTTCTCTTAAATTAAATCTCCAAGTAGATTTAAATGATCAAATAAGAGAAGCCCAAGAGTCTGTAATCAAGGATGATTCTGAAAAATTAAAAGGTATGTTAAAAGAATTAAAACAAGGAACAGATGGAATTTGGAGATTCCATGAAAAGAGAATGTGGATACCTAAATTAGGAAATTTACGTCATCGTATATTAGAAGAAGCTCATAAGTCTAAATATACGATGCATCCAGGAAGTGATAAAATGTACCAGGATTTAAGAAAAAATTTCTGGTGGATTGGAATGAAAAAGGACATAGCAACCTATGTTTCTAAATGTTTAACTTGTTCACAAGTTAAAGCTGAACATCAGAAACCCTCAGGTTTATTACAGCAATTAGAAATGCCAGTCTGGAAATGGGAATTTATAACAATGGATTTTGTTACTAAATTACCCAAAACTAAGAAAGGAAATAATACAATCAGGGTGATTGTAGATAGACTAACCAAGTCAGCTCATTTTCTACCAATGAAAGAAATAATTAGTATGGAACAATTAGCCAAATTATATGTAAATAAAATTGTTTCTTTACATGGCATTCCTTTATCAATTGTTTCTGATAGGGATAGTCGATTTACCTCTCGTTTTTGGTCAAGTTTCCAAAAGGCAATGGGAACCAAATTAAGGTTAAGCACAGCTTATCATCCTCAAACAGATGGACAAAGTGAAAGGACAATTCAGACAATGGAGGACATGCTTAGAGCTTGTGTAATTGATTTTGGAGGTAATTGGGACGATCACTTACCTTTAATAGAATTTTCTTATAATAATAGTTATCACACAAGTATCAATGCTGCACCATTCGAAGCACTTTATGGACGAAAGTGTCGCACCCCAGTCTGTTGGGCAGAAATTGGGGAACAACAACTATCTGGACCTGAGATTGTACAAAAAACAACCGACAAGATTATTCAAGTCAAGGAACGACTGAAAGCAGCACGTGATCGACAAAAGAGTTATGCTAATAATCGATGCAAGCCATTGGAATTTCAGGTAGGAGATAAAGTATTATTGAAAGTCTCTCCTTGGAAAGGAGTAGTAAGATTCATCAAACGTGGAAAGCTAAGTCCCAGGTATGTTGGACCTTTTAAGATTATTAGAAGAATTGGACCTGTAGCCTATCAACTACAACTGCCAGAGGAAATGGCAGGAATACATGATGTGTTTCATGTATCTAATCTCAAAAAGTGTTTAGTTGATGAATCAATGATAGTTCCTTTTAAGGATATAGAGGTAAATGAACAACTTAAATTTGTAGAAAAACCTCTACAGATTGAAGATAGGAAAATCAAGAATCTCAAACACAAGAGACTAGTTTTAGTCAAAGTAAAGTGGGATTCCAAAAGAGGACCTGAGTACACATGGGAACTCGAATCAGAAATGAAAAGAAAATATCCGCACTTGTTTCAGTAGATCTCGAGGACGAGCTCTAAACAAGGTGGGGAGAATGTAACAACCCTCGGTAAAACCAACACTCTCATAATATGTTTGACACCCTATTATATTTTAGAATGTCCCAATATGTCTTATAATATACCCCGTATGTGAAAATCAAGCCTGATATATGTTATAGTTTATAAAAATAAAATAAAAACCTGAAATATGAGTTGAGGCGGGCCGCATAAACCCACCCCACACATTTACGCTGGCCGTATGGAAGTGTTGATGGACTCCGCTGAATCCTTTAGTTCAAGCGGGCCGCATAAGACCTCGTCTAAGTTGACGCGGGCTGGGCGGACTCATAACACGCGATCGCACCAGAGGACGACACGTGTCAACATCGTGTCGAGTCTAGTAGCTGACCCAGCTAAGCTACTGCGTTGACTCATGTTGACGCGGGCCGCGTACATGTTCCTTGTCTTTGATGCGGGCCGCGTGGAAACCCAATTACACAAGTATAAATAGCAGGCATCAGTTTACGAATTCCGTCGCTCACATTTCATTCTCAATCTCGAAATTCTCTGATATTTGACATAATATTTTGGGTATTATACCCCTAATTAGCGAGGTTCTGCTCCGTTGTAAGTATTATAACCCCGGTTTCGTAACAGTTACGCTGCCCGATTGATTTAGGGTTCCGTAACAACTGTCGTGGTTCTGCCCGACGTAGTTGTTGGAATGCCGTCTCGGGGAGGGTATCATTAATAATTTCAAAGGGTTATGGTACTAATCAATGTACATTTGTATAAATTATAGATTATATCCAGGAAACCCTTACGAAAAGCCTAAGACAGCAATGTGAGTTTATCCTCTTTTTGTTAATGTTTTTGGTAATGTTTTACCAAACCTTAAATGCTTTACTATGAAATTAAGCGGTGATTGAGTCTTTGTAGTTCTTCAATTACTGCCGGTATTATGGGGTTTTGTATACAAAATTTACTACGAGTAGTAGTAAGTCTGAATGACAGTGCATTACCATTGGACAACGAGTTAGCCAATGGGTAATTTGACATAGCCATAGATCCGGTCGAGTGGCAAATACTGAATGAGTAATTGTGTAGAAATAAACAATGTGATCGCTCTCAATACTGTTTTAATTGATAAAATGTTTCTTGATTAAACTGGGATTCACTCACCAGTATTTCCGACTGACAAATGTTTTTAAAACGCGTTACAGGTAACACAATGTGAACAGCCAATTAGTGAAAAGCCAGCTGGAGAGCACTGAAGGCTTGGGAAAAATGTGGCTATAAAAGTTACCTAATAAACGATGTTTTAAATTCAATAAAATAGGGTTTATCCCTATAATGTATTGTAATAAGAAACTTGGGTTTTTGCTCATGTTATTATTAATATAAAAGAAGGTGGTTTTACTCTGATAAACATTCCCTAACTACGGTCCTGATGTAAATTCCGCTGCGAGACTAAACAACCTGATACCACCAAACTCTGAGCTCACGTCCGCCCGTTCCCGGGAAACAGGGATCGGGGGTTGTGACATTTATATATAGCAATTTAACACTAACGATTCAGTATATTCTGTTGGATTTATATGTACGGGTTCAATAAATCAACGCTGTTGACCGAGCTATGACCCGTAAGAGTTACACCTTGGGCAATGAACACTAAATCCACTTAACTCGATTAACTGGTAATTATGAACAATTAGCGAAATAAACATGTATATTATTTATACTAATTATAAATAATATATGTAACGTTTATTAAGTTATTCTCGGGCTTTGCATCGCGTCTTGAACTTGTTCTACATATATTAGATTTGATACCCAGTTAATTATTAAATATAAATATGATTAAAGAAAAACATAATCATGACATTCTTTTTCTTTTAGAAAACATAATCATGACAATACTTTTTCTTTAATAATTATGTTTAATAATAATGTATTTTTCTATGATTTGGCCATAATGTGGAGCCATCTCTCTTATTGCGCATCTTGGAAGTTATGAGTAGTGCCTATAGAGCTGGACATATATAGCTGACTATCTTAGTTTTCTCATAACATTACTTTCACGATATCAAGTTTCTTCTGAAAAAAAAAGTTTTTTTTTCTTTCTGCAAAACACACGCATCAATTTTATACGATCGCTGTTGTTCAGTCGAACACCACCGATTACCCGACGCACCCCGTTTTAGTTCGTGTTCTAGCAATTCGTTCATTGTACCTCGGTGTCTCAACCGGTTAGTCTTTAGCCGCAAAGGTATATTTAATCTCATCAGTAGATTAACAACATTAATAATAATATTGTATACCGTGTTTGCATGTTTGTAACCATGATCCTGTTCGGTTCGTTTTTGGTGTTGATTATTATATTTATTCCGCTGCGTTTATTAATTACCTATTTAATTAATAAAATATATCAAACCCGTTTTGATAAAAACTAAAATTGATCACCACTGAAACCCAACAGTGGTATCAGAGCCTTGCTTACAACATGCAAATCGGTACCGGTATTTTAACCGGAATTAGAACACAAACTTTAATTTTTTTTAAAGTTTCTGATCTAAATATTTTAAGGGCAACTTTAATTTTGGTCAATATTTTATTTGTTTTGCTTAACCAAAAGATTGCCCGATATATTTTGTGATTGTTGTAGAATATGTAAATCTGGCCCGACCTTGTTTTGTGGTTGTGTATATTATTCGGTTTTGTTATTATGTTTTTTAGCCACCTTGATGGTTCAAAGTTGTAATAGATAGGGTTTATTCCTTTATTGTATTTTGTAAAATATTTTAATAAACGAAGACCCGGAGACAAAAACTGAAGACGCTAAACAGGAGTCATGAAGTCAGTGGGAGTTGCTCGAGACGACTGGATGCACTCAAGTCCATCCTTGTGGTTGTTTGTGTGTTGTGACCCCGTGACCCGTTTGATCTTGCTAAAAGGCTCTAGCAAGATCGAACAATTTCTGGCCATATAGATTTACATATTTATCTTGCTATTGTGGTTGCTTTTTTTTTTTATCTTAAAATATGTTATAACATAACCAACCTAAATACCAACATGATTTTAAAAGGAGTTTTAAAATATTGAAACAATCACATTAAAACAAGTTCTAAATTGTTTTACAACTTGTTAGAATTTTGTTAAAAACAAAGTTTGTTTATAAAACAAATAATAACCAATTAAGTTTTTGCAAATTAAACTAGATTTAATCTTCAAAAACTATTAACTTAATAGATTCTATTAACTCAAAATTGGTTGTATAAGTCGCGACAAACTTAGTTTTAATAGGTTATTTAAAAACTAAGTGTCCTGAGAGATGAAAGAGTTCATCAAGATGTCACGACTAAAATATATACTAAAATTGGCTCTTGCGACCCTGTTTGGTAAACATTAAAATTAACCCATAATTAAAATCAATAGTCTATGCCATCCTATCACAAGCTACACTTGGAACGTAATGCGAACCATCAGTGTTTGGAGCCAAAGCACCGCACTTGATGTCTACCTTATCCTTCCAAGGTGCAAGGGTTTCGTTGACACACCCGGCCCTTCCACAAGTACTTTCTTTTAGGACGACTATTACTTTTTCTTTTTCTTTTCTCATCACATGCTCCAGCTATCTTGAAAGTAAAAGTCGGCATAGATGAGGCTAAACGTATCAATGCATAAGACAAGAGTTGTCTTAACGGCCTCATACCTGAGAGTTGTGCAATTCTCACAATTGACACTCGTTGTCAGTCTGCCTAGTCGCTTACTAAAGTGTATGCCACAGCTGCCTTTAATACTGACCTAGCCAGATTCTCATTCCTTGTTCTAATTACTGTAATGGGTCATTAATTAAATAAGGAAATATACATCAAAAATACTAATTAAATAATTTTTGCTTAACAGATGTCATCTGAAAACAACTCCTCTTTTGCTCTCAAGTCCATACTTGAGAAAGATAAACTGAATGACACCAATTTTCTTGAATGGCACCGCAACTTGAGAATTGTTCTCAAAATGGCAAAGAAGCTTTATGTTTTGGAAACCCCAATCCCAGCTGCACCTGAAAATGGTACTGCTCCTGCGAAGAAGGCTTTCGATGAACACAAAGAAGATGCCATAGAAGTTGCTTGCCTCATGCAAGCCACCATGTCCCCAGATCTCCAAAAGAACATGGAAGACATGAATGCTTTTGACATGATTGAGCAACTCAAGGGCATGTTCCAGAAACAAGCCCGTCAGGAACGCTATGATACCATGAAACAGCTTATAAGCTGTAGAATGCAAGAGGGTTCCTCAGTTAGTGCTCATGTCCTCAAGATGAAAGGCTACATCGATCAATTAAACAAACTTGGTTATCCTCTCCTAGATGAGATGGCTGTTGACTTCATTCTCAACTCTCTTTCCAGTCACTATGATCAATTTGTTATGAACTTTAACATGAATGACTGGGTAAAGACAGTGCCAGAGCTGCATTGGATGCTCAAAACGGCAGAGATGAACATTACCAACAAAACAAACCAAGTGTTAATGGTTCGATCTAGTGGTGTTAAGAAGCCCAAAACAAAGAAAAAGTTTTCTAACAGCAAAGGCAAAGGAAAAACTCCCGTTGCTGCCAAACCTGCCACCAACAAGAGTAAGCAAGCTGTGAAAGCCCATCTCCCAGAAGAGCGGCAATGCTATGAGTGTAACAAGATGGGGCACTGGAAACGTAACTGCCCCGAGTATCTTGCCAAGCTCAAGGTGAAGAAGGCTAATGGAGAAGGCACTTCTTCAGGTATTCTAATATATGTTATTGAATTTTTCACTGTTTCTAGCTACACATGGGTATTTGATACCGGATGTGCTTATCACATCATTAATGTCTTGCAGGAGCCTGAGAAGTGGAGGAAACTGAAACAAGGAAGCATGGAGCTAATTGTTGGCGATGGGAAGAAAGTACCAGTTCTAGCAACTGGCACATTTAATCTTACATGTCCTTCTGGTCTTATTGTTGTTTTGAACAATTGTCTTTTTGCACCTGGTTTGACCAGGAACATCATTTCAGTTTTGTTGTTGTTTGAACAAGGTTTTAAGTACGCTTTTAATGGTATTGCTATTTCTGCCTGCTTGAATGATATCTTTTATTTTGAGGCTAAACCTCGAAATGGTATTTATGAGATAAATGTTCAAACTGACAATAATATATAATCTTTCTAAACGCAACAAAGCTGGAATTAATGAAACATTTCTATGGCATTGTAGACTTGGCCACATAAGTAAGGCACGCATAAAATGGCTCCAATCCGAGGGGATTCTTGAATCCACTGGATAGGACTCCTTTAATGATTGCGAATCTTGCTTAGCTGGCAAACTCACAAAGTGCCCCTTCACCGGTGTTGGTGAACGGGCCAATGGTCTGCTAGGACTCATTCACACTGATGTATGTGGCCCTTTCAGAACCATGACAAGAAACCATGAAAAATATTTCGTTACTTTCATTGACGATTATAGTCGATATGCTTATGTCTATCTTATGAAGCATAAGCATGAAACTTTTGAAAAGTTCAAAGAGTTTCAAAATGAAGTAGAGAACCAACTTACTAGAAAGATAAAAGTACTTCGATCAGATCGAGGTGGTGAATACCTCAGCTTAGAGTTCCTCAATCATCTCAAAGAGTGTGGAATAATTTCAGAACCCACTCCACTTGGCACACCCCAACTTAATGGCGTGAGCGAAAGGAGAAATCGAACCCTACTTAATATGGTTCGATCGATGATGTGTAGAACTAACTTGCCTCACTCCTTTTGGGGTCATGCTCTTATGACTGCTGCCCGCATTGCCAATCTGGCTCCGACTAAAAAGGTAAACAAAACCCCATATGAGATATGGCATGGGCGTAAACCCGATTTGGAATACCTAAAAGTATGGGGATGTGATGCATACATCACAAGTGATGCTGATGATAAGCTCGATCCTCGAGGCGAAAAGGTTGTTTTCGTCGGGTACTATAAAAGAAACGGATATTATTTCTACCATCCTGATGCAAATGTTATTTCCATCAAAAGGAAGGTGCACTTTCTCGAGGAAGAACTTCTTAATCGAGGAACTGGAAATAATGTGGTTGATCTTGAAGAAATTCGAGAACCAACAACAACCACTGATGAAGTCGGAACGTCTGAACAACAAGAAATTGTTGCTGATGAATCAGACATGAACACAAGCATTCACAGAAGTAGCATGACTAGTAAAGAACCTGACAGATACCTTTGGCATCTCGAAGGTGCTGAAGTCTTGGTAGTAGATGAGTCTAATGACGAACATGCTAACTACAAATATGCTATCTCAGATCCTGAATCTGCGAAATGGCTGGAAGCCATGAACGCTGAGATGCAATCTATGCGTGATAATCAAGTCTGGGACTTGGTTGAGCTACCCCCCGAATCTCAGGCAGTAGGGAGCAAATGGATTTTCAAAAGAAAAACCGATATGCATGGAAATGTACACACCTTTAAAGCACGGCTAGTTGCGAAAGGTTTCACTCAAACTCATGGTATTGACTATGATGAAACCTTCTCGCCCGTTGCTATGATCAAATCGATCAGGATATTGCTTGCCATAGCCGCGTACTATGACTACGAGATATGGCAAATGGATGTCAAAACCGCTTTTCTTAATGGGCATTCCTCTGAAGATGTCTATATGGTTCAGCCAGATGGTTTTGTTGATCCAAAATATCCTAATAGGGTGTGCAAACTGAATAAGTCAATTTATGGACTCAAACAGGCATATCGTAGCTGGAATCTTCGTTTTGACCAGAAAACAAAGAGTTTGGTTTTGTCAAGAATGAAGATGAGCCTTGTGTTTACAGAAAGGCTAGTGGGAGCACCATATCATTCCTCATCCTGTATGTGGATGATATACTAATCATTGGAAGTAACATCCCTATGCTTAACGAAGTTAAACACTATTTGGGATCTTGTTTCGCAATGAAAGATCTTGGAGAAGCAGCTTATATTTTGGGAATCAAGATCTACAGAGATAGATCTAAGCGGCTTCTAGGGCTAAGTCAAAGTACATACATAGACAAAATAATGACACGCTTTAAGATGGAAAACTCCAAGAAAGGATGTGTTCCTATGACTAAAGGGACTGTGTTGGACAAATCGCAATCTCCTTCAACGGACATTGAAATTAAGCGAATGGAAGCAGTTCCATATACTTCAGCGATTGGTTCTATCATGTATGCTATGTTATGTACTAGACCTGACGTCTCGTATGCTTTAAGCATGACTAGTCGTTATCAGCAAACTCCTGGCATCGCCCATTGGACTGCTGTCAAGAACATTCTGAAGTATCTGAGAAGAACTAAAGATATGTTCTTAGTATTTGGAGGAGTAGAAGAAGAGCTCACTGTAAGATGTTACACTGATGTCAGTTTTAAAGCTGACCGAGATGATTCTCGCTCATAATCAGGTTTCGTATTCACTCTAAATGGAGGAGCTATCTCATGGAAGAGCTCCAAGCATAGTGTGGTGGCGGATTCAACCACCGAATCTGAATATATAGCCGCATCAGATGCTGCAAAGGAGGCTGCTTGGATGAAGAAATTCATAACCTCCTAGCATTAAGAAACCCATCGAGATATTCTGTGATAACACAGGTGCCATTGCTCAAGCCAAAGAGCCCAGGTCTCATCATAAGGCCAAGCACATTCTAAGAAAGTTCCACTACATACGGGAAATTGTGGAACGTGGAGACATCGTAATAAGCAAAGTAGACACATATCAGAACCTAGCAGACCCGTTCACTAAGCCTATGACTCAGGACAAGCATGATCAACACATGGATGCTATCGGGCTTAGATTAGCTAGCAGTATGTTTTGATTTAGTATTTGGATGTACGAACATTCAAACAGTTGTACCTTTTGAATTCACCTTTGATTTACTGGTTAAATGCAAACTTTAAATGTTACAACTGTGTTCGATTTTAATACGTTTAATCCATGAATCTTGTATTCTAAATTATCCGTAGTTGGTCAGACTCGTGGGAATGACTCTGAATTAAGACTATTCTTGTAATCCATGAATCTTGTATACCGTGTTTGCATGTTTGTAACCATGATCTTGTTCGGTTCGTTTTTGGTGTTGATTATTATATTTATTCCGCTGCGTTTATTAATTACCTATTTAATTAATAAAATATATCAAACCCGTTTTGATAAAAACTAAAATTGATCACCACTGAAACCCAACATATTCTCCTACCATTAACAAATTAACCTTTTGCACCTTGCAAAACACTAACAATTGTAGCAAGTAGGAACTGAACTTAAAACACTAACAATTAACAATTAAGACTTAAAACACTAATAGTTAGCAGTAATAAGAAGAAATACGAATGGTAGAACCAAGAAGAAAGGTATTGATATCTCGGGAAAATTGGTGATATATCGGTGAAATATCGATCAATATCGCCAATAATACCGGTACCAATATTTGACACCGATATTTTACATGGGGATCGATAACTGATATATCACCGATATTAACTGCATAACTTCTACGCAGCATATAACATAAGTGATTTTGATTACCTTAAGAGCCTTAAACCAAAAAATGATCTCTTTCATTCTTTTAAAAGCAAAATGTTACATATATAATAATAGGGTAGGGTTCTAAAGTGAACATTAGGTTGAGAGTGAACTATGTAAACTAATCTGAGCCATTGGATTACATCATCTAGAGATTTTTAAACAATGGCAAGATTGTAATTATAATATTGTAACTTCCCTTTAAAATAAATGACATAAGGGTATTTGCGTCTTTTGTAAATTGCATTTATTAAACAATATAATCAAAATCCCTAAAATCTCGCTAGTTTCCATATATACAAGATACACAGTTGTTATTGTATACATATGTGTACAGTCTCGCTAGTATCAGTTTATACAATATACATAGATGTTAGTTTATACACATGTGCATAGTCTCGCAAACTATCAGTTTATACGAGATACACAGCTGTTAGTTTATACACATGTGTACAGTCTCGCTAATAATCAGTTTATACAAGATACACAACTGTTCATTTATACACATGTGTATAAACTTTTATATATCTGTGTATTATATTTAGAAATGATTATATATGTGTATATTAACTACATATCGTATATTATGCATGCACACGAGTAGATTCATATAAAAATTATGAAATTAATAAAAACGAAAAAAGTCACATGTATGCAAAAAAAAAAATAATTTCATCACATATTAAAAAAAAGTTAATGCCCGAAAATAATTACAATTTCAATCTCAGGGAAAATTTTTAATATTTATTGAAAATTATAAAAAGTTAAAAACAATATATTATGATATCTATATATACGGATAATAAAAGAAAAATAATATTTAAGTTAAAATTAAAACAAAATCTATTGATTTGTAAACATAATGTTTCCAAAAATAACATTTGAAAAAAATAATATTTTTGTCATTATCAGAGTGATAAGAATACTTGCAATATTCATCAATCAACTTCAGCATATGATCTGAAGATGTAGAATGATAATGTCGTAAGTAATCCATGATAGTCTATCAAAATTTAAAGCCCTTCAATTTCTTATAATTAAAATAATGAAGAAATAATTAAAAGAGAGAGAGAGAGAGAGAGTTAAGAGATGAAAAAATTAAGGGATTTTAATTAAACATACTTGTCTAATGTTAATCTTACCCATTTAATCTAAAAAATAATCAAGGGCTAAGATTAGTTCACTCTTAAGAAGTTCACTCTTGAACCTAATCCTATAATAATATAAATAATAGCAATAATCCATCCACTTATAAGGGGGCAAAAACAATTGCTTCTTACACTTGCATTTGATGTTGTGGAGAGCTGATGGTTCCAAGAATTGGAAAGATTTATCGAACTATCTCTTAACGACACAGCATGCCCCATTGTTGCATTGGCATTACGAGACAGCTGGCTGAACCAACACACCAAGGAATAAAAAAAATAACTAAACCCAAAATAATATTTTAGTAGTAAATAGTTTTTACCGAGATGTTTGTACGCCTATCAATCCCCGACTCCCCGCAAACATGCAGAAGCCATGACTTCTATATAGGATACAGAAGATAACTGATGCCTAAAAACAACATTAGCAGCTGCATCACCATCGTTTCCTTTTACTACAAGGGTCCCACCAAAAGCAATAACATTGCTTTTTGATATCTGTGATTGGATTTCACCATTCAGTGAGATTATGCAGATTTATAAATTGAGGTTCAAAGCATGAGACGATTTGCATCATTTTGGGAACCATATTCATATGTATCCAAATTAGTGGTTAAACCTGTTTTTTATTACACTTTCATTTTGCAGGTCTAATTTATACAGTGTTGAAAGAAACAAAAGATAATACAGGTCCATGAGAAGATATAAAGACGGGACCTGTTATTCTACTTTAGCTCTACAAGTAGTCAACCTTCTATTTAACAAAACTATAAATATTACTTATTCATTTATAGTCTTAAGATCAAGCCTTTTGTATCCATATTAGATAATACTTATTGTACTTTTAAACATAATTATATATTATTTTCACAAACAAAACGATCTTTTTACATCAATACTTGGTCTATACCTTATTATGGGTTTTGTACTACAAGTTTTTTTAGGAAAATAGTATCAATGTCAATGTAGATACTTGTCAGTTTAACCTGAAAATTAAATTTAGTCAAGAATTAGGACTCATGCGCTCTCATTATACCATGCCCGACTAGAAAGCTTGGAACTGATAGTTGTGCAACAATTACACCAGAAGGTTGAAAATGTGCCGCTTTTTTTTCTTCTTCTCTTTTGCGTTTTAATCTTTCAAGTACTTCCTTAACTTCTTCCGCTTTGTTTAACTTTGGACCAAGTTCTAAACCAGAGGTTAACCCTTACATACCATATATGTCATATATCTGTCGTTTATATTCATCGGTTAATATCTCATATGCTTCACATATCCTCTGAAAGTTCTCAACAGCTACATCCTTCATCTGAAAAGAAAATACAATAGTCTTACACAAACTGGTAACATAAGTAAAAAAGGAAAACACCACAAAGGGCAATAATCACGTTATAAAACAAAAAGACAATGTTCATGATTTATGGTATACTCACTTTACTAATAGTAGTAATTCCATTATAAGACCATTCAATATCCTGTACCAATATAGCATATTAGCATTTGCTCTTCAAAAACCATAATGCACTCAAGAAACCAAAAATAAACTTCGTAAAAATTCACTTGACTTAGTTCAATCCACAAAACTATCATAGATATAAATGTACAATTTATCAGAAACCAACACTGACGTCCTTTATTTCGACTTTTCTTTCTATAAACTTCAATATATTTATCTTATCAACACATCTCCCACACCGGCACCTTCTTATCGATTTCATGTTGTAACTTAATTATTCAAGAACACATCAAACAAACCTATTCACAACATCAAACTAAAACCTATTATTCATTGCGATTGCAATAACAACTAAACATTACCAAGAAATCAAACTGTTAACAAACGCAAAATCACAAATATAGAAAAATCCCTATGTGGGTTTCCTTTAAGATATAACAGATTTAGGTTATAAGTATAGAAAATTTTGAAATCATACCAGGAACGCTCTTGCTCGTCTGTCTTCCAAGACAGAAACTTTAGAAATATATTTAAAAAACAACGGACCGTCACCGAATATAAAAGGTTGGTTGAGACGAATCCAAGATCTGAAGAGTTGAGTTGTAGGGTTATATGAACAAAAAATCATACCTTGAAAATCTTCATCTTTGCTCTTAACACAGAATCATCTCTTCGTACTTGAATCCGGACCATAAACCCTATGAAGACACACTCACTTGTTAATCGGAAAGAAAACATAAATCAATCAAGTGGAGAGAGTGAGAAGCTCTAATATTGAAAAGCAAGTGGTTTATAACATACCTGAAGAGCAGTAATGCGATTGGTTGACACCTCCCCAGGGAAACAGTTGAGGTCTTTTCCATTCTTTTCATGTGTTATTTGGCCCGTCATGTCATCAAAAGATAGAGCTCCATTTCTCTTATACAACAATTTAAATCAGTTAGAACATAACAAAGAGCTACGAAAGATATTTACTCGATTCCTAAAACAAAGAAGGTTCACTTTGAGTTTTGAGGTCAAATGAGTTGCCATTTCAAGCTTCAACATGGACGAAACCATGTAAATATCAAATACAATAGAGGAGCTTAAAGTTTGTACATCTTGCTAATCATCATGTCATGTACATCTTTCATAAATTACAAAGGTTTTAGAAGTAAGACAAATATGAAAGCATGTGAACTTCATTAAAATATCAAGTGCCACACCATACTATACCTCTAAAGCCATGAGGGCATCTTCCGTTGCTCGTTGCTTGGATATATAGTCAGCACACCTGAGATCCGTCTGATTACCATAAGAACATAATTAAATAAGAAGCAAAAATCCGTTGCTATTTGTTGTTAAAGCGCAAGAAAAGATGTAGCAAACAGAAGAAGCACCTCCAAAGCTTCATCACTCCAATGTCGATCAACAACGCTTTTCTATTTAGAATGAGCTTTGTTTTTTTATTAAAACATGTTAGTTAACAAATAAACTTCATGAGAATTGCTATAGTAAAAACAAACAAATATAACCTGTTACATGCAAGGGCATAAACATAAACATAAACATAAAGAGCATAAGATGATAAGAAAAAAACATAAACATATAAAACCCTAATTCAAAAAATTTTACATCAAAATTAACTATTAAATTGAGTTCATATCATAACACTGGTGTGTGTAAGGTCTAATATGTTTTTATTAATATTTTAAGCCCATTTTACACATTAGTCAAGTTTTAAATTTATAAAGCACGATATTCTACTAATACTAAACACACACATGGGCAAGTGCACCCATCGTGAGCGTAGTATAGAGTTGGTAACATACCGAGGTCGTCCAAGGACACAAGGGCTTTTAGTACCGGTTTATCCTCAATGTCTAATCAAACCAAAATTTTTGAGAAAAGATTTTAAACATGAAAAAATAAAAACTAAAAATGCTGAAAGACAAATAAAAATAAAAACAGATAGACAAGATGAATCACTTGGATCCGACTCGCCTTTAATGTATCCTTTGATGATTTCCGCACTTTTGCCTTTTTTAAGAGATTATCTTAGTTATAGTAGTAGACCCCTCTTTTGAAGGTGACGTTACCTCAACCTAGTGGTTTGAGTCAGCAAGGATACAATCCCAAAGGGTTGGAATATTGAAAGATAATTAATTAAGTTATTAATGCGAAAAGTGGTAGGCCCCTATTTTGAAGGTGACGTTACCCTCGACTAAGTGGTTTGAGTCAGCAGGGATACAATCCCAAGTAGCCGGTTTAATGTATTAATAGTAGTTTACATATGAGGGGATCAAGCCATTCGCACCCCCGCCATCCAATACCAGTGGGTATTGAAGGAGGTCCTAGTAAGCTTGACCCAGGTCCTTGAAGGATCTATACACTGAACAAGGCAAGAACCTTACTAAACCATTCCCTTAACCCCCGACCAGGTAGCCAACATATCTCTACATAGACCGTAGAGATATGAATTGTGTAAATCTTTTACTTTATATAGACAGTAAAGTAATGCCAAGACACCACGGACAAATGATAAAGAAGTTTCACCTTCAACATAAGAAACTAGTTATTAAAGTCATTAATACAAAACCAAATAAAAAGTGCAAAAAGATTAAAAATCAAAAGTAATACATTAAATGCTTGTCTTCACCAAGTGATGTAAGAAACTTAGCCAAACATGGCCTTTGATTGACAAGAACTTTTACTATCAATCTTGGATCCCGAGACTACTACACACACTCTAAGGTGGATGATGGCGGTGGATGTGGGTGTTGTAGTAGTAGTGGAGTGGTGGCAAAGTGGGAGAGGTGGTTTGCCAAGGGATGCCTTTGAAGTGAACCATGGCCACGGCCCCGCCCCGTGTCCGTTGGACACGCCGCCGTGGCCATCCCTTTTCTCTTCCTTCATTAATTGCATTTGTCAGCATTGGGCTCCACACGACCCGTGTTCGCTGGGCACAGCCCCGTGTGCAGAAGCGTATCTGTACTATCAAGATTTGCAAGATTCTGCAAATCTTAGCGTTGACCACGCCCCATGCTGAGCTGGGCATGTCCCCGTGTTGGGCGTAGAAGCTTCCACAACTTTGTCCATTTCTGCAAACATCTGACCACGCCCCCGTGTCAAGTGAGCACGAGCCGTGGTCAGCCTTCTATTTCTTGTTTTTGCTTTTGGAGATGCTTCCGAGGGGTCGGGCATGTCACGTTTATACATTTTCTTTGTATTTATGTTAGTTTTTTCTGCATATTTGTTCCTTTTGTTCGTTTAAGCTCATTTGGTCCTGAAAATACAAAAGGAAGACAAAAGGCACACTTTTTCCAACATTAGTACTAAAAAGGGTTAGTTTTATGCCTCATTTGATGTAATTTATATGTTGCATTTTACACACATCAACACATAAAAAACAACTAATTACATCAACAAAGTATTAAAAAATAGCATATCAAACTCCTCTCTTCTCCAACTGAAGAACACAATGAAGACTCGACATTCCACCACCAATAATGGAGACATGAGGGTCGTCAGATACAGGGGCAGTGAAAGAAAATAAAACCTGATTGAAATTAGAAAACCTCAATGATGATTGAATCGTTGGAAACCCTAATTACTCATAAATCCCGATTAGAAAACCTGTAGGTTTACATACCTGATTGATTGTATTCTCTGGATCACAGATGATTCAATCAGAAGGAAACGTCGTCATCTTGTGATCTTGTGGAACTGATAGAGGATCTTGGCGGTGGCGAGAGGAGGGAGAGAGAGCTGCAACTATGTTTTTTAGGGTTTGTGGATGAGTAGTGTGAAAGAAAAATGAGAAAAAAAAAGAAATATATAGGATCCATTAATCCGACCCATTTTCTTTTCGGATCCCGCGTCCATATTGTTTTTGGTTTGTGTTTTGAGAATTTTGGTTTGTGTATTGAGAATTGAGATGGATTCCCTCCCAAAATCACCCTCTAATCCACCATAACATGCCACATCATCAAAAAGCTCCACCATCACATGGCCCAAATCCATCTCATTTATATATGTAGGGTCGGGATCTAGAGAAAAAGGTAGAAAGTGTGAGAACGGTGAGAACGCTTATGGATCTCCGATCAAAACAATCTATGGACCAGATTGGCGCGGTGCCGTTTTCGTAAATAACATTAATTTTATTACGTGGACGTGCTTCATTACGGGTAAAATGGTCTTTTGACTTCTCCACACAAAACGCCATCTCATGAAAATAAAACGCCAAACAAAAATCACACACCATTCTAACTAAAAATGCCATTAGATATAAAACGCCAAACTTAATTATAATAAATTAAAATCCCGCCTAAAAAACCGCCAAAAATCCTATATATACAACATCTTAGACCTTCAATTAAAAACACACACAAAACCCCAAACGCCATATTTAATATATACCATTTGTCTTAGAAACGCCAAAAAACCCAAACATCAAATATCTCCTAAACCAAAACGTTTATTTGAAATTCAGTTCGGTTGTCTGTAAGCTTTCGCTCAATGTAATGGACAAAATCCTTAAGTAAGGATATTGTCCATTTCATTGAGTAAAATCTTATTGACTTATCCTCAACTTTCATCCAGTTTATAACGCCAAAACATACAAAAACATTATTGAGGTTTGTTGTCAATAAAGTTTAGCTGTATGTGGTGGACAACATTGTCAGTTATCTTTCTTAACTGAGGATTAACAATGTTGTCCATCACCATACAGCAAAACGTTATTGATTTTAGCATGATTAAATTTAGAGTTTTAAGATGGTTTATTTAGTGGCATTCTTTTTCTAGGTAAAACGCCAAAAAGTTAAAAAAATCAAACATAATTCAATGGAAATTCAAGGATTGTTGGCTGAAAAGGGTGTAAACTCAATAACATTTTGCTGCATGAGATGGACAAAAATTATAGAAAAAGAGGCTGATTTCAGACTTTGTGCTTCCACATGGCGACAAAAAAACTACTTCGAAAAACAAAAATAAAAAAAAAAATCATACGAAAGTCGAAATAGCCAGTGAAGATGCTTCAAATGAAGAAAGAGACTGGTGACAGTGAAGTTTTGGAAGATCAATATATATATTTTTTAATTTTCTTTTTCAGTTGATTGTTATATAATAACAACGCCATATCCAATAAAAACGCCACAAAGCCAAATGCTTGCCAAAACGCCAACATGTCATAAAACGCCCCAAAAACTACCAAACCATAATAAAATTACTTTGGACAATTATTATAAAAAAACCCAAAATAAATAAATAAATAAATAAAAAACAAACTTGAAAATGTAACTAGAAACAATAACTACAAATCAGTAAAACTGAAGAGAGGGAAAATTTATTATATTAGAATCTAAAACGCCAAACTTGAAAGATGGGACGTGTTACAGACTTCAGAGATAAAGCTTATAAAAAACAATAATTACAAACAGTAACTGAAACGACGAATAATTTATTATAATAATGCACCGCCTAACTTACCCGCCAAAAAGACATCCTATAAAATGATACGTCTCAGCAACTAATCAAACAAAAAAAAAAACAAACGCCAATACTACTAAATACCACTCACTGTAAAACGCCAAAAAATTAAAAAATCAAAGATGGCTAATATGCTTTCTTGGATATTCAGTATTGTTCTTCGTGAAGTTTCACTGAATGAATTGTTAGCAGGGGGAGTAACTCAGTAAGATTTTGCTGCATGAGATAGACAAAAATTCTATAAAAATATACTAATGACAGTCATATGTCATTTTGTATTCTTTGTTCTTGAAGAAGGCTTGGATGAGGAGAAGAGATCAATGACACTGAAGAGTGTGATGATTATAAAGATGAAGATCAAGATGAAGAAAAATCGAAAAACCCACCCACACGTCATAGATCTACGTCCCCAAACATCCACAAAAAGCCACTTCAACAGACGAGCAGGCAAAATAATCAAACCGATGGGTTTGTTAAATTTTACATAAACGCCATATATTTGGTGATAGTTCTTGTACTATTAAATAAGAGAGAGACTGATGACAGTGAAGATTGTGAAGAGAGATCCGATTAGAATTTTTAATTTATTTTCTTCGCTTCTATTTTTTTCCCTTTGGTTGAAATATAATCTAACAATTGTAAAACGCCAAGATACCACAAACGCCAAAATGTATATAAAAATAATAGAACAATGGGTCATCTTGTTTAAGACGCATTGAAAAACGCCATTCAGATAGATTTCCTGACCCCCTGGGTTCCAATGGCATACGATTTGAATAAACGCCAAAATGTTAATCCAATGAAACCATTAAACGCCATTAATTATTGAATTTGGTTAATGGCAAAAATCTTAAACCCCAAAAATAAAACAATATTGTGAAAAGCGGAACTGAAAAAATAGAAGATAAAAGGACAAAAAAAGCCCCTTTGCCCTTCTCTATGCCGCGTGACACGAGTTGGGACTGGATGCGTTCTCACCGTTCTCACACTTTTGAGCGTTTTCTCCTGATCTCGTTTCTATATATATATATTTTCTTTTACATCCTTTTAACAATATAAATATAAATATAAATAGTATATGCCTCCAATAATAATATATTGATAGCAGGTTCGACCCACTCAAGAAAAATAGCGACAATTTTAATTCGGTCACTGTCGTTCTACTCTACTCAACTGACTGATTATTTCCTTATTACTTTTTTTTTCGCTCCCTTTGCATCAGGACCTAGCAAAGCACAAAATAATATAGTATAACACTAAAACGAAATAAAAAAAAAATAAAAACTATACAAAAATTATACGCTTTACACGGGACAAATATGTGTATTTTACCACACATCAAATATCCCCACACTTACTATTTTCTCGTCCCTGAAAAAGACTTATGCAATAGAATAATAGTCAAGCAAAGATGGAGGCTCAAAATTTAAATTACTTTATAATTATTAAAACTCGTATTAACGGCGATTGCAAATATATGTATCCTCTTAAACCCAACCCCGGTCCTAAGCCCTTATTATGCAATTTAGAATTAAGTTTGGTTAATCTACATAGGGTCTCACACTAGAAGTCGTAGTTTCACCTAATCCTGCCTCAAGCTCATGAAACAAAAGGAACGAATCACTGGATTCTTTCCTAACCGTTTTATACCAAAATTAAGAGAATTTATCATCAAACTTTTTCTTATTATTTTTTTTCTTTTTCTTGAGCACTAGACTTTGCATACCTAACCCAGAGGTTGTCTCAACCAGAGTCACCATCCCCGTGAGTGACAACGTGAACGTTGGTAATTTTTTCGCATTTTTTCTAACTTCACCTAGTGGCAATCTAAGTTAGAGTCACCATCCCCAATGAAGATTACATAGGCCTCATTTTTATTTCAATATAGCTCAATTTTTATTATTTTTTCTTTTATAAAAAATTCTAACAATTTTAGCTTATAACGACATTCCTTATACTATTTTTGATGGCTTCAGCTATCTACTTCTCCTAGATGAGAACTCACTAGCAGACTAACAATTAGGTATTTTAATATCAAAGGAACCTAGCAACCAGGTCGAGCCTACTCACATATCCCAAGCTAGACACGAGTTTAACTTTATTCTTTTATTATTATTTGAAACCCAACTATGCTTGACTTCACTATCATTTTCCGTTTTTATTTGCAAAACTTCTTAGACGGGAACATTTTTCTATTTTTTCAATTTTGGATTTTTAGATTTTTAATTTTTTTTGTATTTTTCAAATTTTATGACTCAAGACTCTACTAACTAGACACTAAACGATAGTTTCCCATCCCCACACTTAAACTCTACATTGCCCTCAATGTGGGAATAGAAACCGACTCAAAAGACTAAAAAATAAATAAGAAATAAAAAGACTAAGGGCAAAAATGGGAAGGACTTAGATGGTTTTATTACATGTAAGCTCCAAAAGACTCTCATCCAATCTAGCTCGATCGTATAGCATTTCGTTCGCGATTGGCTCTGACACTGACTGGTACTCATGGTAAATGCCTGAAATTCGAAAAGCAGCTCCAAAATCAACCGAATGGAGATTGAGTACGGGAGGTACGGTTCAAACCTACATAAACAAAAACAAGCAAAAACCAAAGCAGTTGATGTGTGTAAAATGCAACACATAAATTACATCAAATGAGGCATAAAACTAACATTTTTTTAGTACTAATGTTTTAAAAAGTGTGTTCTTGTTTTCCTTTTGTATTTTCAGGACCAAATGAGCTTAAACGAACAAAAGGAACAAATATGCAGGAAAAACTAACATAAATACAAAGAAAAGGAATAAACATGGCATGCCCGACCCCTCGACAACATCTCCACAAGCAAAAACAGGAAACATAAGGCTGACCATTGCCCGTGCCCACTGGACACGGGGGCGTGGTCAGATGTCTGCAGAAATGGACAAAGCTGTGGAAGCTTCTATGCCCACCACGGGGGCGTCCCCAGCTCAGCACGGAGCGTGGTCAACGCTAAGATTTACAGAATCTTGAAAATCTTGATAGTACAGATACGCTTCTGCACACGGGGCCGTGCCCAACGAACACGGGGCCGTGTGGAGCCTAATGCAGACAATTGCAATTAATGAAGGAAGAGAAAGGAGATGGCCACGGGAGCGTGTCCAGCGGACACGGAGCCGTGGTCGGGCTTCTGTTCAGGCTATAAATAGGGGTGCTTGGCTCACTTCAAAGGCATCCCTTGGCAAACCACCTCTCTCCCACTTTGCCACCACTCCACCACCACTACAACACCCACATCCACCGCCATAATCCATCATCCACCTTAGAGTGTGTGCAGTAGTCTCAGGATCCAAGATTGATCGTAAGAGTTCTTGTCAATCAAAGGCCATGTTGGGCTAAGTCTCTTACATCACTTGGTGAAGACAAGCATTTTAATGTATTACTTTTGATTTTTAATCTTTTCGCACTTTTTATTTGGTTTTGTATTAATGACTTTAATAAATAGTTTCTTATGTTGAAGGTGAAACTTCTTTATCATTTTTTCGTGGTGTCTTGGCATTACTTTACTGTCTATATAAAGTAAAGATTTTCACCATTCATATCTCTACGGTCTATATAGAGATATGTTGGCTACGTGGTCAGGGGTTAAGGGAATGGTTTAGTAAGTTTCTTGCCTTGTTCAATGTATAGATACTGCAAGGATCTGGGTCAAGCTTACTAGGACCTCCTTCAATACCCATAGGTATTGGATGGCAGGGGTGCGAATGGCTTGATCCCCTCATATTTAAACTACTATTAATACATTAAACCGGCTACTTGGGATTGTATCCCTACTGACTCAAACCACTTAGCCGAGGGTAACGTCACCTTCAAAAGAGGGGCCTACCACTTTTCGCATTAATGACTTAATTAATTATCTTTCAATATTCTGACCTTTTGGGATTGTATCATTGCTGACTCAAACCACTGGGTTGAGGGTAACGTCACCTTCAAAAGAGGGGCCTACTACTATAACTAAGATAATCTCTTAAAAAGTGCAAAAGTGCAGAAATCATCAAAGGATACATTAAAGGCGAGTCGGATCCAAGTGATTCATCTTGTCTATCTTTTTTTATTTTGTTTTTATTTTCAGTATTTTTAGTTTTTATTTTTCATGCTTAAAACCTTTTTTTTCAAAAAATTTAGTTTGATTAGACGTTGAGGATAAACCGGTACTAAAAGCTCTTGTGTCCTTGGACGATCTCGGTATCTTACCAACGCTATACTACGCTCACGATGGGTGCACTTGCCCATGTGTGTGTTTAGTGTTAGTATAATATCGTGTTTTATAAATTTAAAACTTGACTAATGTGTAAAATGGGCTTAAAATATCAATAAGAAATCATAACACACCTTACACACACCAGTAGTACCGACTCTAAACAAAAGACCGCCTCAAAACCACTAAATTAGACTCATGGTACAAAATAAACGACTAAAAAAACTAGTAAACATGTAAACACAAAACACAAAACTACCTAAAATACGATAAAGACTCAAATGACAATTACGACCCAGAATCTACAAACTCTACAAAAAGGGAATTTCACCCTAATTCCTCAAATTTTCTAACATTCACGGAGGATCATGTAGACCTAGATCATATCCGTACCCTATCTCTAGGGCTGTAGCACTATCATACCTACGAATAAAAGAATCTCTCCATATTCCACGACCTCTCAAATCTTTATCGGGGTGTTTGAATCTAGATGTATTCTTGATCTCTCCATTCCCACATTGAGCCTTGCTCAGTGTTTCTATCTTAGATTCTAAACACGCCATTCTCTTCTCTAATTCCTCTACTCTTTTATCTGGTGGATCCCCACACTTAGGTCCTATAGCCTCCTTTAGACTAGGATCACTCACCACTTCTTTCTCATCTCTCTCATCTTTCTCAGTCTTCCCCACCGACGCCACTGCCTCCATGCTAGCATTCGACCCTCTCATTTTAGTGACCTTGAAAACTACCGACTCCTCACCCGCTCGAAGTGTGATAGTACGTAAGTAGAAATCTATTAGAGATTTAGCTTTGTTCAAGAATGGATGTCCTAAAATCAACAGTGCGTTTTTATCGCCTTCCATATCTAGCACTACAAAGTCTACCAGGAAGACAAACTTATCAACTTTCACTAGCAGATTCTCTACAATCCCCCAGGGATACTTAACCGTTTTGTCTGCTAAAGATAAGGTCATACAAGTAAGTTTAAGATCACCAAGGCCTAGTTTTTCATAGAACGAATACAACATCAGATTAATACTAGCACCAAGGTCGGCCAATGTGTGGTTATGAACATCACCACCAAACAAGCACAGGATCGTAAAGATACCCGGATCGGTGAGTTTTCCGGTAGCTTGTTCGTCACAACCGCAGAGCATTCGACATTCAAAGAGACATTCAAAATCTCCTTTAACTTACATTTCCCTTTCAGGAGATCCTTTAAGAATTTTGCGTATTTAGGCATGGATTGAAGGGCTTCGATAAACGGAAGATTGATTTTCAACTGTTTGAACATGTCTAAGAATTGCCCATATTCCTTAACATACCTTTCTTTCTTAAGGTGGGCGGGGTATGGGACGCGTGAAAGATCTACGATAGGAGATGGTTTAACCTGTGCGGGTCTCTTTTCTACGCTCCTCTTAGCTAAGGGTTCCTCGGTATGTGTGGTACTTGCTGGGTTTAACCTAGGTTGTACTCTACCGGGAGCCTTCATATCAATCTCTTCATCTACTAACTCTCCTTCCTCTATCTGAATTGGTAGTATCTAGATTTCCCTTAACTATCTACCCGACCTAGTCGTTATGGCTCTAACGTGATGGTTGGCCGGGTTGAGCTGAGTGTTGCCTGGGAACAGACCAGGTGGTCTTTCTTGTAACTATCGAGCAATGTCAACTACTTGCCTTTGGAGATCTAGAAAGGTGGAATGATTATTCCTTAACATGGTAGCATGCTCCTCTAAGGTTTTCTGGGTGACCTGGTCTCTAGTAATCACTTGCGCCAGCATAGCTTTTATCTCATCTAACCCACTACCTAAATCCTAGTTACTTGAACCTTGACTATTCGAACCCCCACTATGGAATTGACCTTGCCCTCGGTATTGATTTTGACTCGACTGGAAACTAGGGGGATTACCGGAAGAATGCCAAGTATTGTTATTATTATTGCCACGCCAATTTGAATTGTAATTTGAGTTAGGGTTTTGACTAGTGATTAATTCGACTTACTCTTGGGTAAGTTGTGGGCACTCAATGGTATCGTGACCTCCTCTACACACCTCACAGCTCTCTATCTTTACCTTCAACTCTTGAATCTCTTTACTAAACTTTCTCTCAAGATTCTCCATCGCAGCGGCTACCGTTGCTTCCAAGCTAACTTGGTGTACTCCTCGAATAGCCGAGGAAGTACTAGACATAGGAGTGGAAGTCCTGGTGGTAGCATGATGATCAATATCAGAATGTGCAAAGCTCTCAAATAGGTCATTGCATTCAGCCACTGATTTCTTACCCATGAGGTGGCCTCCTGCTAAAGTGTCAAACCTGGCTCGGGTCTCGGGAGTGAGATCGTTGTAGAATTTCTCTACAAGTGCCCAATCAAATAAGCCATGTTGAGAGCAATAGGAGAGTAGGGTTTGGAATCTTTCCCAGGCTAGGTGGTAGGGTTCATCATGCTTTATCCGGAATGAATGGATCTGATCATGAAGGCGAGATGCTATAGCAGGTGGGAGGTATTTAGCGAGGAAAGCATCTCGGAGGGTAGCCCATATGGTGAAAGAACCTGCTGGCTGCGAATCAAGCCAGGTGGCTACGCGACCAGCAAGTGAAAATGGGAATACCTGAAGGTAACGAGCGTCAAGATTGGCACCTTCGATAGAAAAGGTGCTGCAGAGGCGGGTGAGGAGATTAATGTGGGATGGGGCATCCTCGTCATCACGACCGTGAAATTGGCATGAGTTGGTAATAGCGGTCATGATGTAGGACGGGATCTGCCATGATTTATTATTGTTGATGGCAGGAAGGGTGACGGGTGAGTTCCCACCGGTGAAACCGGCGGTAAAGCATTGGTGGACGGTCTGATTGTCGGCTATGTCTGGCGCAGCGGGTTGTGGGATTGCAGGACGGGAGGGTGGTTGGGAATTATGCGGTGACGAATTCGATGTGAAGTCAAAGTTCGGTAGTTTAGATGGAAAAGTAGAATCAGAATGAGTTGAAGAAGAAGAAGAAGTACTGACCTTTAAATTCGAAGAGGAGAAGGGTGGCTGCGGTGACGGTGTGACAACCCGAGATTTCAAAGTCTTTCCCCTACGCATTACTTGTTTCACAACTCTGTTTTCATAATTCATTTTGCCTTGTAACATGTGCATGTTTGATAAATGGTTGATGTATTGTCATATTTGATTGTTTAATGAAAGCTTAAGACTAGTTTATGCTTCATAACGTTATAACTAAGATTCTTCGTCATCACTATACTCGACGAAGTTTAGATCCTTCGTCATCCCCAAGCTTGACGAAGTCTAGGTCTTTCGTCACTACCATACATGATGAAGTTTAGTTCTTCGTCGATGGTGATTCTTCGCCGAAAGGGTTCCCAGCCCAACAACTTCAAGCCCAGCCCACTAGTGAGTATATACATTGCGTGTATAGCTGCCATATGATCAGAACCCATGCACAAGACTCAACCCTAGTTGTTCCCTAAGGAACTGACGGCTGGAGATTCAGTCGAGGTGCTACCTACATCGTTTGGATCTTCCCTTTTGAAGCCTCGTCACTCATCTGTTCTAACAATTAACTCTACCAATTGTCGGTTAGTAGAACTATCCCTATTTCGATCGTTCCTAATTATGTGTGATTGTTATTTGATTCGCATTAGTGATCATAAGAGTGTATGGTCAGGATTTGTTAAGCCTTATAACTCATGAATTGTAATAAACAGTAGTGTTATGGGTGAAATTCTGAGCCCATATCCTGAGAAATATCTTGGGTTATATCTTGGTTATATGATATTTGTTCACATCCGGGATGCTGATTCAGGATATTGGTAACATCCTGAATGGTATCCTCAGGATCACTAACGGATTATGTGCTGGTACGTGGGTTAGAAGCTAGTAACGTTCAAAATGACTCATTCCGCGGAAGACTCGGTCCAAGTCGTTCAAATAAGGACGTTGAAGCCGCATTACTCGGTCTACAACGTATACAATGGAATATTCGGAGCATCCCATATTTATAGGAATTTTCGTTTGTAATTTGTTACTATAAATAGGTGGGTATACCAGATCGAATAGGACATCACGACAACACTCACTACACTCTTACACTTGTTCTCTAGCAATTTTCACTTTCGCACAAAAGCTTTGTAACACTTAGCGATCTGGTCAATATCCTGCACTGTATCCTGAAGTTCAAAGCAATAAGAAGAACAAGGCAGCTGCGATTGTCAGCTCCCGAGGTTTTATGCCGGCGATCTAGATTGATCAAGGGCTTTCCTCGTATATCTCGAGTCATCCCCTTTACTTTCTGCTCATTGTTTAATCATAGATACAACTTAATATCCTGAGCCGTATCCTGAATACTGTTTTTCCAAACAACTTAACCAGCATATTTTCAACACACTTTTTAGCACACTACCTCACTTAACTAATTTGATCACTTAATTGCTTCAGTAATTTTTGACCAAAACAATTTGGCGCCCACCGTGGGGCAAGTGGTGCTACTTTTACTAAAAATCTTTGTGAAATCGTTAATCGGTTTTCTATTTTCAAAACTTTTTGCCACATTGTTTACAATGGCCTCAAGATCAAACATGAGCTCCTCCACTGTATTTGCTACGACTTCTGCTACTACCAGTTTGGTGCTTCCACCACCTCCTCCAAGGATGCCAGCCTCTTCACAACCTCAGGATATTATCCCTACTCGTAGTGTTCAGGGATATGCTCCCGTTTTAGCCTCTAATGATGAAATTCTAACCTTATTTGGAAGTGTGCAGGAACAAATGAGGCAGCAACAGGAAACAAACCAAATGCTGTTAAGGGAAATACAACTCCTGAAGTCTGGCTCGAGTAGATCTGCTGGGGATGTCGTCACTCCACTACAACCCAGAACTTTGAACTTTAGTTCGGCCGTGTACACTGAGGATAATAGGGGGAATATTGTGCCCAGCCTTCCTCAGAATCATACTCCTGAAATACCCTCCTCGATCAGGATGTCAACCATGAGGAGCTCAGGATATGCTTCAGGATATGTGCAGAATCCTCCTACGGGTAACATGTCAAATAATAATAATACTCATGTTGCTAACAATAGCGGATCTTTGCAGGATACAGGTGTAACATCGGCATTTACTAGGGAGCTTCAGAAGTTGAAGGACATGATATCCAGTGTACCTGGAGTGGTCCAGCCAATCCCGGAAGTGTCCCAAGACAGCCACAGGATATCTCACTTTGCATATCCTATCTGTGATGCTGAAATTCCAAAGAGATTTCAAACCCCCAACATGAAGCTTTATGATGGAACTACGGATCCTGAAGAGCATATTGCCCAGTATAGGGAAATGATGGAGATTAACCCTATCCCTCCGGAGCTCAAGGAAGCATGCTTGTGCAAGGGTTTTGGCTCTACCTTAACAGGATCAGCCTTGAAATGGCTCCTAAATGTTCCTCCTCATTCGATTACATCATTTGCTCACCTAGTGAATTTATTTAATAGTCAGTTTTCTTGTAGTAGAAGCTTTGAAAAACTAACAAGTGACCTCTACAGGATAACGCAGGGGCCTCAAGAATCCCTAAGGGATTATGTGAACAAGTTCAGCCGGGAATCCTTAGACATTCCGCATCTTGATGTTGCAACAGCTGTGAAAGCTTTCAAGATGGGGCTGCAAAAAGATTCTCAATTTTACCAAGACCTTGTAATGAACCCATGCAGGAACTTGGATGAAGCTCGAAACAGGGCCCTAAGATATATTCGATTGGAGGATGACAAAAAGATGCAAGAGAGGATGAACTCATCCAACACCTATGAGACAACTAACAGGAAGTCAGAATCCTCATTTAAGCCATATCGCCTTAAGCCATATGGTAGAAATGAAAATAAGAAAGTGAACGCTATCGAAGACGAGGATCCTGAAGAATATCCTGAATTATTTGAATATTTCTTTTCTGTTAACATTCCTGAATTGATGTATGCCATGCAGGGTTTAGGAGACAAGGCTAGGTGGCCTCGAAAGAATCAACAAAAAGCCGATTGGAAAGAAAAGTCAAAATGGTGTGCCTTCCACGAAGACTTCGGACATGTAACTGAGGATTTAATTGCTCTAAGGAAAGAAATAAGCTATCTTCTAAGCAAGGGGTATCTGAAAGATCTCTTAGGAAGAAATAAGAATAAGGGCTAGGATACTGAGAAGGATCCTGAGTGAGTAGCCTCACCTCCCGCGGATGCCAAGATAATCAACTTCATTTCAGGAGGATCCGACATTTGTGGGACTTCGTATTCGGCGGCAAAGAGACATGCAAAAGAAGCTAAGGCTGAAAGGGGAGACAAACCTGTCAGGATGACTACCCTCACAACTGAAAAAGTGATCACATTTGATGCTGATGACAGGGATACTGTCCAGGATCCTCATCTTGATGCTCTAGTAATAACGTTATATGTGGCTAACCATTTTGTACGCAGGATATTGGTTGATAATGGCAGCTCCGTCAATATAATCCAACTAGAGACTCTGAAGAGAATGAATGTATCTCCGATGGATATCACTTCAAAGTCCACCGTGCTTGTTGGGTTCAGTGGAGAGGCTAGGAACACAGTGGGGGAGATAAAGTTACCAGTATATGTTGAAGGAGTCAACTCGATACAACGTTTCTGTGTGATGGATTCTCTATCTTGCTATAACATCATACTGGGAAGACCATGGATTCACGATATGAAGGTTGTGCCATCAACATATCACCAATGCATCAAGATCCCTACCCCTTGGGGAGTTGTCAAGGTCGAAAGTGATCAGCAGGAGGCGAAAGAATGCTACTCATCCTCGATGAAATCCTCAACCAAGCCTAGTACAGCATAGCAATTAAAGATGCAGGCCCAGGATATCGTGGAGGATTCGGAGCAGGATGTGAAGTAAATTATCCTGGATCAGGATAATCCTGATATCTCGGTGCTCGTAGGAACCAATATCCCTCAGGATATTGAAGAGCAGTTAACTAACTTTTTGAAATGCAGGATGTCAACGTTTGCATGGAAGCATGAGGATATGACAGGCATATCCAAAGACATTATCACTCACAAGCTTGGAATCGATAGATCATTCAAACCTGTTCAGCAAAAAAGAAGAAAATTTGCTCCTGAGCGGAATACGATTATCCAAGAGGAAGTTGAAAGATTGTTGAAGTCTAGGATGATCAGAGAAGTTAAATTTCCAAGATGGCTAGCAAACGTAGTTGTGGTACAGAAGAAAAATGGGAAATGGAGAGTCTGTGTAGAATACACAGACTTGAACAAGGCTTGTCCTAAAGACCCATTTCCTCTTCCTCACATTGATGCAATGGTGGATGCTACTACCGGGCATGCAATGTTGACCTTCATGGATGCATCCTCAGGATTTCAGCAGATTCAAATGGAACCTTCTGACCAGTAGGATACTACTGCCTTCATGACACCAACAGGTATTTACTGTTATACGGCTATGCCTTTTGGTTTGAAAAATGCAGGTGCAACATACCAGATGTTTTGGTCAAAAAATCTGATGAGGATAATGCAACCAAACTCTTAGTTACGGGGTATGATGCTTGAATTACTTTGTAGCAATAAGGATCACTATGAAAAATAAATAACAAGTGACACAAGGTTTATACGGGGAAAAAGCCCTTGATCAAGAGTTGATCTCCGGCACAAAAAACCCCGGGTGATGGAAACTACCGATCACCAAGCTCAAATAAATCAGTAAATGTTTACAACTTCGGATAGTAACGAGCTAGGTACAAGGATCACTATGGTGAAATGTGTAAAAGTGAGCGAAAACTGTTAAGTGTTTGCCGAGAGCTTCAAGAGTGCAATAGTACGAGAGTGTGTGTAGCTGAAAATGGCTAAGTGTTCTAATTACTAGCTCGTCACACCTTTAAAAATAGAAGTTAACTACGCTAACAAACTATCCGACTTTTGTGCCATGCTCCCACGTTCTCCACAACGTCCATTTCCAGTCAAACGTGTGCGAGATACCCGTGGAATATTCCATAGTAACGTTGCCAAGACCAAGTCAAGCTTGTTACTCCTGCGAGATAATACGAAACACAAACAAACAATCGTTAGTATGAGGATCCTTAAGGTGATCCATGATCCTGATCCTGAAGCTCTTCTGAGGATCACTATCTGTCACAGAAGTAAGGATCATTAATTAGGATAACAAGTAAGGATCACTAATTGTTAGAAAATCCTCCCCTAACAATTGCCCCCAAAATATAAGGAGTGATATGTATAATGAACGAATTATATTTTCTTGATCTTATCCGCAAATAACTATCGTAAATATAGCCGTTGTTGTAGAACTTGATGTGCGTGAAGTGTCGTATATTTTAGGTGTATATTTTAAGCCCTTTTTAACACTTATTTTAGCCAAGTTTTAAATTTATAAAACACGATATTTCACTAACACTAAACACACATATGGGCAAGTGCACCCATCGTTGAATGTAGTATAGCGTTGGTAAGATACCGAGGTCGTCCAAGGACACAAGAGCTTTTAGTACCGGTTTATCTTCAACGTCTAACCAAAATAAAAGTTTAGAAAAAAATGTTTTAAACTAAGAAAAATAAATCTAACTAAAATGCTGAAAATAAAATAAAAATAAAAACAGATAGACAAGATGAATCACTTGGTTCCGACTCGTATCTAGTATAACCTTTGATTATTTCCGCACTTTTGCACATAATTAAGAGATTATCTTAGTTATTGTAGTAGGCCCCTCTTTTGAAGGCGACGTTACCCTCACCCCAGTAGTTTGAGTCAGCAGGGATACAATCCTAAAAGGGTGGATTATTGGAAGATAATGAATTAAGTTATTAATGCAGTATTGTGGTAGGCCCCGCTTTTGGCGGTGACGTTACCCTCGGCTAAGTAGTCTGAGTCAGCAGGGATACAGTCCTAAATAGCGGGGTTATAGTATTAATAGTAGTTAACTTATGAGGGGGTCAAAGAGTTTGGACCCCCGCCATCCAATACCGTGAAGTATTGAAGGAGGTCCTACTAAATTTGACCCAGGTCCATTGCAGGACCTCTAAACGCTGAACAATGGCAAGACCTTTACCAAACCGTTCCCTTAACCCCCTACCAGGTAGCCAACATATCTCCATATAGACCGTGGAGATATGAATGGTGAAAATCCTTTATTTTATATAGACAGTAAAATAATGCCAAGACACCACGGACAAACGATAAGGAAAGATCACCTTCAACATAAGTAACTAGTTATTAAAGTCATTAATACAAAACCAAATAAAAAGTGCAAAAGATTAGAAATAAAAAGTATTATACTAGACACTTTGTCTTCACCAAGTGATGTAAGAGACTTAGGCAAACATGGCCTTGATTGTCAAGAACTCTTACGATCAATCTTGGATCCCGAGACGACTCACACACTCTACGATGGACAATGGATGATGGTGGTGGATGATGGTGTTGTGATGGTGGTGGGTGGTGGATGAAGTGTGAGAGAGGTGGTGTGCCAAGGGATGAGATGAAATGAATCCAAGCACTCCTATTTATAGGCTGAACAGAGAGCTGGACACGGCCCCGTGTCCGCTGGGCACGGCCCCGTGTCCGTCTGACACTCTCTCTCCTCATTAATTGTAATTCGCAATTACAATAAATGCGCCTGCTGTACTTTCAACACACCCCCGTGTCCGCTGAGCACGGCCCCGTGATGGGCAATAGAAGCTTCTATAGGTTTGTCTTTTCTGCTGCTTCTTGGGCACGGCCCCGTGCTGGCTGAGCACGGGGCGTGTTCAGTCTTCTGTTTTCTCTATTTTGCTTTGGAAGGTGCCGTTGAGGGTTCGGGCAGTCCACTAATATTCCTTTTCTTGTATTTATGTTGGATTTAGTTGTCTTTTTGCTTCTTTTGCGTTTTTGAGCTCATTTAATCCTGAAAATACAAAAGGAAGACAAAAACACTCTTTTTCCAATATTAGTACTAAAAAAAGGGTTAGTTTTATACCTCATTTGATGTAATTTATATGTTGCATTTTACACACATCAAATACCCCCACACTTGAACTTTTGCTTGTCCTCAAGCAAAACTCTTTAATATGTGGCTTACACTCCCAAATGGAATAGGTAGAAGAGAAGGTTTTGGGCTTGTCGTAGAGTGTCGGGATTTCCAAGATCTTTTTGGGTTTTATTTTTATTTATTTACACTCCTATTCGTAATGATTTATTTAGAACTTTTCATAAAAGAAATTACTTATTTGGGCATAACATGCCTTTTTTTTAAAATTCTATTTATATACAAGTTCACATACCTCGCGGGGAAATCACTCACACTCGGCCGAAGGTGTATTTTTAGTGAATCACTCGAGAGCGGCATGGAACTTATTCCTACCATATGCTTGCCAAGAAATCAATCCTCCTCCTTTTTAACTTTTATACCTTTGTAGATATCAAGAGGACTTTGCGGGTTAAGGGTTAGGCTAGGGTTAAAGGTAGGTGGTTGGGTTAGTGGTTAGTAGAAAAATGGCTAAAAGCGTAACAAGTGTCGGTTTTCGTATTTTTGCACTTTTTATTTTGATGAAGCTTTTATTCAAACTAAGTTATTTTTGATTAACTTGTTTGTTTATTTTCTTTTTGCTTCATCATTATCAACATTTTTTTTTTACGAAGAACCGAACTTGTTACTAAAATAAAGGGTTAAAAATGAAAAAGGTTTTGGTGGGTAAAAGGGTTTTTGTTTGGGTGGTGAAACGAAAAAGGTTTAGGCTCAAAGGGGCTAACTAGGGGGATTTTTTTGGGTAGGTGGTAAAAGAAAAAGAAAAATAATGGTGTAGAAATAAAAAGGGTTAGTCCTAATGCCTACATCATTTACTTACTCGGGTTTAAGTTGATAAGGACCGGGAATGTATTGTCATGGCAAGTTCTAGAGTCGTAAGAACCAAGCGGCTATTCACACAAGAAACGAAAAATGAGCATTTAGTCAGATGATATGTAATTTGTGTGCTCAATAAAGGCTCAAAACTCACTTTTGTGGGAATGGGTTTTTATGTGATCAAGTATATAATCAAATTTTAAATAAGTTTGCCATGCCTTTTCATAATTTTCTTATGTTGGTTCTTTTTATCACTACGCTATCGGTTGTAAATTTGTAAAAATATAACCTTTTTTAGAACTTGAATTTCCCGAGTTAAACCTAGACAAGTAAAAAAATGAAATTTTTTTGAAAAAATTTGGGGTGATTAGCGGTTCCAATAGAGTTTTGTGTAAGGCTTGTATTTAGGACTTGCAAAATTCAAGGTTTTAGCATCCCCCCCACACTTAAATTACACATTGTCCTCAATGTGTCCCAAAAATAAATTTTTAGGTTGATTAGATGTGTAAAATAGTGTTTAAAAAGCAAAAATTTGTGTTACTGGGCACTGAACACGGCCCCGTGTTATCCGGGCACGGCCCCGTGTTCAAGTGCCAGTAACAAAACTAAAATAAAAGAAACAGAAGTTTGGACACGGGGGCGTGTTGGGTGAACACGGCCCGTGTCCAGGTACCTGAACTGGGCGTTTTCTGCAGGTGGTTCTGCACGGGGCCGTGTTGGTTGAGCACGGCCCGTGTTGAACCTTCTGTAATGGAGAGAATTGTCGGGTTGCCTCGTTCTTGTGCATGAGATCATTGTTCTCGTTCCCCTTTTCATCCTTTACCACCATGAGTGTGTTTTATTCATTACAAACCATCCAAACCTTAAAACCATCATTTCATTTCATCATAGAGAGAACTTACATAATCCTAAATTAAAATAAAACTAAAACTTATCTAGATAGGTCAGCAGGTACACGAGGTTATCATAAGGAGTTCTACTATTTTAAGAAAATTTCGAGAATGTCTTCCCGATATAGTAGGACTTTTAGCCGAACGAATTCTTCCCTAACCGTTGTTTAAAGCCATTCTTCGATCTCCCTAGGAAGGAAGAATGCGGCTTCATTTTCCTCCACTGCTGGTGGTTGAGGGGGAACATTCACCGGGACTCCTTGCACCACTCTTCGCGGACGCTCTTGGTGCATGGCGTACCATTCAGCTGGAATGACAACTTCGGGTACCATGTTCCACGCCCTTTGGGTTATTGTAGGCACCAAAGGCGGGGAGGCGAGAAGGTTCAACCTCTGGTGCAAGAGGTTTACTTCATGGAGACAGCCCTCCAGCCCCACAGTAAGATGGTTGATACGGTCGACCAATGCTTCTTCCACTCCCGTCATTTCATCAATAGCCTCCCTTAGAGCGTAAACATAGTTTACAAGAGAGTCTTCTGCTGTTGAAGATCTCCTCCCTTGTCGGTTATTCCTTGAAGATGATCCGCTTGTTCTGCTTGCCATTTTCTGCGAAGAAAACCGAAGAAAGCTAAATTTTTACAAAACAGAGCCCCTGGACACGGCCCCGTGCTCGTTGAACACGGCCCCGTGTCCATCTGTCTGCAGGATTTTTGGCTAAAGAATTTTGGAGTTTTAAATTATTTCTATGACTTCTATCTGGGTTTTAAGCTCAGATAATTTAAAACAAAGTTATACAACTAACTTTAAGCCAAAATCTGTAGCAAATAATCTTGCAAACTTCACATAGAGGGTTGGAATCAAGGGATTTCCAAGCTTCCATGGAGGAAATTTTGAAAAAATTTTGAAAGAGGAGGAAATGAATAAAAGTGGAAGGGACAAGAGGGTCCCTTGGAACCTTCTTTTAACACTTACCTAGGATGGTATGAGTGAAAATCCCAGGGATCTCTGTCAATTGAAGTGGTCAAAATGAGCAGGAATCAGGCTGCATTTAAAGAAAACGTCAGCGCCCTGGGCACGGCCCCGTGTTGACTGGACACGGCCCCGTGTTTAGAGGAATTCCTGACACATTTTGTCCGTATTCTGACCAAATCAGCAGAGAATCTTTTTTTAGTGAGCACGGGGGCGTGTTGACCTGGACACGGCCCCGTGTCTGGAGGCTGCTTTATGGAGTTTTGCTTTATCAAGGATCCAATCGATATCGGGTGGTTCCTTACTGGTTGGAACAACCCCAAAGTGCCTAATATACCTTAATTGTCCTAGACTAAGGCGAGAACGCAAGAGGTTGTCGGTGAGGGTAATTCCTATTTTCATTCTAGGTGGACAAGTCCAACCCTTTCCCGGGCTCTTGTTAAAGAAGGTATATGCCGAATCGCTCAGGTCTATGTATGCACCGAACGAAGTCGATGGAGAGTCCTTCACGGCACAATCGACACAGGGACGACTATCGTCCAAGTCTTTGCTAGGTACAAAGGTACTTTCGGGAGCAACGAGGTTGTCGGAATGCGGTTCCAACATTTCTTCATGGATATCGTCTTGGGGTGGATTAATAAAATCCTTCCTAAGCTCTTCTAACCATTTCAGAACTAGCTCTTCTAGTTGAAATAACTCGCTAAGGAGCATTTCCCCTAGAATATCTGGCTGGGCGCATTCGAGGGAGAAATAGTGCTTATTTTTACTTTCGCCCCTCTTAAGGTTATGAGAAGATGGTGGGTCCATGTAGTGGGGCCTATAATTTAGGAAGTAGCATTTTACTTCTTCATGTTCGCCACCACATAATTGACACCACTTACCATAAGAGTGCTGAAAGTAAAAATAATTACTATCACTCATGTTTATGTCAGAAATTACCAACCGTCGGGATCTAACGGTTCTGTTTTCAGTAACTGAAACTTGGGCACGGGGGCGTGTTGAGTGGGCACGGCCCCGTGTTCAGCTTACTGTCTGATGTAAACAGGATTGCCAGTTCCAATGATTGAGCACGGGGGCGTGTTCAGCGGGCACGGCCCGTGCGGAGCTCTGCAGAAGCTGAAAAACTAAGAAAATCCTAAAAAATTAAAAAGAAAAATAAAAGATGATTAGGCCGTTGATTCCTAACTTTCTTAAAATCCTTGTGTCCCCGGCAACGGCGCCAAAAACTTGATGTGCGTGAAGTGTCGTATATTTTAGGTGTATATTTTAAGCCCTTTTTAACACTTATTTTAGCCAAGTTTTAAATTTATAAAACACGATATTTCACTAACACTAAACACACATATGGGCAAGTGCACCCATCGTTGAGTGTAGTATAGCGTTGGTAAGATACCGAGGTCGTCCAAGGACACAAGAGCTTTTAGTACCGGTTTATCCTCAACGTCTAACCAAAATAAAAGTTTAGAAAAAATGTTTTAAACTAAGAAAAATAAATCTAACTAAAATGCTGAAAATAAAATAAAAATAAAAACAGATAGACAAGATGAATCACTTGGTTCCGACTCGTATCTAGTATAACCTTTGATTATTTCCGCACTTTTGCACATAATTAAGAGATTATCTTAGTTATTGTAGTAGGCCCCTCTTTTGAAGGCGACGTTACCCTCACCCCAGTAGTTTGAGTCAGCAGGGATACAATCCTAAAAGGGTGGATTATTGGAAGATAATGAATTAAGTTATTAATGCAGTATTGTGGTAGGCCCCGCTTTTGGCGGTGACGTTACCCTCGGCTAAGTAGTCTGAGTCAGCAGGGATACAGTCCTAAATAGCCGGGTTATAGTATTAATAGTAGTTAACTTATGAGGGGGTCAAAGAGTTTGGACCCCCGCCATCCAATACCGTGAAGTATTGAAGGAGGTCCTACTAAATTTGACCCAGGTCCATTGCAGGACCTCTAAACGCTGAACAATGGCAAGACCTTTACCAAACTGTTCCCTTAACCCCCTACCAGGTAGCCAACATATCTCCATATAGACCGTGGAGATATGAATGGTGAAAATCCTTTATTTTATATAGACAGTAAAATAATGCCAAGACACCACGGACAAACGATAAGGAAAGATCACCTTCAACATAAGTAACTAGTTATTAAAGTCATTAATACAAAACCAAATAAAAAGTGCAAAAGATTAGAAATAAAAAGTATTATACTAGACACTTTGTCTTCACCAAGTGATGTAAGAGACTTAGGCAAACATGGCCTTGATTGTCAAGAACTCTTACGATCAATCTTGGATCCCGAGACGACTCACACACTCTATGATGGACAATGGATGATGGTGGTGGATGATGGTGTTGTGATGGTGGTGGGTGGTGGATGAAGTGTGAGAGAGGTGGTGTGCCAAGGGATGAGATGAAATGAATCCAAGCACTCCTATTTATAGGCTGAACAGAGAGCTGGACACGGCCCCGTGTCCGCTGGGCACGGCCCCGTGTCCGTCTGACACTCTCTCTCCTCATTAATTGTAATTCGCAATCACAATAAATGCGCCTGCTGTACTTTCGACACGCCCCCGTGTCCGCTGAGCACGGCCCCGTGATGGGCAATAGAAGCTTCTATAGGTTTGTCTTTTCTGCTGCTTCTTGGGCACGGCCCCGTGCTGGCTGAGCACGGGGCGTGTTCAGTCTTCTGTTTTCTCTATTTTGCTTTGGAAGGTGCCGTTGAAGGTTCGGGCAGTCCACTAATATTCCTTTTCTTGTATTTATGTTGGATTTAGCTGTCTTTTTGCTTCTTTTGCGTTTTTGAGCTCATTTAATCCTGAAAATACAAAAGGAAGACAAAAACACTCTTTTTCCAATATTAGTACTAAAAAAGTGTTAGTTTTATGCCTCATTTGATGTAATGTAAAATGCAACATATAAATTACATCAAATGAGGTATAAAACTAACCCTTTTTTTAGTACTAATATTGGAAAAAGAGTGTTTTTGTCTTCCTTTTGTATTTTCAGGATTAAATGAGCTCAAAAACGCAAAAGAAGCAAAAAGACAACTAAATCCAACATAAATACAAGAAAAGGAATATTAGTGGACTGCCCGAACCCTCAACGGCACCTTCCAAAGCAAAATAGAGAAAACAGAAGACTGAACACGCCCCGTGCTCAGCCAGCACGGGGCCGTGCCCAAGAAGCAGCAGAAAAGACAAACCTATAGAAGCTTCTATTGCCCATCACGGGGCCGTGCTCAGCGGACATGGGGGCGTGTCGAAAGTACAGCAGGCGCATTTATTGTAATTGCGAATTACAATTAATGAGGAGAGAGAGTGTCAGACGGACACGGGGCCGTGCCCAGCGGACACGGGGCCGTGTCCAGCTCTCTGTTCAGCCTATAAATAGGAGTGCTTGGATTCATTTCATCTCATCCCTTGGCACACCACCTCTCTCACACTTCATCCACCACCCACCACCATCACAACACCATCATCCACCACCATCATCCATTGTCCATCGTAAAGTGTGTGAGTCGTCTCGGGATCCAAGATTGATCGTAAGAGTTCTTGACAATCAAGGCCATGTTTGCCTAAGTCTCTTACATCACTTGGTGAAGACAAAGTGTCTAGTATAATACTTTTTATTTCTAATCTTTTGCACTTTTTATTTGGTTTTGTATTAATGACTTTAATAACTAGTTACTTATGTTGAAGGTGATCTTTCCTTATCGTTTGTCCGTGGTGTCTTGGCATTATTTTACTGTCTATATAAAATAAAGGATTTTCACCATTCATATCTCCACGGTCTATATGGAGATATGTTGGCTACCTGGTAGGGGGTTAAGGGAACGGTTTGGTAAAGGTCTTGCCATTGTTCAGCTTTTAGAGGTCCTGCAATGGACCTGGGTCAAATTTAGTAGGACCTCCTTCAATACTTCACGGTATTGGATGGCGGGGGTCCAAACTCTTTGACCCCCTCATAAGTTAACTACTATTAATACTATAACCCGGCTATTTAGGACTGTATCCCTGCTGACTCAGACTACTTAGCCGAGGGTAACGTCACCGCCAAAAGCGGGGCCTACCACAATACTGCATTAATAACTTAATTCATTATCTTCCAATAATCCACCCTTTTAGGATTGTATCCCTGCTGACTCAAACTACTGGGGTGAGGGTAACGTCGCCTTCAAAAGAGGGGCCTACTACAATAACTAAGATAATCTCTTAATTATGTGCAAAAGTGCGGAAATAATCAAAGGTTATACTAGATACGAGTCGGAACCAAGTGATTCATCTTGTCTATCTGTTTTTATTTTTATTTTATTTTCAGCATTTTAGTTAGATTTATTTTTCTTAGTTTAAAACATTTTTTTCTAAACTTTTATTTTGGTTAGACGTTGAAGATAAACCGGTACTAAAAGCTCTTGTGTCCTTGGACGACTTCGGTATCTTACCAACGCTATACTACACTCAACGATGGGTGCACTTGCCCATATGTGTGTTTAGTGTTAGTGAAATATCGTGTTTTATAAATTTAAAACTTGGCTAAAATAAGTGTTAAAAAGGGCTTAAAATATACACCTAATATATATAACACTTTCACGCACATCAAGTTTTTGGCGCCGTTGCCGGGGACACAAGGATTTTGAGAAAGTTTAAAATCAATGGCCTAATCAGTTTTTCAAAACCTTTTCAAAACGCGCGCACATTTTTCTGCATTTTAGTTTAGTTTGCATTTACAGTAGCCTGAACACGGGGCCGTGCTCATTGAACACGCCCCCGTGCTGCATATTTTTAGCTAGATACCCAGATACAGAGCCTGAACACGGGGTCGTGCTCGCTGAACACGCCCCCGTGCTCAACGTGACCAGTAACTTTAATTAAAACGCCCAGATACAGATCCTGTACACGGGGCCGTGTTCACCAGACACGGGGCCGTGTCCAGCCTTCTGTTTCAGTCTTTGTTTTCGTTTTCTGGTCCCGAGACTCAGTTGTGGTCTGCTGAGTGATTCTTATGGATCAATACTCAGGAGGTTACAACTACACCTATGATGAGGATGATTATAGGGGTAATTATTGCACTAATTGTCGTAATACATGTTCGATTCAAAATAATCACTCGTATCAACCATCCGATTCATACCCTTACTATGAGGAGCCCAGGTACGAGCCATCAACTTCATACACATCCTATGAAGACCAAAGGTATGAACCTCCTCCCTAATACTCATATTTTGATGAACCAAGATATGAGCCACCACCTTCATACGCTTATTATGAGGAACCTTGGCGTGAACAACCCACCTCATATGAGTGTTATGAAGAACAAAATTACGAACCTTATCCATCATATGCTTACAATGAAGGACAATGGTGTGAACCATCAACTTCATATGGGTATTATGAGGAACAAAGGGTCGAACAACCGGATTCAAGCTTAGAAATTAATGATTCTTTTTCTATAACCGAAGTGACCGATAGGATATTAGAACACATTAGCGTTATCGATCGATGTATAAAAGAAGCTCGCGCAAGGGAAGAGGAGTCCCGCGCAAGAGAAGAATTAAAAAAGGAAGAGATAACTAAAAATGAAAAAATGGAAGAACAAATAAGTGAAAAACCGACACATGAGTTAAGCAACGAAAAAGGTGAGTCCAATAACGTTAAAATCCAAGAAGAGTCTAATTTTGAAGAAATTAATCTCTTGACACCTTCTTTCGAAAATCATTGTTTAGTACCCACTCATGCTAAGTTTTTTAAAAGAGTTAAACACTAACACTAAAATTGACGAAACGGTAAGTGTTAAGTTAACTAATGATCAAACCTCGCTAATAAAAGAAGACCCATTTGAAATTAACATAACACCGGTTCCATGTTTCTTTCAAAATTCGTTTATTAGTAATGTCACAATCGATAAAGATCTTTGTGTTAACATAATGCCTAACTACATTTTCGAAAAATTAAGTATTAGTGATTTTTCTCCACTTCAAATACCCATTTTTCTATCCAATCGGAAAGTAATAAAATCAATCGGTATAGTTGAAGACGTTTTGGTTCAAACAAATCAAATGGTAATCCCAACCGACTTTGTCATCCTCGATGACGCTCCTCTAGTGTTGGGACGACCATTTGTAAAAACTCACGAAGCTTTGAAAAATCGGAAGTTCAGTAATCTACCTCTTCAATTAGGGGCATTTAAAAAAAGTGTCGATCTCGAACGATCAATGAAGTATCCATTCGGCAATAATGACCCCCTAATTGAAGATGAAGATGAACCACCCGATACAAGTGAAGAGATTGACCACTTTGTTGAAGAAGAGGTCGCCATAGAACAAACTTTTAAAGTTCTTGATCGAAACGAGCAACCAAATAAGGAGTCTCCTAAAGACCCACCACTTGAGCTCAAAGAACTTCCAAAAGGTTTGGAATATGCTTTTCTAGACAAAGATGGTAAGTTACCTGTAATTATTTCATCTAAATTAGATAACTTAGAAAAAGAAAAACTAATCAATCTTTTGAAAAAACACAAAAATGCAATAGCTTGGAAACTTGTTGACATAAAAGGAATTAGTCCTTCTATGTGCACACACAAAATTTTGATGAATGATGACTACAAATCGGTCATCCAACCACAACGTCGCGTAAATCCAAATGTTCAAGAAGTGGTTAAAAACGAAGTCATCAAATTACTTGACGCCGGACTTATCTATCCTATTTCCGATAGTCCTTGGGTAAGTCCCGTCCAAGTAGTTCCAAAGAAAGGAGGTATGACGGTAATTACTAATGAAAAGAATGAATTAATACCAACGAGAACCGTCACAGGATGGAGAGTATGTATAGATTATAGACGATTAAATGAAGCAACAAGAAAGGATCATTTTCCTTTACCCTTCATTGATCAAATGTTAGAAAGATTATCCGGTCATAAATTTTACTGTTTCTTGGATGGTTTTTCAGGTTACTTTCAAATCTCGATAGCACCCGAAGACCAAGAAAAGACAACTTTCACATGTCCTTATGGAACTTTTGCTTATCGACGCATGCCTTTTGGTCTATGTAATGCCCCTGCAACATTCCAACGTTGCATGGTAGCCATTTTCCATGACATGATAGAAAAGACAATGGAAGTCTTCATGGACGACTTTTCTATCTTTGGGGATTCATACGACCAATGCCTCGATAACCTTGAACGAATGCTATCCCGATGTGAGGAAACTAACCTCGCCCTTAATTGGGAAAAATGCCATTTCATGGTAACGGAGGGAATAGTACTCGGTCACAAAATCTCAAGCGAAGGAATGGAGGTGGATCGAGCCAAAATAGATACCATTTCTAGGTTACCTCCTCCATCCTCCGTAAGAGCTATTAGAAGTTTCCTAGGGCATGCCGGATTTTATAGGCGGTTTATCAAAGACTTTTCAAAAATCTCAAGGCCTCTAACAAAATTACTTGAAAAAGATGCTCCTTTCATCTTTGACAAGGATTGCAATCAAGCATTTCTAACCCTAAAGGAAATGCTAGTCAATGCGCCTATCATGATAACACCTGATTGGAAATTTCCTTTCGAAATCATGTGTGATGCTAGTGACTTTGCAGTTGGAGCTGTCTTGGGACAGAGAAAAGAAAAGCATTTCCACCCAATATATTATGCTAGTAAAACACTTAACGATGCACAAGAAAATTACACAACAACTGAAAAAGAGTTACTAGCTGTGGTATTTGCTTTTGATAAATTTCGTTCTTATCTTGTTCTTTCTAAAACAATAGTCTATACAGACCATGCAGCCATTCGATATCTCTTTAAGAAGCAGGACGCAAAACCACGTTTGATTAGGTGGATTCTACTCCTCCAAGAATTTGACATTGAAATCAAGGACAAAAGAGGAGCAGAAAATACCGCAGCAGATCATCTTTCACGCCTAGAAGACCCAGCTTTGGAGGCAACCGGGGACGAGCAAATCAACGAAAAATTTCCAACTGAATCCCTGGAAATGGTGGAATATAAGGAAGAACCATGGTACGCCGATTTTGCTAACTACCTAGCTAGCGGAATAGTCGCAAAAGGGTGGCCACATCATCAAAGAAAAAAATTCTTTGCTAATGTGAAACACTATTTTTGGGAAGATCCATATCTTTTCAAAATGTGTGCCGACCAACTCATCAGACGATGCGTACATGGTAGTGAAGCACGAAGAATTCTCCGCCATTGTCATGAAGGTCCATACGGAGGACATCATGGTGCTGCCAGTACCGCACGAAAGGTATTCGATTCAGGATTTTATTGGCCAACCATTTACAAAGATGCCCAAAATCTTGTAAAGACATGTGATGCTTGCCAAAGAACAGGTAATATTTCTTCCAAAAACGAAATGCCACAAAATGGCATTCTTGTTTGTGAAATTTTTGATGTATGGGGACTCGACTTTATGGGACCTTTCCCACCATCAAAAGGAAACAAATACATACTTGTGGCAGTAGATTACTTGTCTAAATGGGCCGAGGCCGAGGCACTTCCAACAAATGATGGAAGAGTAGTGGTAAGATTTCTAAAAAAATTATTCTCTCGTTTTGGCACACCTAAAGCTTTAATAAGTGATAGAGGTACCCATTTTTGCAACCATCAACTTGAAAAAATTTTAACAAGATATGGGGTCTATCACCGGGTTTCGACGGCATATCACCCTCAAACAAACGGACAAGCCGAAGTGACTAATAGAGGGTTAAAACGAATACTCGAAAAAACCGTAGGATTAAATAGAAAGGAATGGGCTGATAAATTAGATAATGCTTTATGGGCTTTTCGAACTGCTTATAAAACAACGATAGGTACAACCCCATATAAGCTAGTCTATGGAAAAAGTTGTCATTTGCCAGTAGAAATTGCACACAAAGCCTACTGGGCAATCAAAAATGTAAATCTAGATCTAGAATTTGCTGGTAAAAATCGATTTTGTCAAATAAATGAATTAGACGAACTTAGGAATTATGCATACTCAAACTCCGAGATTTATAAGGAAAGAATGAAAAATTTGCATGACAAACATATCAAACCTAATGAATTTCGGGTGGGAGACTTAGTTCTTTTGTTTAATTCACGACTTCGATTGTTTCCTGGTAAATTAAAGTCTAGGTGGTCAGGACCTTTTTCCGTCACCCATATTTTTCCACACGGTGCAGTAGAAATTAAACCTCGAAATGGGCCACCATTTAAAGTCAATGGCCAACGGCTGAAACTCTATCAAGGATTTATTGAGGATGAGGAAGAAGAGATCTCGCTTCAAACCGTGGAAGAATAAAAACATCATGCCTGGTAAGTTACGAACGATTGAGACGACAAAATAAAGCGGTAAGTTTTCTAAACCATAGCTTATGGGAAAAAGGGGCACTCACACGCGCACATAAAAAAAAAAAAACCTGCTCGGCACGAGGCCGTGTCCGCTGGACACGGGGCCGTGTTCGCGCTGCAGACGGGATAAAACCCCTTTTCTAAAACTGTTTCTTCATTCCACACGCCCCGTTTCCCCACAAAAGCTCTGGTTCCAGGCGATTTTTCACGAATTTTCAACGTCTCTCACCGATCTAACAACGTCAAGGTATGATTCTATCACTCTTAGTAGTTAGATTAGTTACTTGCATGTAGTTAATACACCACAAATTTGGGGAAAAATCTAGGGTTCTTGATGTTCATCCGAATCGAACCTAAAATTTTTGCCTAAATCTGTTTGCATTTAGTTAGATTAGTGTTAAGGGAAGTAAATACACTTAGATTGTTCATAGATTCACCCGATTTCTTACAAAAACCCCAAACCCTTGCTCTTGAACCGAAAAAGACAAAATTGATAAGGTAAACGGGATATTTTGGGAAAAACGGTGTTTAGGGTTTCATTTTCGGGGGAAACCGCACCTATTGGACCAAAAATTTTCAAGTTTTCGAAACCGGGTCGAAAAATGAAGTTTTTGAGTAACAGACTTCTGGACACGGGGCCGTGTCCGCTGGACACGGGGTCGTGTCCAGCCCACTGTTTGCAGTTTTATCTGAAAACTTTTCTGTTTCATACTAATCTTTGGTGTATTCTTTCAGATGGCAAAGTTCACAAGGTTCAATGCAAGTGAGCTTGATGCAAGGGCAAGGTACGAGGTTCTTCAAACAAGACCCGAAGAGTACCCGAGGAGAGCTTGCACAGATCTGTTAACCGTGGTGAACCAGCTGAACCGATTTAACAACATCGTTACGGGTCCACTAGCTGTTGCATTGAACACTAGGCTTCAGTCAGTGCATCAATGTACCATGGAGTTCTACAGTACCTTCAACTTCGATTCTAGGTGTGACCCATTTGACAATACTGGGGTTGTATTTCGGTGTGGAGGGGAAATGTACTCGATCTCCATGGCACAGTTTGGAGCCATAATAGGTCTATATCAAGAAGAGGAATCGGGAAACGAAGAAAATACCGGGGGACTACGAGACTTGGAGGTGAATGAAAGACAAGCCGCATGGGCTCAAATCGGTGAAGGAATCTACGACCCTCGTAGCACCAAGAGTACGAAGCTGAGGGATCCGCTATATCGCTACATTCACAGGATCCTCACCTACTCTCTAAACCAACGTCACGACAGTAGTGGTGTTGTAGGGTTGAAAGATTTGGTTGTCCTCCACTGTATCCACAACCAAAAGCCTCTTGATGTTCCGTATCTCCTGTTGAAAAACATGCATCTCAACCGTCTTGCTCGAGCTCCAACGCCTATCTTCTACGGAGGATGGGTGTATCGTCTTTTTAAGCATTACACGCGAATTCCAAGAGCCTTTGAAAGAAGCCCATGGTCGGGACGAGTTGACTACGACATTTGCCGAGCCATGAACCTACTCTATGAGGCGGAAGACGGAACAGTGAGTTTCCAAAGAACACAAGGCTATGCATGGAACCCACAGGAGGCACTAGTTCTTCACGCACCACCTCCCCACCACCAGTATCCACCCCATGGTGATCCGGGTCAATCCTCCTCACAAGGAGGCGGTTTTCCTAATTTTCAAAGCTTACATGATCTTATGCAGGAAAACCTTATGTGTACCAGGAACGCCTACAACCTCGCCAACAACACATACCACCGGGTCGGAGCTATTGAACGCAACATCAGCGATATACAAGACGATATCAGCAGCATCCGGGAGCATATGGCGGGGCATGGGGATGGAGGTGATGATAGCGATGAAGATATGGATTAGAGGCTTTGAAGGAGCAGGAGCGGGTTGATGGCGAGCCCACAGGTTTAAGTCCCTTTATCTATCGAACGGTTGGTGGCCTGCGTGCCAGAAGTTGAACAATTTACTTTCCTTAAACACTTTTATTTTCCGTTTTATTTTTCTTTTACTTTATGCTTGGAACAATTAACTGTGGTAATGTAGGATCTTTGTATTGCTTGGTGTGGTATTAAGTGATGAAACAGGTGCAAACCAAGGCTTGGGGTGCTAAGCCTCAGCACTTATAGGGCCAGGATGGAAAAACCGGAGAAAGAAACCTGTTTTTCAGGCTTTCAGACTGTCCACACGGGGACGTGTCCAGCCAACACGCCCCCGTGCTCACCTCCCAGACCTGCTGTATGGCTTCTGTTCTACAGAATTTTGTCAGACACGTGGCCGTGTCCAGTGGACACGGGGTCGTGTGTCACACCCTGGCTTTGCGGAAGCGTGGTTAATTTTTGGTGTGACTTCTTAATACCATAGCTTAATCATAACAAAGCTATATGAATTTAAAAACCATGCAAGTCATCCATTAAGTTTTGAAAATAACATACAGTACCATCGTTTTAACCAACAACCATAACCTTGTTCAACAATGTTACAACTTATAACATAACATAAACGTGGTTTAAGGACTGTGTCTTGTCCAGGAAAGAGACACATCCCCTAAACCCTGATGACTCCATGACAAGTGCAGCGGAAAACGTTCCATACCGTGCCAGATCCGTTTAATTTCCTGAAATACATGTGAGTTGAAAAATCAACAATAATGTTGAGCGAGTTCATGTGTAAGTGAGTATGTAAAACACTTGTGAGTATAAAAATAGTTGTGGTATGTAGCAGTGTAAGAGGACTTGTGATCACCAATGGTTTGCAAGGCCACTGACATATGTGAAGTGCAAATAGGGAGACTCAAACCTAGCAGATTTCGCCACGGCAAAGTATGTGGACAAAGTCACCCCACGGTCCGTTTCTAGTTTGGCCGGGGGCTGGGCTCGCTACACCCAGATAGATCTACCGCTCCTGTCCCTCGGTCCCTCCATGAGGACTAATGGTCCCATGTGTTCCTATCCACTCACATGATCGTATAACACCTCCTTACGTTAAACATACCGTTGTAAAGTACTCGTAAATCATAGTAACATGTATTTCACCCCCGCAGTTAAGTAAACTGAAAACAGTTAGAGAAAAGGGGGACATGAACTCACAGTGAATGCGCGTCTCTACCAAGTGTCTCCAATATAGTAAGCTGTGCAACGACCTACAAGTGCTAATTCTATTAGACGGACGGCCGTGCTTTAGCTTTACAGTTTATGTCTTTGGGAAATAGTTAGACAACTATTTCATGTTTATGTTCTGTATACACTTGGTAGTTTTACTTCTTCCCAAGGATGAGGGATACAATACATGTGCGTAAGTTACGTTTTATCAAACTTGTGGTAATGTAATTACCGGTGTAACTTATATGTTTGTGGAAGCGTTCGTAAGGTTTTGGAATCATTAACGCTTGTAAATATTATTTTTACTCTAAAATAATATTTATGTATTTTCACAAAATAATCATAAACAGTGTTGTGACAAAATATATTTACCACGTTAATTTTCGTGAAAATCCCACCTCCGAATATTTAGTAATTAAAGTCATGGCGAAATTTTATGTTTCGAAAATATGTCGAAAATAGTTCTAACACTTGTTGTGTAAATAATTCTAAGTGTTAGGTTTTAGAAAATTTCGCCAGAGTTTCCTCTGTAACTGGAGGTGGCCACGCTCTCAGGCGTATCATTTTCTTTTTGAAAACAACCCACGATCATCAACAATCAACTCTTACGTTTTAACACGCGAAACGCTACCCTTGTCGTTACAGTTTCAATATGTGGAAACTGGACTGTTTTTGGACGACTAAATAAAATACTTAACCCTTTCCAAAAATTCCCTAATTTTTACGGGTCGTCCTAATCGACCCAAAAATGATTGTATAAAAATATCGGGGTCCAGTTTCTTATCAATAATTTACAGAAAATCGTTTACCGAACTGTGATCAGATTTGTCACATTCTGATCACAGTTTACGGAAAAAGTCGTCAAAAATTCCTCGTATGTCCGTTTATCGAAATTCCAGTTTGAGGGTCACAAATACATCCGTGACCATCTTAGATAAAAGTTTCAGGGGCTGGTTCGGTTCGGGTTTTAAGTTGTGATCGAAAACGCACAGCCCAATTTACTGCAGTAACAAACAGCCTTAGCTGCTGTTACGAAAACAGGTTTTTAAAATAGTAACCGACGTCAGAAAAATACGATTCCAGCGCCATTTTCTTCGTTTTTCGAAATGACATGATTTAGGCTTTTGAAATTCCGTTTTTCGAGTTTTTAAAGTCTGTTTACAGCCTGTAGAAGGCGGCTGAAAAAGTAACTCAGAATGTTATTTTAAGGTTTAAACATTACTAAATAGCCTTATGTTAAGATCCATGACCTTACCAAACCGGGTTAAACGGAGATCCGAGCTACCACATCATAGATCGGGTCTAGATAAATACAAATTCCAAATACTACCACTTTTACACAAGTTATGAGCTATTAACCACCATTTTTAGTATTTTTACTAGACTTTAACGCATCAAAGTGTATGTTTACGATATTTAACCGACAAAATCCCTTTTAACCACCTTAGATAAGATTAAAAACAAGTTTTAAGTGATATACCTCTAGCTCAAGGCTAGGGAAGATCTTTGACGAAAAAGAGGTGGATAAAAGCTAACGGTAGAGGTCCTTCGCGTTCCGCTTGCTCCGAGGCTCCTAATACGGGATCCTTAACGCGTGAATGATGTTGGAATGTAGTGATCAAGAGCCGAAGGTGGGTGTATGGGGCTGGGGTGGTTCGGCCGAGAGTTCAAGAGGGCAAGGGAGAGGTGTGTTGGTGAGTGGTGTTTAGTGAATGATTAGGTTATGTAATCTTTGGTATTTATAGGAAAAACTCATGTGCTAATATCCAATGGTCAATGTGTCACAAAGATACTAGACATTCAAGATTCACAAGATCATAGGTACAAGGGGGTGTCCCCTAGGTAACCGATTCGGTTATGGGGGGGGGGGGGGGTTTCCTAACCGATTTTAACAAGTAGTTAGGGTAATTAGTCATGTTAACTAGGTTAGATAAGTAGTTAACTTCGTTAGTAATATATAGCGTGTTATGACGGGTGTTAGGGTAATCAGGGACCCTAACTGGCTCAGAAAAATATAAATAGTGAAAATACTAATATTTTCATGTTCCGGGTAAAGTCCGGTTGTTCGGTTGGATAGTAATCCGTTAAAGCATTACAAAAGGCTTTAAAGTGTCGTTATTGTTGTTTTTAGTGACACATTTTGTTTCCAACACTTTAGAAAGTGTCTAGTGTTATTTTCTCATGTTCTGGCATTTTATTAGTCAGCTAGAAGCTGGTTTAATTATTAAAGTGCTGTGTTTGGTACTTAAAGTACGTTCTTGGCACATCCGAATCAGTGTATCTTATCCCTAGAGACGCGGTACCACAACCCTTATATCCCTACACTCACTACCAGTGTAGTCAAAATTTATGAGGCTCTTAACAGGCCTTAGAGGCAGTGTCTGCCTGATGCTGGTCATATCAGCATGTTCACTGTGTATCCGTTTAGTGCTACTGTGCTTTTTGTGCATCATGTTTGTCACTAGGGTGCCGTATGTAAATAATGTAGTGACAGCATATAAAGTATGATGCAAGTAAGTGCATGTATCAGTATGCAGGTAGCAGTTCATCAGCTAGTTCAATCAAGCACAGTAATTAAGCAGTAATTAATCATTAATTAAGTTGTACGGATATCTGGTTTAGTGCGGGTTGTCACATTCTCCCCCCGTTAAATAAATTTCGTCCCGAAATTTAAGCTCTGCTTGTAGATGTAGAGTTCTTTGGAAATAAGTGGGGGTATTTCTCTTTCATTCGGTCCTCACATTCCCATGTGAATTCAGGACCATGTCTGGCATTCCAACGAACTTTGACGAGTTTGACACTGCTCCGGCGGGTCTTGTTAACTTTCCAATCCGTGACCTCGACAGGTTCTTCAACGAAGTGGAGCGTGTCGTCAATATGAATCTCGTCGGTAGGAATGGCAACGTCAACTTGAGTTGGACTTTTCTTTAAATTGGATACATGAAATGTATCGTGAACACCATTCAGTTCAGCAGGTAGGTCCAACTTGTATGCTACAGTTCCAATTCTTTCCAGAATTTTGGAGAGACCAATGTAGCGCGGATTTAACTTTCCATGCTTCCCAAAGCGTGCCACCCCCTTCCAGGGTGAAACTTTCAATAACACCATTTCTCCGACTTGGAAGTCCACATGCTTCCGGTTTGGGTCCATGTAGGCCTTTTGTCTGTGGCGAGCGGCTTCGATGCGTTTAAGTATTTGCGCGATCTTGTCTGTCGTCTCTTGGACGATCTCGGGACCAGCAAGCTGCCTATCACCTGCGTCAGACCAACATAGTGGTGATCGGCACTTGCGTCCGTATAGAGCCTCAAATGGCGCGACACCAATACTGGTGTGGTAGCTGTTGTTGTATGAAAATTCGACCAAGGGTAAGTGTTTATCCCAGCTACCTCCTAAATCCATAACACATGCCCTCAGCATGTCTTCCAAAGTTTGTATCGTTCGCTCGCTCTGGCCGTCAGTTTGCGGATGGAACGCAGTGCTCAGATTCAATTGTGAGCCAAAAGATTCTTGGAAAGATTGCCATATTCTTGACACAAACCTTCCGTCTCTATCAGAGATGATCGAGAGTGGTACTCCATGACGTGCTACGATCTCTCTCAAGTAAATTTCCGCAAGTTTACTAGTACTGTCTTTCTCCTTGATTGGCAGAAAGTGTGCGGATTTTGTTAGGCGGTTAACAATCACCCAAATCATATCATGGCCTCTTGGCGTTCTCGGCAGTTTCGTAACAAAATCCATTGAGATTTGTTCCCACTTCCACTTGGGAATCTCAGGTTGTTGCAGAAGTCCCGAAGGCTTCTGGTATTCCGCCTTAACCTTAGCGCACGTTAAACATTTGCTCACGTAAACAGCAACGTCGCCTTTCATCCTAGGCCACCAATAATAACCTTTGAGATCCTGGTACATCTTATCCGATCCAGGGTGGATAGAGTACCGTGACTTGTGCGCTTCGTCGAAAATAACTTCCCTTAATCCACCAAACAGAGGAACTCAAATCCTTTTCTCAAAACATAACGTTCCTTCCTCGTTTGGTACCAAAAGCTTTTCCGTTCCACGGAGATATTCTTCCTCAAGGTTTCCCCCCTTGAGAGCTTCCTTTTGTGCGGCACGAATGCGCGAGGAAGGGTCGGTTCGGATAATCATCTCTAGAGCCCTAACCCTTATGGGCTTGATCCTTTCCTTTCGACTTAGGGCATCGGCGACCACATTCGCCTTCCCTGGGTGATACTTTATCTCGCAGTCGCAGTCGTTTAGCAACTCAACCCATCGTCCTTGCCTCATATTCAACTCCTTCTGGTTGAATATATGCTGTAGGCTTTTGTGATCTGTGAAGATTGTGCACTTCGTACCATACAGGTAGTGTCTCCAGATCTTTAAAGCGAAGACCACTGCGCCAAGCTCTAAATCGTGTGTGGTATAGTTCTTTTCATGTATCTTCAGTTGACGTGATGCGTAAGCAATAACCCTTTGGCGTTGCATCAACACACAACCCAAACCTTGACGCGATGCGTCGCAGTATACCACAAAATCGTCGGTGCCTTCCGGTAGAACTAAGATTGGCGCGTTACAAAGCTTATTCTTCAATATCTGAAATGCTTCCTCCTGTTTGATTCCCCAATCAAACGTCTTTTCCCTCTGCGTGAGGAGCGTCAAAGGTTGAGCGATTTTCGAGAAATCCTCGATGAACCTTCGATAGTAGCCAGCCAAACCAAGAATTGTCGAATCTCGGTTGGCGTTGTAGGCGTTTCCCAATTCTTGATTGCCTTGATCTTTGTGGGATCAACATGAATTCCATCCCCATTAACCACATGACCAAGAAACTGGACTTTGCGTAGCCAAAACTCGCACTTGGAGAATTTGGCGTACAGTTGTTCTTGCTTTAGCAGCTTCAATATGGTCCTAAGATGTTGTTTGTGTTCAGCCTTCGTCTTTGAGTAAATCAGGATGTCGTCGATGAATACAATCACGAACTTGTCTAAGTATGGCTTGCAAACTCTATTCATTAGATCCATGAAGACCGCAGGTGCGTTCGTCAAACCAAATGGCATAACGAGGAACTCGTAGTGTCCATAACGAGTTCGGAAGGCTGTTTTCGGGATACTTTCCTCCTGTATCCTTAGTTGATGGTATCCAGATCGAAGATCGATCTTAGAGTAACAGCTTGAACCTTGAAGTTGATCGAACAGATCGTCGATTCTTGGCAGAGGATACCTGTTCTTGATCGTCAGCTTGTTCAATTCTCTGTAGTCAATACACATGCGAAAACTTCCGTCCTTTTTCTTGACAAACAGGACCGGAGCTCCCCAAGGCGAGAAGCTTGGTCGGATAAAACCCTTGTCTAACAACTCTTGAAGTTGCGTTGACAGTTCCTGCATTTCAGACGGAGCAAGTTTGTACGGTGCCTTAGCCACAGGCGCGGCGCCTGGAACTAAGTCAATGTGAAACTCCACTTGCCTCTGAGGTGGCAGTCCGGGTAAGTCTTCTGGGAAGACTTCTGGATACTCCCTTACGACAGGGATGTCTTCGATTGTTGGCTCAGCAGCCTTCTTATCTACGATGTGTGCCAGAAAAGCAACACATCCTTTCTGTAAACACTTCCTTGCTTTCAAGCAGCTGATAAATCTTAGCGGTGTGTCACGCTTCTCTCCGTGAACCACAATTGTCTCACCATCATTAGTTGGAATACGAACAGCTTTCTCGTGACATACTATCTCAGCCTTGTTTCCGGATAACCAATCCATTCCTACCACCACGTCGAAGCTTCCCAATTCGACTGGTAGTAGATCCAAAGTAAACTCACGTTCTCCCAGTTCTATCACACAGCCTCTGATTACTTCGTTGGCTTCAACTAACTTTCCATTAGCTAATTCGATCGAGTAGGGGATATCTAACTTACTAGCGGTTAAACCAAGTATATCCTTAAATTCTAATGACACGAAGCCATAACCGGCACCAGCATCAAACAAAATAGGTGCAAAAGTTTTGGTTGTTAGAGAACGTACCAGAAATCACACCTGGATCCTGGCATGCCTCACAAGCTCTGATGTTGGATTTTCTCTCACGGTCTTGTTTCAACTTCAGGCATTCCCTCTTAAAATGTCCAACTTCCTTACAATGGTAGCATCCTATCATTCGGCCATTTCCTTTCCCATTTCCACCTAGAGCGTTGTTACTGTTTTCTCCTTGTATGGAACTCTTCATCCCACAACCTTCCTTGTTGTGTCCTTTCCTCCCGTAGCAAGGCTTCTGACATCCACCATCACGGTGACATTTGCACTCAGCACATCTTGGTTTGGTTTCTAAGTAAATCTTATCATTGGCCTGGTTGTTGTTAGGGCAATCTTTCTTGAAATGCCCTTTGTCCCCGCAGTCAAAGCAACCTCGAATAGATCTTTGTTCATCGTTGTTCATTTGGGTATCTTCGGTAAGCTTCCTTTTGTTCTTTCCAGACGACTCTACCTGAGTTTTCTTGTCAGGGTTTGCAAGTTTTTCTAGTCTATTTGCTTCCGTAACGAGTGCCAAACCCATCTTACTTGCAACAATGGTTGTTGGTGGCGTAGATGCTGTCATCAAGCTCAAGACTTGAGGCGCCAGTTCCCAAATGAATTGTTCCAATTTCTTCAGTTCTGGTTTTACCAGGTATGGAACAATTTGTGACAGATCATGGAGTCGTTGCACCTACTTCAACACCTTCGGGCCTTCCATCATTAGGCCCCGAAATTCATCTTCCCACTTCTGGGTTTCCGTGTGGGGGCAATACTTCTTATGCATCATTCTTTTCAACTCATCCCAAGTTAACGCGTATGCTGTAGTTAGGCCCATTATTCGAACCTGAAGATTCCACCATAATCGAGCTCCATCTTGAAACAACTCAGAAACGTATGGGACCTGTTGTTCTGGCGTACAGCCACTCATTCGAAAGATGGATTCCATACTTTCAATCCATTTTACAAAAGTTATGGCACCCCCAGTGCCGTCGAACTTCGGAGGCTTGTAGTTGAGGAAGTGCCAGTAGGAACAACCGTTATTTTCTGAGGTACCTTTGATTGGTTCGAAGCGTAGGGCCTCGTGCTGTGCTATAGCTGCGGCAATTATCTCTTTAAGTTCTGCCTCAGAGGTGGGCAAGCGCATTTCGCGTCTTGGCGGCATCTTCTAAAAGATGTTTCACATAGGTTAGGTCATAGCAAGTGAAGTGTACGTATGCATTCAACAATACCAACACATAACATCTCATGCTATCAACAAATCAATCACATAACATCTTATGTTATAGGACATAAACAATAGATTGAATCATCACAAGTGATGAGAATACTGCGATTGTATTGCCACAATTCGAGATCACAATGCAAAGCTTACAAGTACACCACTATATCATACGACATCAATGACTTAGTAGGGGACGACCCTAGACAAGTCGTGCGATCGCTGGTCATGTTCAGGAGTCTCTGGTTCGTCCATTTTCCAATTGCAGGACTCCACGTCAAGTTTCTGAATTTCTGTCTTAAAACAACATTTCTTCTCAATCGTTTCCTTGAGGTCGTCCCAGCTCAGTGTATAAGCAACGTCTGTGCCAAGGGTCTGAACCTGGAGGTTCCATTAAGAGAGTGTGTCATCTAGAAATATCCCCGAGATGTAGGTAACACTCTGTTGGGGCGATCAGTTACTCATCCTTAAAATGGAGTCGGTCTTTTCGGACCAACGAACAAATGCAACGGTGCCTCCTGTTTTATCAAAGTCCAAAGGCTTGCAGTTCAGGAACTGTTTATAGGTGCAGCCAGTTGGATGGTTATTCCCAGTAATGCCATCGTTGTTCTTAGAGCGGAGGGCTTCATGTCGTGCATTTATCGGTGAGATGCGTTCTTGCAGCTCGTCTTCTGTCCTCAGTAACGTACCGGTGTTTGTGTCACGTCTGGGTGACATTCCCCTTTTTGTCGAAATAGTGTGAAGCGGGTTGGACAATGTTTCAATTGTCTATGGGGTATATATAGCAACGTAAGCCGTTATGTAATCACCCCATTTCACACGCAAATATACTCACTGTATAAGTGGGGAAGTAAATTCCCGAGCCTTCACATAGGCTTGACAATTTGGCTTGTTGCTTGTAATAGAATGAACTCGAGGCTACATCGCCTAGGTCATTTGTGTTTAAGTTATTTCCTGCTGAATTGGTTATCATCCGCTTGACCTGCAGAGTCCACCAGGATTCCTGTGCACCACAAATAGTTATTACGTGGGCCCCCGTAATAATAAATTGTCTTGCACAGTTACCCCAAATTTTCTCTCATCCAAGCAGATGATCAATCAAGGAGCAACAGCCGGTGCATTGGCAGGAACAGGGTCACACTCCAATGCGGGGTCAGGAGCAACGCCTGGCTCAGGGGCCACGGCTAGCTTCAAATCAAAAAATCCATCTCAAAATCAGCTGGATCAACAATCACAGGGGTTACAGGATCCCCCAAGGGCTTGTCTAAGTGCATGAACTCAATGTCATGGTCTGGATCAACACCAGGCGGAAAACCAGAATTGTCCTCATAATCACGATCAAACTCAAAGCTGTGTGTGGGATCCGGTGCAGCTGATGATGCCATATCAGGGTCGGCGTCGTGTAAGTGGTGCTGCATTCCCTGTATGTGCGAAGACGCGGATGTCAGAGGCTCAAATGAGTCTGGGATAGGGGAATGAGTTTCCCCTACAGGAGCGTCCGCATGCAGTAGTCTAATGCTAGCAGCGAGAGGGCCTTGCCCTCAAGTGGGTCCTCCTCTTAATAGTTCGACATCGTCTTTAGAGGCAATCTCGGGGGCATATCAACAACGAGATAAGCGGCAAGGGGCACAGGAGCAGGGATCACCGCCAGTGGTAAATTCCCAACAAGATGGCCATCAGTAGGCTCTGCTACGACTTCAGGCAGTGCACAAAGGGCTGAAAGTCGTCATTGTCTGTGCCGGTAGTATCAGAAATGTACACCTCGTGCTTCGTTGAACTATGTCGTCTGATACTATGGTCATGGGGTTCGTAGTGCCCATCTTTCTAGTACTTGATGAAAGCATAACATTTGTAACACAAACACATATACATATAATAATCAATCATATAATCAGTTAATCTCATAAGTCACCAAGTAAGGTATCACATACTTCTCCTAGTCTTACTAGCCAATTTCATCCAGTCTACAAGACTGCTCTATCCTTCACTTAAACCAAACCTCGATCCTCCAGATCGATCCTATAACAAACCAACGTGCTCGACTACCTTGATCACCTCGATCCTCCAGATCGATCCTATAACAAACCAACGTGCTCAACTATCTCGATCACCTCGATCCTCCAGATCGATCCTCAGCCCTCCAAGCTGAACTTATAATTAATAAAATGTGCTCAACATTTGTTTGTAAAAAGTGTGGATCTGGACTTAAGTGGTATGCAGAAAAATGTTTTCGTGAGAGCCCTAGTGATCATAGTCTAGACTCGAGAAAGAATCCTAGTTCGCTATGATCAGAGCTCTGATACCAAGCTGTCACACCCTGGCTTTGCGGAAGCGTGGTTAATTTTTGGTGTGACTTCTTAATACCATAGCTTAATCATAACAAAGCTATATGAATTTAAAAACCATGCAAGTCATCCATTAAGTTTTGAAAATAACATACAGTACCATCGTTTTAACCAACAACCATAACCTTGTTCAACAACGTTACAACTTATAACATAACATAAACGTGGTTTAAGGACTGTGTCTTGTCCAGGAAAGAGACACATCCCCTAAACCCTGATGACTCCATGACAAGTGCAGTGGAAAACGTTCCATACCGTGCCAGATCCGTTTAATTTCCTGAAATACATGTGAGTTGAAAAATCAACAATAATGTTGAGCGAGTTCATGTGTAAGTGAGTATGTAAAACACTTGTGAGTATAAAAATAGTTGTGGTATGTAGCAGTGTAAGAGGACTTGTGATCACCAATGGTTTGCAAGGCCACTGACATATGTGAAGTGCAAATAGGGAGACTCAAACCTAGCAGATTTCGCCACGGCAAAGTATGTGGACAAAGTCACCCCACGGTCCGTTTCTAGTTTGGCCGGGGGCTGGGCTCGCTACACCCAGATAGATCTACCGCTCCTGTCCCTCGGTCCCTCCATGAGGACTAATGGCCCCATGTGTTCCTATCCACTCACATGATCGTATAACACCTCCTTACGTTAAACATACCGTTGTAAAGTACTCGTAAATCATAGTAACATGTATTTCACCCCCGTAGTTAAGTAAACTGAAAACAGTTAGAGAAAAGGGGGACATGAACTCACAGTGAATGCGCGTCTCTACCAAGTGTCTCCAATATAGTAAGCTGTGCAATGACCTACAAGTGCTAATTCTATTAGACGGACGGCCGTGCTTTAGCTTTACAGTTTATGTCTTTGGGAAATAGTTAGACAACTATTTCATGTTTATGTTCTGTATACACTTGGTAGTTTTACTTCTTCCCAAGGATGAGGGATACAATACATGTGCGTAAGTTACGTTTTATCAAACTTGTGGTAATGTAATTACCGGTGTAACTTATATGTTTGTGGAAGCGTTCGTAAGGTTTTGGAATCATTAACGCTTGTAAATATTATTTTTACTCTAAAATAATATTTATGTATTTTCACAAAATAATCATAAACAGTGTTGTGACAAAATATATTTACCACGTTAATTTTCGTGAAAATCCCACCTCCGAATATTTAGTAATTAAAGTCATGGCGAAATTTTATGTTTCGAAAATATGTCGAAAATAGTTCTAACACTTGTTGTGTAAATAATTCTAAGTGTTAGGTTTTAGAAAATTTCGCCAGAGTTTCCTCTGTAACTGGAGGTGGCCACGCTCTCAGGCGTATCATTTTCTTTTTGAAAACAACCCACGATCATCAACAATCAACTCTTACGTTTTAACACGCGAAACGCTACCCTTGTCGTTACAGTTTCAATATGTGGAAACTGGACTGTTTTTGGACGACTAAATAAAATACTTAACCCTTTCCAAAAATTCCCTAATTTTTACGGGTCGTCCTAATCGACCCAAAAATGATTGTATAAAAATATCGGGGTCCAGTTTCTTATCAATAATTTACAGAAAATCGTTTACCGAACTGTGATCAGATTTGTCACATTCTGATCACAGTTTACGGAAAAAGTCGTCAAAAATTCCTCGTATGTCCGTTTATCGAAATTCCAGTTTGAGGGTCACAAATACATCCGTGACCATCTTAGATAAAAGTTTCAGGGGCTGGTTCGGTTCGGGTTTTAAGTTGTGATCGAAAACGCACAGCCCAATTTACTGCAGTAACAAACAGCCTTAGCTGCTGTTACGAAAACAGGTTTTTAAAATAGTAACCGACGTCAGAAAAATACGATTCTAGCGCCATTTTCTTCGTTTTTCGAAATGACATGATTTAGGCTTTTGAAATTCCGTTTTTCGAGTTTTTAAAGTCTGTTTACAGCCTGTAGAAGGCGGCTGAAAAAGTAACTCAGAATGTTATTTTAAGGTTTAAACATTACTAAATAGCCTTATGTTAAGATCCATGACTTTACCAAACCGGGTTAAACGGAGATCCAAGCTACCACATCATAGATCGGGTCTAGATAAATACAAATTCCAAATACTACCACTTTTACACAAGTTATGAGCTATTAACCACCATTTTTAGTATTTTTACTAGACTTTAACGCATCAAAGTGTATGTTTACGATATTTAACCGACAAAATCCCTTTTAACCACCTTAGATAAGATTAAAAACAAGTTTTAAGTGATATACCTCTAGCTCAAGGCTAGGGAAGATCTTTGACGAAAAAGAGGTGGATAAAAGCTAACGGTAGAGGTCCTTCGCGTTCCGCTTGCTCCGAGGCTCCTAATACGGGATCCTTAACGCGTGAATGATGTTGGAATGTAGTGATCAAGAGCCGAAGGTGGGTGTATGGGGCTGGGGTGGTTCGGCCGAGAGTTCAAGAGGGCAAGGGAGAGGTGTGTTGGTGAGTGGTGTTTAGTGAATGATTAGGTTATGTAATCTTTGGTATTTATAGGAAAAACTCATGTGCTAATATCCAATGGTCAATGTGTCACAAAGATACTAGACATTCAAGATTCACAAGATCATAGGTACAAGGGGGTGTCCCCTAGGTAACCGATTCGGTTATGGGGGGGGGGGGGGTTTCCTAACCGATTTTAACAAGTAGTTAGGGTAATTAGTCATGTTAACTAGGTTAGATAAGTAGTTAACTTCGTTAGTAATATATAGCGTGTTATGACGGGTGTTAGGGTAATCAGGGACCCTAACTGGCTCAGAAAAATATAAATAGTGAAAATACTAATATTTTCATGTTCCGGGTAAAGTCCGGTTGTTCGGTTGGATAGTAATCCGTTAAAGCATTACAAAAGGCTTTAAAGTGTCGTTATTGTTGTTTTTAGTGACACATTTTGTTTCCAACACTTTAGAAAGTGTCTAGTGTTATTTTCTCATGTTCTGGCATTTTATTAGTCAGCTAGAAGCTGGTTTAATTATTAAAGTGTTGTGTTTGGTACTTAAAGTACGTTCTTGGCACATCCGAATCAGTGTATCTTATCCCTAGAGACGCGGTACCACAACCCTTATATCCCTACACTCACTACCAGTGTAGTCAAAATTTATGAGGCTCTTAACAGGCCTTAGAGGCAGTGTCTGCCTGATGCTGGTCATATCAGCATGTTCACTGTGTATCCGTTTAGTGCTACTGTGCTTTTTGTGCATCATGTTTGTCACTAGGGTGCCGTATGTAAATAATGTAGTGACAGCATATAAAGTATGATGCAAGTAAGTGCATGTATCAGTATGCAGGTAGCAGTTCATCAGCTAGTTCAATCAAGCACAGTAATTAAGCAGTAATTAATCATTAATTAAGTTGTACGGATATCTGGTTTAGTGCGGGTTTTCACACCGTGTCCACCTTCTGTAAGTTCTTGTTACTGGCACCTGAACACGGGGTCGTGCCCACTCAACACGGGGCCGTGTTTAGTGCCCAGTAACACAAATTTTTTGCTTTTAAACACTATTTTACACATCTAATCAACCTAAAAATTTATTTTTGGGACACATTGAGGACAATGTGTAATTTAAGTGTGGGGGGATGCTAAAACCTTGAATTTTGCAAGTCCTAAATACAAGCCTTACACAAAACTCTATTGGAACCGCTAATCACCCCAAATTTTTTCAAAAATTTCATTTTTTTTACTTGTCTAGGTTTAACTCGGGAAATTCAAGTTCTCAAAAAGGTTATATTTTTACAAATTTACAACCGATAGCGTAGTGATAAAAAGAACCAACATAAGAAAATTATGAAAAGGCATGGCAAACTTATTTAAAATTTGATTATATACTTGATCACATAAAAACCCATTCCCACAAAAGTGAGTTTTGAGCCTTTATTGAGCACACAAATTACATATCATTTGACTAAATGCTCATTTTTCGTTTCTTGTGTGAATAGCCGCTTGGTTCTTACGACTCTAGAACTTGCCATGACAATACATTCCCGGTCCTTATCAACTTAAACCCGAGTAAGTAAATGATGGAGGCATTAGGACTAACCCTTTTTATTTCTACACCATTATTTTTCTTTTTCTTTTGCCACCTACCCAAAAAAAATCCCCCTAGTTAGCCCTTTGAGCCTAAACCTTTTTCGTTTCATCACCCAAACAAAAACCCTTTTACCCACCAAAACCTTTTTCATTTTTAACCCTTTATTTTAGTAACAAGTTCGGTTCTTCGTAAAAAAAAAAAAAAATGTTGATAATGATGAAGCAAAGAGAAAATAAACAAACAAGTTAATCAAAAATAACTTAGTTTGAATAAAAGCTCCATCAAAATAAAAAGTGCAAAAATACGAAAACCGACACTTGTTACGCTTTTAGCCCTTTTTCTACTAACCACTAACCCAACCACCTACCTTTAACCCTAGCCTAACCCTTAACCCGCAAAGTCCTCTTGATATCTACAAAGGTATAAAAGTTAAAAAGGAGGAGGATTGATTTCTTGGCAAGCCTATGGTAGGAATAAGTTCCATGCCGCTCTCGAGTGATTCACTAAAAATACACCTTCGGCCGAGTGTGAGTGATTTCCCCGCGAGGTATGTGAACTTGTATATAAATAGAATTTTAAAAAGGCATGTTAAGCCCAAATAAGTAATTTCTTTTATGAAAAGTTCTAAATAAATCATTACGAATAGGAGTGTAAATAAATAAAAATAAAACCCAAAAAGATCTTGGAAATCCCGACACTCTATGACAAGCCCAAAACCTTCTCTTCTACCTATTCCATTTGGGAGTGTAAGCCACATATTAAAGAGTTTTGCTTGAGGACAAGCAAAAGTTCAAGTGTGGGGGTATTTGATGTGTGTAAAATGCAACATATAAATTACATCAAATGAGGCATAAAACTAACCCTTTTTTAGTACTAATATTGGAAAAAGAGTGTTTTTGTCTTCCTTTTGTATTTTCAGGATTAAATGAGCTCAAAAACGCAAAAGAAGCAAAAAGACAGCTAAATCCAACATAAATACAAGAAAAGGAATATTAGTGGACTGCCCGAACCCTCAACGGCACCTTCCAAAGCAAAATAGAGAAAACAGAAGAATGAACACGCCCCGTGCTTAGCCAGCACGGGGCCGTGCCCAAGAAGCAGCAGAAAAGACAAACCTATAGAAGCTTCTATTGCCCATCACGGGGCCGTGCTCAGCGGACACGGGGGCGTGTCGAAAGTACAGCAGACGCATTTATTGTAATTGCGAATTACAATTAATGAGGAGAGAGAGTGTCAGACGGACACGGGGCCGTGCCCAGCGGACACGGGGCCGTGTCCAGCTCTCTGTTCAGCCTATAAATAGGAGTGCTTGGATTCATTTCATCTCATCCCTTGGCACACCACCTCTCTCACACTTCATCCACCACCCACCACCATCACAACACCATCATCCACCACCATCATCCATTGTCCATCATAGAGTGTGTGAGTCGTCTCGGGATCCAAGATTGATCGTAAGAGTTCTTGACAATCAAGGCCATGTTTTCCTAAGTCTCTTACATCACTTGGTGAAGACAAAGTGTCTAGTATAATACTTTTTATTTCTAATCTTTTGCACTTTTTATTTGGTTTTGTATTAATGACTTTAATAACTAGTTACTTATGTTGAAGGTGATCTTTCCTTATCGTTTGTCCGTGGTGTCTTGGCATTATTTTACTGTCTATATAAAATAAAGGATTTTCACCATTCATATCTCCACGGTCTATATGGAGATATGTTGGCTACCTGGTAGGGGGTTAAGGGAACGGTTTGGTAAAGGTCTTGCCATTGTTCAGCGTTTAGAGGTCCTGCAATGGACCTGGGTCAAATTTAGTAGGACCTCCTTCAATACTTCACGGTATTGGATGGCGGGGGTCCAAACTCTTTGACCCCCTCATAAGTTAACTACTATTAATACTATAACCCGGCTATTTAGGACTGTATCCCTGCTGACTCAGACTACTTAGCCGAGGGTAACGTCACCGCCAAAAGCGGGACCTACCACAATACTGCATTAATAACTTAATTCATTATCTTCCAATAATCCACCCTTTTAGGATTGTATCCCTGCTGACTCAAACTACTGGGGTGAGGGTAACATCGCCTTCAAAAGAGGGGCTACTACAATAACTAAGATAATCTCTTAATTATGTGCAAAAGTGCGGAAATAATCAAAGGTTATACTAGATACGAGTCGGAACCAAGTGATTCATCTTGTCTATCTGTTTTTATTTTTATTTTATTTTCAGCATTTTAGTTAGATTTATTTTTCTTAGTTTAAAACATTTTTTCTAAACTTTTATTTTGGTTAGACGTTGAGGATAAACCGGTACTAAAAGCTCTTGTGTCCTTGGACGACCTCGGTATCTTACCAACGCTATACTACACTCAACGATGGGTGCACTTGCCCATATGTGTGTTTAGTGTTAGTGAAATATCGTGTTTTATAAATTTAAAACTTGGCTAAAATAAGTGTTAAAAAGGGCTTAAAATATACACCTAATATATATAACACTTTCACGCACATCACCAGTACAATGGAATTATCAGCCCCTAAAGCGAGTACTGGTCCCACTGCCTTGAACTATACCAGGATCATCATGCGCTACAGGCGGAACTTGGATCAAGCCCAAATAACTGGGGTTAAACCCAAGGAACGGATTGCTTCTGCAGATAACCAATATTTTGCTAAGGATACCTGAACTTTCAAAACTTAACATCACGTGAGAGATGGATAAAGGACACATGATCCTTATCCTTATATGAGAAAATAAAGAAATGAAATAGTTCAAGATTAGGATATTACCAAAGTAAGGATCACCGATACTTTAAGGATCCTTCAAGGATACCCCTAACGTAAGGATCATCTGTGTCATGAGGATCCTGCTCACATGAAATATTTCTTCAAGTGGACAGCATTCCAAGCTCTTGGTAGCAAATCACCTTCCATGGTTAGCAATCTATATGCCCCCTTTCCTGCTTCAGCTTCAATCAAATAAGGGCCTTCCCATTTTGGAGCCAATTTTCCATCAGCAGGATTGGTGGTATTCTGAAATGCTTTCCTTAATACCATATCTCCAACTTGAAACTTCCTGATCCTGACATTTTTGTTGTAAGCACCAGCTATTCTTTGTTGATAACTGGCCATCCTTATCCTAGCCAGATCCCTGATTTCTTCAATAGTATCCAGGTCTTGAGCCAAGTTCTCATCATTTTCCTCAGGATCACGGGTACTTGTTCTAGCAGTTGGAACCACCATTTCTGTTGGGATCACTGATTCTGCCCCAAATACCAAAGAGAATGGCGTTTGACCAGTAGCATTCTTAGGGGTTGTCCTGTCAGCCCAAAGCACATAAGGTAGTTCTTCTGCCCATTTCCCTTTCTTGGATCCAAGCTTCTTCTTCAAATTGTTGATGATGATCTTGTTGGATGATTCTGCTTGACCATTAGCTTGTGGATGAACTGGTGTTGATGTTATCATCTTAATCCCCCAGCTGTCACAAAAGTTAGTAGTTCTGCCCCCAATAAATTGGGAACCATTATCACATATAATTTCAGAAGGAATACCAAATCTAGTTATAATATTTCTTTTAATGAAGGATATAACTTCCTTTTCTCTGACTTGGGCAAAAGCTTCAGCCTCTATCCACTTGGAGAAGTAATCAGTCATCGCTAGCATGAACACTTTTCCACCAGGTGCCTTAGGGAGCTTACCAACTATATCCATACCCCATCTCATAAATGGCCAAGAGGAGGATATCGGATGCAAAAATTCAGCTGGTTGATGAAGGATATTGCTGTGTCTCTGACAAGGATCACATCTCTTAGCATACTCCACAGCATCTCTCTTCATGGTTGGCCAGTAGTATCCTGTCCTCAGGATCCTTGAGAATAATGCCCTGCCCCCAGTGTGGTTTCCACAATCTCCTTCATGGAAGTCTTTTAAAACTTCTTGGATTTCAGGATCCTCAATGCATCTTAAGTATGGTCCTACAAGAGATCGTCTATACAACATATTATTTAAAATTGTGAATTGAGATACCTTAATTTTGAAAGCCCTAGGGTTTTCTCCTGTAGGAATCTCTCCATTTTGTAAGTATCTCATGATTGGTGAGATCCATGATCCTGATCCTGAATGGGATTGAGTATCCTCACTAGGGATAATTGCAGAATTTTTTCCTATCTCCATAGCCACATGATCCTCGATAGTCGGGGTCAGGATATGGATAATAGGGATCTTGATATCCTCCGGGATCTTCAAAGATGATCCTAAGTTAGCCAATGCATCAGCTTCTGTATTTTCTTCCCTTGGTACCTGTGTCAAACTAAAGGAAACAAAGGAGAGTGTTAATTCTTTGACTATCTCTAAATATTTGGTTAGCTTTTCACCTTTAACAGCATAGGATCCATTAAAGTGGTTTGTAATTAACAATGAATCTACATGTACCTCAAGATACCTGATCCCCATATGCTTAGCAATTTGCAAACCAGCAATTAAGGCTTCATATTCAGCCTCATTGTTAGTGGTTTGGAACTCACAAGCTATAGAGTGGGGTATTATGTCCCCCTGTGGCGATTTTAGTAGTATTCCAAGCCGTGTGCCATTGACATTTGAGGATCCATCAGTATAGAGTATCCAAGGATCCTTGGTCTCCTCTAGCTGCTGGATTTCTAACTCAGCTTCTTTTTGTAAATCACTACTGAAATCAGCCACAAAGTCAGCTAATGCTTGGGATTTGATGGCTGTCCTAGGCTCATATCTTATATCATAGGCACTAAGCTTCACTACCCACTTAGCCATCCTTCCAGACATCTCTGGTTTCCTGAGGACATTCTTAATTGGAAAATTAGTTTTAACAACAATAACATGAGTTTCAAAATAATGTCTCAACTTAGTAGATGCCATAATTAATGCAAGAATAAGCTTTTCAAGGTGTGAATACCTGGATTCGGCATCAAGTAAACTTTTACTTACATAATAGACAGGATGTTGTGTACCTTCATGATCCTTAACAAGGACCGCACTTACTGCTTTTGAGGATACTGCAAGATACAAGGATAGCACATCGCCTTTTTCTGGTTTCATCAAGGCCGGGGCTGAGGATAGGTAATCTTTGAGAGCTCTTAAGGCATTTTCATGCTTCTCAGTCCACTCAAATTTCTTGTTCTTCCTTAGGATATCATAGAATTCTTTGCACTTCTCTGAGGATTTGGATATAAATCTGTTCAAAGCTGCTATCCTGCCTGTTAGCCTTTGCACATCCTTAGCATTGGCCAGAGATTTGATGTTCACTATTGATTTGATTTGTTCCGGGCTAGCTTCAATGCCTCTCTTGGTCACCATATATCCTAAAAATTTACCTGCTTTAACACCAAAGTGACATTTTGAAGGATTAAGCTTCATATTATATTTATCAAGGATATTGAATGCTTCCTCCAAGTCTCTTAGGTGATCCTCAGCCTTTATTGATTTTACCACCATATCGTCTATGTAAACCTCCATAGTTTGTCCAATCTGATCCTTGAACATCATATTCACTAGCCTTTGATAAGTTGCACCTGCATTTCTTAGTCCGAACGGCATAGCAATATAGCAGTATATACCAGTTGGAGTCATGAAGGCTGTATCCTCTTGATCGGATGGTTCCATTTGGATTTGTTGAAATCCAGATGAAGCATCCATAAAAGTTAACAGTTCATGACCCGCAGTTGCATCCACCATGGAGTCAATGTGGGGTAATGGGAAAGGATCCTTGGGGCATGCCTTATTTAAATCGGTAAAATCGACACATACCCTCCACTTTCCGTTTTTCTTTTGAACAACAACCACATTGGCCAACCATCTTGGATACTTGACCTCTCTAATCATACCTGCCCGGAGCAATTTCTCTATCTCTTCCTGGATAATGGCATTTCTTTCCGGTGCAAACTTTCTTCTCCTTTGATGGATTGGTTTGAAGGACCTATCAATGCCAAGTTTGTGAGTGATTACATCTTTAGATATACCTGTCATGTCTTCGTGTTTCCATGCAAAGGTAGTCTTTCTCCTTTTGAGGAAGGATACGAGGTCTTCTTTCATTTTGCCAAGGATCCCTGATCCGATATAGATTTTGGATTCAGGATCATGAGGATCCATGAGGATTTCTACCACATCCTGCTCTCTTGCCTCCAAGACATCCCTTGGAGGATACTTTGATTGCTATTGCTCCCTTGACTTCGAGGCTGGTTTCATCGATGAAGTATAACATTTCTTAGCCTCCTGCTGATCACTATCAATCTTGACTATTCCCCAAGGACTAGGGAGCTTCACACATTGATGGTAAGTAGATGGGACTGCCTTCATATCGTGTATCCAGGGCCTGCCAAGGATAACATTACAACAAGATAAACAGTCAATAACACAAAATTTTTGATAAGAGTGTAGGCCTTCGATGTATATTGGGAGCTTAATGTCCCCAGGGTATTCTTAGTTTCGCCACAAAATCCCACGAGCACGGAGGATCTTGGTATGATATCTGATTCAGGGATACCCATCTTCTTTAGAACATCAAGCTGGATAATGTTTACTGAGCTTCCTCCGTCTATAAGGATCTTGCGGACAAAATGGTTAGAAATGAAAAGAGTAATAACTAAGCCGTCGTGATGAGGATCCTGGATATCAACACGATCATCCTCATCAAAGGTTATGACTTTTCCTTCGGAGACACTTGATGTTCGAACGGGTCTTTCTCCACTATTCATTTTAGTTTCCTTTGCACGCCTTTTAGCTGCTGAGAAGGATGTGCCACAAATGTCTGATCCTCCTGAAATAAAGTTTATTACTTGTGCATCTGCTGGAGGGGCCGGAGCTTTCTCAGGGATCCTTTCAGGATCCTGAGTCCTTGACTTTTTTCTACCCAACAATTCTTTTAGATGCCCCTTGCTCAACAAGTATCCAATTTCTTTTCTTAGTGCAATGCATTCTTCTATGAGATACCCAAAATCTTCATGGTATGCACACCATTTTGATTTATCTTTGGTTGAAGCTGGTCTGTCATTTTTTCTGGGCCATCTGGCTTTATCACCTAGATTCTGCATCGCAAGGATTAGTTCATTGTTATCAACAAAAAAACAATATTCAGAGATTGGTGGATAATCCTCATCATCCTCTTCCTGATCAACAGCATGCACGTTCAGGTTATCAGATCTGTTATAAGATCTGAACTTGTTGTTCTTGAACGAGGATCCTTGCTTCTCTTGTTTTGAGGATCCTGCTAATCTTTCCTGGATCCTCTTATCGTCCTCTAGCCGGATGAACCCGAGTGCCCGGGTTCTTACCTCATCTAGGTTCCTGCATGGTGTCATAACAAGATCATCATAGAACAATGAATCCCTAAGCAATCCCATTTTGAAGGCCTCAACAGCCGTGGCTATATCCAAGTTGGGAATGTCTAAGGATTCTTTACTGAATTTGGTAATGTAATCCCTTAATGATTCATTATGACCCTGGGTTATCCTATATAGATCACTAGTTAATCGTTCAAATTTTCTACAACAAGAAAACTGATTATTAAATAGGTTAACTAGATTAGCAAATGAGGTAATAGAGTAGGGGGGAAGACTTAGCAGCCATTTGAGAGCTGATCCAGTAAGAGTGGATCCGAATCCCTTGCACAGGCATGCTTCCTTTAACCTTTCTGGGATTGGATTGATCTCCATCCTCTCCTTGTATTGTGCTATGTGTTCTTCAGGATCCGTCGAACCATCATACAGCTTCATGGTTGGCACATGGAACCTCTTGGGTATCTCAGCATCACAGATTGGTGGTGCAAAACGAGATATCTTGTGGCTCCCATCTGCAATCTCTGGGATAGGTTTGACCACTCCTGGAACACTTGATATCATATCCTTCAACTTTTGCAACTCTCTGGCCATGGCATGGTTGATACCTGGATCCTGCATAAGGCCATGGTTAGTAGTATAAGAATTATTAAAAGTGTTACCTCCCATTGGATTCAAATTAGGAAGAATGGATGTTAATCCATATTGTTGGGGCTCTGGAATGATCGAAGGACCAGTAGAAGCAATGGTCTGCATCGGAATAAAATCTCCCTGATGGACATCTGAACTTCTTGTTTGCAAACTCCTCAAGGATCCTGGCATCTGGAAGGATCCCTGAAACTGGGATGATCCTGGAACAAAGGAGGATCCTTGAACCTGGGATGATCATGGAACAAAGGAGGATCCTTGAACCTGGGATGATCCTGGAACAAAGGGGGATCCTTGAACCTGGGATGATCCTGGAACAAAGGAGGATCCTTGAATCTGCTGTGCTCCTGAGTATCCTCCTGAATTCATGAAGGATCCCATATGCTGAGGATAGGATCCTGCTGGCTGGAAATATGAACCTGATGCCTGGGTCACTGTTGTTGCTCCGTAGTGCACTCCTTTTGGTCCACCCACATATTGAACATCTGGAACCACTGACGGCTGAGAAGTAATCACCGGAGTATCAAAATTCAAAGATCTGGGCACCAGTGGGGAATGATCCTCTGCCGTTTTCTTTTGTTTCTTGAGATCTCTGATTTCTTTGAGAATCCTCTCATTGGTCTTATCCTGTTGCTGTATATGATCCTTCATCTGCAAAATCAAAGTAAACATGTCACTAGTAGTGGGAGTGTAAGAAGCAGAAGAAGTTGGAGGTTTGGAGAAAATGGGAGTTGGTTTCTTCTCAACATTTTTCTGAGATCCAGCAGGTGGTGGAGGCAAAGGTGGAATGCCCTGAGATGAATTGACCGCAGACATTGCAGTAAAGGTATTCTTCAATGATGAAGCCATGTATTTGTATGCAATGAACCGGAATGATCACCAACAGAAAAACTTCTTAGGAATGAAGCACCAATTGCCCCACGGTGGGCGCCAAACGGTTTTGGTCAAAAAATCTGATGAGGATAATGCAACCAAACTCTTAGTTACGGGGTATGATGCTTGAATTACTTTGTAGCAATAAGGATCACTATGAAAAATAAATAATAAGTGACACAAGGTTTATACGGGGAAAAAGCCCTTGATCAAGAGTTGATCTCCGGCACAAAAAACCCCGGGTGATGGAAACTACCGATCACCAAGCTCAAATAAATCAGTAAATGTTTACAACTACGGATAGTAACGAGCTTGGTACAAGGATCACTATGGTGAAATGTGTAAAGTGAGCGAAAACTGTTAAGTGTTTGCCGAGAGCTTCAAGAGTGCAATTGTACGAGAATGTGTGTAGCTGAAAATGGCTAAGTGTTCTAATTACTAGCTCGTCACCCCTTTAAAAATAGAAGTTAACTACGCTAACAAACTATCCGACTTTTGTGCCATGCTCCCACGTTCTCCACAACGTCCATTTCCAGTCAAACGTGTGCGAAAATACCCGTGGAATATTCCATAGTAACGTTGCCAAGACCAAGTCAAGCTTGTTACTCCTGCGATATAATACGAAACACAAAAAAACAATCGTTAGTATGAGGATCCTTAAGGTGATCCATGATCCTGATCCTGAAGCTCTTCTGAGGATCACTATCTGTCACAGAAGTAAGGATCATTAATTAGGATAACAAGTAAGGATCACTAATTGTTAGAAAATCCTCCCCTAACACCAGAGATTGGTAAATATGATGTTTAAAGACAAGCTGGGGGACACCATAGAGGTATACATTGACGATATGGTGGTAAAATCAAGGAAAGCTCAGGATCACCTCCAGGATATTAAAGGAGCGCTTGATATCCTGGATCAATATAACATGAAGCTAAATCCTGCTAAGTGTCATTTCGGAGTGGGGGCAGGAAAATTTCTAGGATATATTGTTTTGGTCAAAAAATCTGATGAGGATAATGCAACCAAACTCTTTGTTACGGGGAATGATGCTTTAAATGTGGAACAATGATAAGGATCACTTCAATGTAAATTGCACAAACGACACAAGGATTTATACGGGGAAAAAGCCCTTGATCAAGAGTTGATCTCCGGCACAAAAAACCCCGGGTGATGGAAACTACCAATCACCAAGCTCAAATAAATCAATAAATGTTTACAACTTCGGATAGTAACGAGCTAGGTACAAGAATCACTATGGTGAAATGTGTAAAAGTGAGTGTAAACTATTAAGTGTTTGCCGAAAGCTTCAAGAGTGCTATTGTATGAGAGTTTGCGTAGTTGAAAATGGCTAAGTGTTCTAATTACTAGCTCGTCACCCCTTTAAAAATAGAAGTTAACTATACTAACAAACTATCCGACTTTTGTGCCAAGCTCCCACCTTCTCCACAATGTCCATTTCCAGTCAAACGTGTGCGAAATACCCGTGGAATATTCCATAGTAACGTTGCCAAGACCAAGTCAAGCTTGTTACTCCTGCAATATAATACGAAACATAAACAAACAATCGTTAGTTTGAGGATCCTTAAGGTGATCCATGATCCTGATCCTGAAGCTCTTCTGAGGATCACTATCTGTCACAGAAGTAAGGATCATTAGTTAGGATAACAAGTAAGGATCACTAATTGTTAGAAAATCCTCCCCTAACAATTGCCCCCAAAATATAAGGAGTGATATGTAAAGTGAACGAATTATATTTTCTTGATCTTATCCGCAACTAACTATCGTAAATATAGCCGTTGTTGTAGAACTATCCGTTGCAACTATGACGTCACAGAAGTGACAACCCTGCACAATCATGATTATAAATAGGAGATATAGATAGGATCGTTTGCATTTAAATTTCAGAGATACTCCCTTTATAACTGCATCCGAAGATAAACAGGCATTCTCTCTTCATCTTCTTCCTTCTTTTGCTCTGTTTTCCGTCTCTTTCCATCATTCTGTCAAAGATGTTGCTCCAGAACTCCCCAGCTAAGGATCACCCGAAAAACAGCCCACTGAAAAGCCAGGGGATCATCGAAGATTCCATAAAAGAACGCTGCTGTTTCAACGATGCGCAGATTGATAGGATCTGCCACTGCTTCCCGGCGAACACCGTGTTTAAGTCTTTTGATCCCAATGCCCTGAGTGATCATATTTCCGACAACTGGGTTGCTTTTCCTGTCACTCCGTTCACCATAGGCTATACATATCCTTTTCCAGCCTTCACCCAATCTTTCTTTTCCCTAACCGGCATCTCTTATATCCAAGCCATGCCGATGATATGGAGGGTTTTGTATACCCTTGAAAGGATCATCGAGCAGGAAGGGATAGACCTAGGAATGTCAGAGCTGGGAGAGCTGTATGATCTTACTACCTTAGGTTCTCATCGTTATTTGTTTAAACGTAAACCTGGTGAGGAACACCCGATCTTCAAAGCTACCAAGAATGATGCTAACTGGAAGCGGCGTTTCTTTTTCGTCAAGAGAGATTCTATCGATGACGAAAAGGATCTACCCAAGAAATGGGCTACCCATGGTAGGGTGGAGGATCCTGAGAAGGATCACCAGAGAACTTTCTTTTGATATAAGGATCACTTATATACTTTTGCTTTCTTGTTATGCAGCTATCACCGTTTCACACCTCAGACTGTCTCCTGCAGCCAAAGAGAGACTTGACACTTTCAAGAGACTTGATCCTGAAACAAGAACTTTCAAGACAACCACCCAGGATTCTCAGGAGGTATCCTCAGGCTCTGTCATGATGTTAAGTAAGTATCTTTGTTTAAAAATTTAAATAAATAGTGACATATAAGTGAAGTAAAGATACTTATCTTGTTTTGGTTGTGTAGGTGCTGGAAAATCCACCAAGTCTGCTTCAAAGTTCAATGTCACCGATCTCACCACCGTCAGATCCTCCAAAAGAAAGGCTCCTACCAGCCCGACAGCTTCAGTCCCCAAGGCACCCCTCAAAGGAAAGGGAATCAAGAAGAGAAAGGCCTCTGAAGCTGAGGATCTGCAGGGTCTGCCTCTGATCCGCCACCAATTCCTCGAGTACTTCAACGATGTAAGGATCACTGTCTCTGCTAGTATATCCTGCTGACATATCCTGCTGATATATCCTGCTGATTTGAGGATCACTTGGTCCTGACCTTATCTTTTATCCCCTTTGCAGAAATTCACTGAGATTGAGGATTATGTTGGCCACGTTGAGGATCAGGATAGGAAGATTGCCGACCTCCAGCAGGTTGCATTGCTAAAGGACCTCAAAATTGCTGATCTTCAAAAGGAGCTCCAGGATGCCAAGACTAAGACGGCTAAACTTCTGATCGACCTTGACTATGAAAAGCATGATCTCATAGAAGGTGTAAAGGTCTCTGCTGCCATCACAATGTATCAGAAAAAACTAAAGATGGCCCAGGAAGCTCAAGATCCTAACTTCGACAGAAGCAGCTGGGATGTTGAGGACTGGAAAGCAAGGTTGGCTGATCTTGAAGATGATGAAGAGGCTGAGGAGGTTTTGGCGATCGAGGCTGGAGGCAAGGGTGAAGGTGGTGAAGCAAGTGGAGCCGGAGGTGGTGATGCAGGGAAGGTTTAGGCTGCATGATTGGGCGATGATGGAAACTTCTAGACATAGCCGGAGCCCAATTTTTTTTTAGTTTGATGGTTGTTTTGTTGAAAAATTTGATGGTTTGTACTGAACAATAGTTTTTAGGATTAAGGATCAAGTATGATCCTTTGGACAATAGGCAGGATTGCAAATGGTGGAGGGATCCTCTGTTTGGGGGATGAAGCCATTGTGATCATGCCGCCTTTATATTCCTGCACTACTTTTGAACCTATTATCATGGACACCCTTTACCTACCCCAGCGGACGGGCCACGTATTGCTGGTAGATGCTCGGGGTAGGTAATTTTGACAACCTTTTAAGGGTTAATCTTTTGTTAATAAATAAAACCTTAATCTTTTGTCGCTTATCTTGTATTGTTATCCTTTTTGTCTCTTTAATTCTCAATTGTTTTGATGTACACTTATTGAATAAACAATTTTGAATAAGTCGGATTGAAAATACTTAGGATATGATCCATGATCAAATATCCTATAGTTGAAGAACCCCAAAAAGTAATACATTTTAAGGATCACAAGTTTAGTTGTCAAATTTTAAGGGTTATTCAAATAAACAATGAATTAAAAATAGTTAAGGATCATACCTGAGGATCCAAGTTAGGATCCTAACCATAATCAGGATAACTATGAGATAAATCTTAGAGAGAAGTGAGGATCAAGGATCCCTAGTTGCTTATCTTCAAGAACCTGAAAATAGAGCATAACTTGGGACTAAGCCAATATAAGATAAGAGTTAGCAACTGGGGACAAGCCCAAGGATCGTATGTAAACTGGAGTATAGCCCTAACTGGCGACTATCCAAACTTAGTGACATGAAAATGCCAAAACCTTAGCTAATGTGAAAACGTTAGAAACCTTAGGAACGGATGTATGGTACATCTACCATTATACGTAGGATCCTAGGTATAGCCAGTACAATGGAATTATCAGCCCCTAAAGCGAGTACTGGTCCCACTGCCTTGAACTATACCAGGATCATCATGCGCTACAGGCGGAACTGGGGTCAAGCCCAAATAACTGGGGTTAAACCCAAAGAACGGATTGCTTCTGCAGATAACCAATACTTTGCTAAGGATACCTGAACTTTCAAAACTTGAAATCACGTGAGAGATGGATAAAGGACACATGATCCTTATCCTTATATGAGAAAATAAAGAAATGAAATAGTTCAAGGTTAGGATATTACCAAAGTAAGGATCACCGATACTTTAAGGATCCTTCAAGGATACTCCTAACGTAAGGATCATCTGTGCCATGAGGATCCTGCTCACATGAAATAATTCTTCAAGTGGACAGCATTCCAAGCTCTTGGTAGCAAATCACCTTCCATGGTTAGCAATCTATATGCCCCCTTTCCTGCTTCAGCTTCAATCAAATAAGGGCCTTCCCATTTTGGAGCCAATTTTCCATCAGCAGGATTGGTGGTATTCTGAAATGCTTTCCTTAATACCATATCTCCAACTTGAAACTTCCTGATCCTGACATTTTTGTTGTAAGCACCAGCCATTCTTTGTTGATAACTGGCCATCCTTATCCTAGCCAGATCCCTGATTTCTTCAATAATATCCAGGTCTTGAGCCAAGTTCTCATCATTCTCCTCAGGATCTACGGGTACTTGTTCTAGCAGTTGGAACCACCATTTCTGTTGGGATCACTGATTCTGCCCCAAATACCAAAGAGAATGGCGTTTGACCAGTAACATTCTTAGGGGTTGTCCTATCAGCCCAAAGCACATAAGGTAGTTCTTCTGCCCATTTCCCTTTCTTGGATCCAAGCTTCTTCTTCAAATTGTTGATGATGATCTTGTTGGATGATTCTGCTTGACCATTAGCTTGTGGATGAACTGGTGTTGATGTTATCATCTTAATCCCCCAGCTGTCACAAAAGTTAGTAGTTCTGCCCCCAATAAATTGGGAACCATTATCACATATAATTTCAGAAGGAATACCAAATCTAGTTATAATATTTCTTTTAATGAAGGATATAACTTCCTTTTCTCTGACTTGGGCAAAAGCTTCAGCCTCTATCCACTTGGAGAAGTAATCAGTCATCGCTAGCATGAACACTTTTCCACCAGGTGCCTTAGGGAGCTTACCAACTATATCCATACCCCATCTCATAAATGGCCAAGAGGAGGATATCGGATGCAAAAATTCAGCTGGTTGATGAAGGATATTGCTGTGTCTCTGACAAGGATCACATCTCTTAGCATACTCCACAGCATCTCTCTTCATGGTTGGCCAGTAGTATCCTGTCCTCAGGATCCTTGAGAATAATGCCCTGCCCCCAGTGTGGTTTCCACAATCTCCTTCATGGAAGTCTTTTAAAACTTCTTGGATTTCAGGATCCTCAATGCATCTTAAGTATGGTCCTACAAGAGATCGTCTATACAACATATTATTTAAAATTGTGAATTGAGATACCTTAATTTTGAAAGCCCTAGGGTTTTCTCCTGTAGGAATCTCTCCATGTTGTAAGTATCTCATGATTGGTGAGATCCATGATCCTGATCCTGAATGGGATTGAGTATCCTCACTAGGGATAATTGCAGAATTTTTTCCTATCTCCATAGCCACATGATCCTCGATAGCCGGGGTCAGGATATGGATAATAGGGATCTTGATATCCTCCGGGATCTTCAAAGATGATCCTAAGTTAGCCAATGCATCAGCTTCTGTATTTTCTTCCCTTGGTACCTGTGTCAAACTAAAGGAAACAAAGGAGAGTGTTAATTCTTTGACTATCTCTAAATATTTGGTTAGCTTTTCACCTTTAACAGCATAGGATCCATTAAAGTGGTTTGTAATTAACAATGAATCTACATGTACCTCAAGATACCTGATCCCCATATGCTTAGGAATTTGCAAACCAGCAATTAAGGCTTCATATTCAGCCTCATTGTTAGTGGTTTGGAACTCACAAGCTATAGAGTGGGGTATTATGTCCCCCTGTGGCGATTTTAGTAGTATTCCAAGCCGTGTGCCATTGACATTTGAGGATCCATCAGTATAGAGTATCCAAGGATCCTTGGTCTCCTCTAGCTGCTGGATTTCTAACTCAGCTTCTTTTTGTAAATCACTACTGAAATCAGCCACAAAGTCAGCTAATGCTTGGGATTTGATGGCTGTCCTAGGCTCATATCTTATATCATAGGCACTAAGCTTCACTACCCACTTAGCCATCCTTCCTGACATCTCTGGTTTCCTGAGGACATTCTTAATTGGAAAATTAGTTTTAACAACAATAACATGAGTTTCAAAATAATGTCTCAACTTAGTAGATGCCATAATTAATGCAAGAATAAGCTTTTCAAGGTGTGAATACCTGGATTCGGCATCAAGTAAACTTTTACTTACATAATAGACAGGATGTTGTGTACGTTCATGATCCTTAACAAGGACCGCACTTACTGCTTTTGAGGATACTGCAAGATACAAGGATAGCACATCGCCTTTTTCTGGTTTCATCAAGGCCGGGGCTGAGGATAGGTAATCTTTGAGAGCTCTTAAGGCATTTTCATGCTTCTCAGTCCACTCAAATTTCTTGTTCTTCCTTAGGATATCATAGAATTCTTTGCACTTCTCTGAGGATTTGGATATAAATCTGTTCAAAGCTGCTATCCTGCCTGTTAGCCTTTGGACATCCTTAGCATTGGCCGGAGATTTGATGTTCACTATTGATTTGATTTGTTCCGGGCTAGCTTCAATGCCTCTCTTGGTCACCATATATCCTAAAAATTTACCTGCTTTAACACCAAAGTGACATTTTGAAGGATTAAGCTTCATATTATATTTATCAAGGATATTGAATGCTTCCTCCAAGTCTCTTAGGTGATCCTCAGCCTTTATTGATTTTACCACCATATCGTCTATGTAAACCTCCATAGTTTGTCCAATCTGATCCTTGAACATCATATTCACTAGCCTTTGATAAGTTGCACCTGCATTTCTTAGTCCGAACGGCATAGCAATATAGCAGTATATACCAGTTGGAGTCATGAAGGCTGTATCCTCTTGATCGGATGGTTCCATTTGGATTTGTTGAAATCCAGATGAAGCATCCATAAAAGTTAACAGTTCATGACCCGCAGTTGCATCCACCATGGAGTCAATGTGGGGTAATGGGAAAGGATCCTTGGGACATGCCTTATTTAAATCGGTAAAATCGACACATACCCTCCACTTTCCGTTTTTCTTTTGAACAACAACCACATTGGCCAACCATCTTGGATACTTGACCTCTCTAATCATACCTGCCCGGAGCAATTTCTCTACCTCTTCCTGGATAATGGCATTTCTTTCCGGTGCAAACTTTCTTCTCCTTTGATGGATTGGTTTGAAGGACTTATCAATGCCAAGTTTGTGAGTGATTACATCTTTAGATATACCTGTCATGTCTTCGTGTTTCCATGCAAAGGTAGTCTTTCTCCTTTTGAGGAAGGATACGAGGTCTTCTTTCATTTTGCCAAGGATCCCTGATCCGATATAGATTTTGGATTCAGGATCATGAGGATCCATGAGGATTTCTACCACATCCTGCTCTCTTGCCTCCAAGACATCCCTTGGAGGATACTTTGATTGCTATTGCTCCCTTGACTTCGAGGCTGGTTTCATCGATGAAGTATAGCATTTCTTAGCCTCCTGCTGATCACTATCAATCTTGACTATTCCCCAAGGACTAGGGAGCTTCACACATTGATGGTAAGTAGATGGGACTGCCTTCATATCGTGTATCCAGGGCCTGCCAAGGATAACATTACAACAAGATAAACAGTCAATAACACAAAATTTTTGATAAGAGTGTAGGCCTTCGATGTATATTGGGAGCTTAATGTCCCCAGGGTATTCTTAGTTTCGCCACAAAATCCCACGAGCACGGAGGATCTTGGTATGATATCTGATTCAGGGATACCCATCTTCTTTAGAACATCAAGCTGGATAATGTTTACTGAGCTTCCTCCGTCTATAAGGATCTTGCGGACAAAAAGGTTAGAAATGAAAAGAGTAATAACTAAGCCGTCGTGATGAGGATCCTGGATATCAACACGATCATCCTCATCAAAGGTTATGACTTTTCCTTCGGAGACACTTGATGTTCGAACGGGTCTTTCTCCACTATTCATTTTAGTTTCCTTTGCACGCCTTTTAGCTGCTGAGAAGGATGTGCCACAAATGTCTGATCCTCCTGAAATAAAGTTTATTACTTGTGCATCTGCTGGAGGGGCCGGAGCTTTCTCAGGGATCCTTTCAGGATCCTGAGTCCTTGACTTTTTTCTACCCAACAATTCTTTTAGATGCCCCTTGCTCAACAAGTATCCAATTTCTTTTCTTAGTGCAATGCATTCTTCTATGAGATACCCAAAATCTTCATGGTATGCACACCATTTTGATTTATCTTTGGTTGCAGCTGGTCTGTCATTTTTTCTGGGCCATCTGGCTTTATCACCTAGATTCTGCATCGCAAGGATTAGTTCATTGTTATCAACAAAAAAACAATATTCAGAGATTGGTGGATAATCCTCATCATCCTCTTCCTGATCAACAGCATGCACGTTCAGGTTATCAGATCTGTTATAAGATCTGAACTTGTTGTTCTTGAACGAGGATCCTTGCTTCTCTTGTTTTGAGGATCCTGCTAATCTTTCCTGGATCCTCTTATCGTCCTCTAGCCGGATGAACCTGAGTGCTCGGGTTCTTACCTCATCTAGGTTCCTGCATGGTGTCATAACAAGATCATCATAGAACAATGAATCCCTAAGCAATCCCATTTTGAAGGCCTCAACAGCCGTGGCTATATCCAAGTTGGGAATGTCTAAGGATTCTTTACTGAATTTGGTAATGTAATCCCTTAATGATTCATTATGACCCTGGGTTATCCTATATAGATCACTAGTTAATCGTTCAAATTTTCTACAACAAGAAAACTGATTATTAAATAGGTTAACTAGATTAGCAAATGAGGTAATAGAGTAGGGGGGAAGACTTAGCAGCCATTTGAGAGCTGATCCAGTAAGAGTGGATCCGAATCCCTTGCACAGGCATGCTTCCTTTAACCTTTCTGGGATTGGATTGATCTCCATCCTCTCCTTGTATTGTGCTATGTGTTCTTCAGGATCCGTCGAACCATCATACAGCTTCATGGTTGGCACATGGAACCTCTTGGGTATCTCAGCATCACAGATTGGTGGTGCAAAACGAGATATCTTGTGGCTCCCATCTGCAATCTCTGGGATAGGTTTGACCACTCCTGGAACACTTGATATCATATCCTTCAACTTTTGCAACTCTCTGGCCATGGCATGGTTGATACCTGGATCCTGCATAAGGCCATGGTTAGTAGTATAAGAATTATTAAAAGTGTTACCTCCCATTGGATTCAAATTAGGAAGAATGGATGTTAATCCATATTGTTGGGGCTCTGGAATGATCGAAGGACCAGTAGAAGCAATGGTCTGCATCGGAATAAAATCTCCCTGATGGACATCTGAACTTCTTGTTTGCAAACTCCTCAAGGATCCTGGCATCTGGAAGGATCCCTGAAACTGGGATGATCCTGGAACAAAGGAGGATCCTTGAACCTGGGATGATCATGGAACAAAGGAGGATCCTTGAACCTGGGATGATCGTGGAACAAAGGGGGATCCTTGAACCTGGGATGATCCTGGATCAAAGGAGGATCCTTGAATCTGCTGCGCTCCTGAGTATCCTCCTGAATTCATGAAGGATCCCATATGCTGAGGATAGGATCCTGCTGGCTGGAAATATGAACCTGATGCCTGGGTCACTGTTGTTGCTCCGTAGTGCACTCCTTTTGGTCCACCCACATATTGAACATCTGGAACCACTGACGGCTGAGAAGTAATCACCGGAGTATCAAAATTCAAAGATCTGGGCACCAGTGGGGAATGATCCTCTGTCGTTTTCTTTTGTTTCTTGAGATCTCTGATTTCTTTGAGAATCCTCTCATTGGTCTTATCCTGTTGCTGTATATGATCCTTCATCTGCAAAATCAAAGTAAACATGTCACTAGTAGTGGGAGTGTAAGAAGCAGAAGAAGTTGGAGGTTTGGAGAAAATGGGAGTTGGTTTCTTCTCAGCATTTTTCTGAGATCCAGCAGGTGGTGGAGGCAAAGGTGGAATGCCCTGAGATGAATTGACCGCAGACATTGCAGTAAAGGTATTCTTCAATGATGAAGCCATGTATTTGTATGCAATGAACCGGAATGATCACCAACAGAAAAACTTCTTAGGAATGAAGCACCAATTTCCCCACGGTGGGCGCCAAACGGTTTTGGTCAAAAAATCTGATGAGGATAATGCAACCAAACTCTTAGTTACGGGGTATGATGCTTGAATTACTTTGTAGCAATAAGGATCACTATGAAAAATAAATAATAAGTGACACAAGGTTTATACGGGGGAAAAGCCCTTGATCAAGAGTTGATCTCCGGCACAAAAAACCCCGGGTGATGGAAACTACCGATCACCAAGCTCAAATAAATCAGTAAATGTTTACAACTACGGATAGTAACGAGCTTGGTACAAGGATCACTATGGTGAAATGTGTAAAGTGAGCGAAAACTGTTAAGTGTTTGCCGAGAGCTTCAAGAGTGCAATTGTACGAGAATGTGTGTAGCTGAAAATGGCTAAGTGTTCTAATTACTAGCTCGTCACCCCTTTAAAAATAGAAGTTAACTACGCTAACAAACTATCCGACTTTTGTGCCATGCTCCCACGTTCTCCACAACGTCCATTTCCAGTCAAACGTGTGCGAAAATACCCGTGGAATATTCCATAGTAACGTTGCCAAGACCAAGTCAAGCTTGTTACTCCTGCGATATAATACGAAACACAAACAAACAATCGTTAGTATGAGGATCCTTAAGGTGATCCATGATCCTGATCCTGAAGCTCTTCTGAGGATCACTATCTGTCACAGAAGTAAGGATCATTAATTAGGATAACAAGTAAGGATCACTAATTGTTAGAAAATCCTCCCCTAACACCAGAGATTGGTAAATATGATGTTTAAAGACAAGCTGGGGGACACCATGGAGGTATACATTGACGATATGGTGGTAAAATCAAGGAAAGCTCAGGATCACCTCCAGGATATTAAAGGAGCATTTGATATCCTGGATCAATATAACATGAAGCTAAATCCTGCTAAGTGTCATTTCGGAGTGGGGGCAGGAAAATTTCTAGGATATATTGTTTTGGTCAAAAAATCTGATGAGGATAATGCAACCAAACTCTTTGTTACGGGGAATGATGCTTTAAATGTGGAACAATGATAAGGATCACTTCAATGTAAATTGCACAAACGACACAAGGATTTATACGGGGAAAAAGCCCTTGATCAAGAGTTGATCTCCGGCACAAAAAACCCCGGGTGATGGAAACTACCGATCACCAAGCTCAAATAAATCAATAAATGTTTACAACTTCGGATAGTAACGAGCTAGGTACAAGAATCACTATGGTGAAATGTGTAAAAGTGAGTGTAAACTGTTAAGTGTTTGCCGAAAGCTTCAAGAGTGCGATTGTATGAGAGTTTGCGTAGTTGAAAATGGCTAAGTGTTCTAATTACTAGCTCGTCACCCCTTTAAAAATAGAAGTTAACTATACTAACAAACTATCCGACTTTTGTGCCAAGCTCCCACCTTCTCCACAACGTCCATTTCCAGTCAAACGTGTGCGAAATACCCGTGGAATATTCCATAGTAACGTTGCCAAGACCAAGTCAAGCTTGTTACTCCTGCAATATAATACGAAACATAAACAAACAATCGTTAGTTTGAGGATCCTTAAGGTGATCCATGATCCTGATCCTGAAGCTCTTCTGAGGATCACTATCTGTCACAGAAGTAAGGATCATTAGTTAGGATAACAAGTAAGGATCACTAATTGTTAGAAAATCCTCCCCTAACAATTGCCCCCAAAATATAAGGAGTGATATGTAAAGTGAACGAATTATATTTTCTTGATCTTATCCGCAACTAACTATCGTAAATATAGCCGTTGTTGTAGAACTATCCGTTGCAACTATGACGTCACAGAAGTGACAACCCTGCACAATCATGATTATAAATAGGAGATATAGATAGGATCATTTGCATTTAAATTTCAGAGATACTCCCTTTATAACTGCATCCGAAGATAAACAGGTATTCTCTCTTCATCTTCTTCCTTCTTTTGCTCTGTTTTCCGTCTCTTTCCATCATTCTGTCAAAGATGTTGCTCCGGAACTCCCCAGCTAAGGATCACCCGAAAAACAGCCCACTTAAAAGCCAGGGGATCATCGAAGATTCCATAAAAGAACGCTGCTGTTTCAACGATGCGCAGATTGATAGGATCTGCCACTGCTTCCCGGCGAACACCGTGTTTAAGTCTTTTGATCCCAATGCCCTGAGTGATCATATTTCCGACAACTGGGTTGCTTTTCCTGTCACTCCGTTCACCATAGGCTATACATATCCTTTTCCAGCCTTCACCCAATCTTTCTTTTCCCTAACCGGCATCTCTTATATCCAAGCCATGCCGATGATATGGAGGGTTTTGTATACCCTTGAAAGGATCATCGAGCAGGAAGGGATAGACCTAGGAATGTCAGAGCTGGGAGAGCTGTATGATCTTACTACCTTAGGTTCTCATCGTTATTTGTTTAAACGTAAACCTGGTGAGGAACACCCGATCTTCAAAGCTACCAAGAATGATGCTAACTGGAAGCGGCGTTTCTTTTTCGTCAAGAGAGATTCTATCGATGACGAAAAGGATCTACCCAAGAAATGGGCTACCCATGGTAGGGTGGAGGATCCTGAGAAGGATCACCAGAGAACTTTCTTTTGATATAAGGATCACTTATATACTTTTGCTTTCTTGTTATGCAGCTATCACCGTTTCACACCTCAGACTGTCTCCTGCTGCCAAAGAGAGACTTGACACTTTCAAGAGACTTGATCCTGAAACAAGAACTTTCAAGACAACCACCCAAGATTCTCAGGAGGTATCCTCAGGCTCTGTCATGATGTTAAGTAAGTATCTTTGTTTAAAAATTTAAATAAATAGTGACATATAAGTGAAGTAAAGATACTTATCTTGTTTTGGTTGTGTAGGTGCTGGAAAATCCACCAAGTCTGCTTCAAAGTTCAATGTCACCGATCTCACCACCGTCAGATCCTCCAAAAGAAAGGCTCCTACCAGCCCGACAGCTTCAGTCCCCAAGGCACCCCTCAAATGAAAGGGAATCAAGAAGAGAAAGGCCTCTGAAGCTGAGGATCTGCAGGGTCTGCCTCTGATCCGCCACCAATTCCTCGAGTACTTCAACGATGTAAGGATCACTGTCTCTGCTAGTATATCCTGCTGACATATCCTGCTGATATATCCTGCTGATTTGAGGATCACTTGGTCCTGACCTTATCTTTTATCCCCTTTGCAGAAATTCACTGAGATTGAGGATTATGTTGGCCACGTTGAGGATCAGGATAGGAAGATTACCGACCTCCAGCTGGTTGCATTGCTAAAGGACCTCAAAATTGCTGATCTTCAAAAGGAGCTCCAGGATGCCAAGACTAAGACGGCTAAACTTCTGATCGACCTTGACTATGAAAAGCATGATCTCATAGAAGGTGTAAAGGTCTCTGCTGCCATCACAATGTATCAGAAAAAACTAAAGATGGCCCAGGAAGCTCAAGATCCTAACTTCGACAGAAGCAGCTGGGATGTTGAGGACTGAAAGCAAGGTTGGCTGATCTTGAAGATGATGAAGAGGCTGAGGAGGTTTTGGCGATCGAGGCTGGAGGCAAGGGTGAAGGTGGTGAAGCAAGTGGAGCCGGAGGTGGTGATGCAGGGAAGGTTTAGGCTGCATGATTGGGCGATGATGGAAACTTCTAGACATAGCCGGAGCCCAATTTTTTTTAGTTTGATGGTTGTTTTGTTGAAAAATTTGATGGTTTGTACTGAACAATAGTTTTTAGGATTAAGGATCAAGTATGATCCTTTGGACAATAGGTAGGATTGCAAATGGTGGAGGGATCCTCTGTTTGGGGGATGAAGCCATTGTGATCATGCCGCCTTTATATTCCTGCACTACTTTTGAACCTATTATCATGGACACCCTTTACCTACCCCAGCGGACGGGCCACGTATTGCTGGTAGATGCTCGGGGTAGGTAATTTTGACAACCTTTTAAGGGTTAATCTTTTGTTAATAAATAAAACCTTAATCTTTTGTCGCTTATCTTGTATTGTTATCCTTTTTGTCTCTTTAATTCTCAATTGTTTTGATGTACACTTATTGAATAAACAATTTTGAATAAGTCGGATTGAAAATACTTAGGATATGATCCATGATCAAATATCCTATAGTTGAAGAACCCCAAAAAGTAATACATTTTAAGGATCACAAGTTTAGTTGTCAAATTTTAAGGGTTATTCAAATAAACAATGAATTAAAAATAGTTAAGGATCATACCTGAGGATCCAAGTTAGGATCCTAACCATAATCAGGATAACTATGAGATAAATCTTAGAGAGAAGTAAGGATCAAGGATCCCTAGTTGCTTATCTTCAAGAACCTGAAAATAGAGCATAACTTGGGACTAAGCCAATATAAGATAAGAGTTAGCAACTGGGGACAAGCCCAAGGATAACTGGGGATAAGCCCAAGGATAGTATGTAAACTGGAGTATGGCCCTAACTGGCGACTATCCAAACTTAGTGACATGAAAATGCCAAAACCTTAGCTAATGTGAAAACGTTAGAAACCTTAGGAACGGATGTATGGTACATCTACCATTATACGTAGGATCCTAGGTATAGCCAGTACAATGGAATTATCAGCCCCTAAAGCGAGTACTGGTCCCACTGCCTTGAACTATACCAGGATCATCATGCGCTACAGGCGGAACTGGGGTCAAGCCCAAATAACTGGGGTTAAACCCAAAGAACGGATTGCTTCTGCAGATAACCAATACTTTGCTAAGGATACCTGAACTTTCAAAACTTGAAATCACGTGAGAGATGGATAAAGGACACATGATCCTTATCCTTATATGAGAAAATAAAGAAATGAAATAGTTCAAGGTTAGGATATTACCAAAGTAAGGATCACTGATACTTTAAGGATCCTTCAAGGATACTCCTAACGTAAGGATCATCTGTGCCATGAGGATCCTGCTCACATGAAATAATTCTTCAAGTGGACAGCATTCCAAGCTCTTGGTAGCAAATCACCTTCCATGGTTAGCAATCTATATGCCCCCTTTCCTGCTTCAGCTTCAATCAAATAAGGGCCTTCCCATTTTGGAGCCAATTTTCCATCAGCAGGATTGGTGGTATTCTGAAATGCTTTCCTTAATACCATATCTCCAACTTGAAACTTCCTGATCCTGACATTTTTGTTGTAAGCACCAGCCATTCTTTGTTGATAACTGGCCATCCTTATCCTAGCCAGATCCCTGATTTCTTCAATAATATCCAGGTCTTGAGCCAAGTTCTCATCATTCTCCTCAGGATCACGGGTACTTGTTCTAGCAGTTGGAACCACCATTTCTGTTGGGATCACTGATTCTGCCCCAAATACCAAAGAGAATGGCGTTTGACCAGTAACATTCTTAGGGGTTGTCCTATCAGCCCAAAGCACATAAGGTAGTTCTTCTGCCCATTTCCCTTTCTTGGATCCAAGCTTCTTCTTCAAATTGTTGATGATGATCTTGTTGGATGATTCTGCTTGACCATTAGCTTGTGGGTGGACTGGTGTTGATGTTATCATCTTAATCCCCCAGCTGTCACAAAAGTTAGTGGTTCTGCCCCCAATGAATTGGGAACCATTATCACATATAATTTCAGAAGGAATACCAAATCTAGTTATAATATTTCTTTTAATGAAGGATATAACTTCCTTTTCTCTGACTTGGGCAAAAGCTTCAGCCGCTATCCACTTGGAGAAGTAATCAGTCATAGCAAGCATGAATACTTTTCCACCAGGTGCCTTAGAGAGCTTACCAACTATATCCATACCCCATCTCATAAATGGCCAAGAGGAGGATATAGGATGCAAAAATTTAGCTGGTTGATGAAGGATATTGCCGCGTCTCTGACAAGGATCACATCTCTTAGCATACTCCACAGCATCTCTCTTCATGGTTGGCCAGTAGTATCCTGTCCTCAGGATCCTTGAGAATAATGCCCTGCCCCCAGTGTGGTTTCCACAATCTCCTTCATGGAAGTCTTTTAAAACTTCTTGGATTTCAGGATCCTCAATGCATCTTAAGTATAGTCCTGCAAGAGATCGTCTATACAACATATTATTTAAAATTGTGAATTGAGATACCTTAATTTTGAAAGCCCTAGGGTTTTCTCCTGTAGGAATCTCTCCATGTTGTAAGTATCTCATGATTGGTGAGATCCATGATCCTGATCCTGAATGGGATTGAGTATCCTCACTAGGGATAATTGCATAATTCTTTCCTATCTCCATAGCCACATAATCCTCGATAGCCGGGGTCAGGATATGGATAATAGGGATCTTGATATCCTCTGGGATCTTCAAAGATGATCCTAAGTTAGCCAATGCATCAGCTTCTGTATTTTCTTCCCTTGGTACCTGTGTCAAACTAAAGGAAACAAAGGAGAGTGCCAATTCTTTGACTATCTCTAAATATTTGGTTAGCTTTTCACCTTTAACAGCATAGGATCCATTAAAGTGGTTTGTAATTAACAATGAATCTACATGTACCTCAAGATACCTGATCCCCATATGCTTAGCAATTTGCAAACCAGCAATTAAGGCTTCATATTCAGCCTCATTGTTAGTGGTTTGGAACTCACAAGCTATAGAGTGGGGTATTATGTCCCCCTGTGGCGATTTTAGTAGTATTCCAAGCCATGTGCCTTTTACATTTGAGGATCCATCAGTATAGAGTATCCAAGGATCCTTGGTCTCCTCTAGCTGCTGGACTTCTAACTCAGCTTCTTTTTGTAAATCACTACTGAAATCAACCACAAAGTCAGCTAATGCTTGGGATTTGATGGCTGTCCTAGGCTCATATCTTATATCATAGGGACTAAGCTTCACTGCCCACTTAGCCATCCTTCCTGACATCTCTGGTTTCCTGAGGACATTCTTAATTGGAAAATTAGTTTTAACAACAATAACATGAGTTTCAAAATAATGTCTCAACTTAGTAGATGCCATAATTAATGCAAGAATAAGCTTTTCAAGGTGTGAATACCTGGATTCGACATCAAGTAAACTTTTACTTACATAATAGACAGTATGTTGTGTACCTTCATGATCCTTAATAAGGACCGCACTTACTGCTTTTGAGGATACTGCCAGATACAAGGATAGCACATCGCCTTTTTCTGGTTTCATCAAGGCCGGGGCTGAGGATAGGTAATCTTTGAGAGCTCTTAAGGCATTTTCATGCTTCTCAGTCCACTCAAATTTCTTGTTCTTCCTTAGGATATCACAGAATTCTTTGCACTTCTCTGAGGATTTGGATATAAATCTGTTCAAAGCTGCTATCCTGCCTGTTAGCCTTTGGACATCCTTAACATTGGCCGGAGATTTGATGTTCACTAATGCTTTGATTTGTTCTGGACAGGCTTCGATGCCTCTATTGGTCACCATATATCCTAAGAATTTACCTGCTTTAACACCAAAGTGACATTTTGAAGGATTAAGCTTCATATTATATTTATCAAGGATATTGAATGCTTCCTCCAAGTCTCTTAGGTGATCCTCAGCCTTTATTGATTTTACCACCATATCGTCTATGTAAACCTCCATAGTTTGTCCAATCTGATCCTTGAACATCATATTCACTAGCCTTTGATAAGTTGCACCTGCATTTCTTAGTCCGAACGGCATAGCAATATAGCAGTATATACCAGTTGGAGTCATGAAGGCTGTATCCTCTTGATCGGATGGTTCCATTTGGATTTGTTGAAATCCAGATGAAGCATCCATAAAAGTTAACAGTTCATGACCCGCAGTTGCCATCCACCATGGAGTCAATGTGGGGTAATGGGAAAGGATCTTTGGGACATGCCTTATTTAAATCGGTAAAATCGACACAAACCCTCCACTTTCCATTTTTCTTTTGAACAACAACCACATTGGCCAACCATCTTGGATACTTGACCTCTCTAATCATACCTGCCCGGAGTAATTTCTCTACCTCTTCCTGGATAATGGCATTTCTTTCCGGTGCAAACTTTCTTCTCCTTTGATGGATTGGTTTAAAGGACCTATCGATGCCAAGTTTGTGAGTGATTACATCTTTAGATATACCTGTCATGTCTTCGTGTTTCCATGCAAAGGTAGTCTTTCTCCTTTTGAGGAAGGATACGAGGTCTTCTTTCATTTTGCCAAGGATCCCTGATCCGATATAGATTTTGGATTCAGGATCATGAGGATCCATGAGGATTTCTACCACATCCTGCTCTCTTGCCTCCAAGACATCCCTTGGAGGATACTTTGATTGCTATTGCTCCCTTGACTTCGAGGCTGGTTTCATAGATGAAGTATAGCAATTCTTAGCCTCCTGCTAATCACTATCAATCTTGACTATTCCCCAAGGACTAGGGAGCTTCACACATTGATGGTAAGTAGATGGGACTGCCTTCATATCGTGTATCCATGGCCTGCCAAGGATAACATTACAACAAGATAAACAGTCAATAACACAAAATTTTTGATAAGAGTGTAGGCCTTCGATGTATATTGGGAGCTTAATGTCCCCCAGGGTATTCTTAGTTTCGCCACTAAATCCCACGAGCACGGAGGATCTTGGTATGATATCAGATTTAGGGATACCCATCTTCTTTAGAACATCAAGCTGGATAATGTTCACTGAGCTTCCTCCGTCTATAAGGATCCTGCGGACAAAATAGTTAGAAATGAAAAGAGTAATAACTAAACCATCGTGATGAGGATCCTGGATATCAACACGATCATCCTCATCAAAGGTTATGACTTTTCCTTCGGAGACACTTGATGTTCGCACGGGTCTTTCTCCATTATCCATTTTAGTTTCCTTTGCATGCCTTTTAGCTGCTGAGAAGGATGTGCCACAAATGTCTGATCCTCCAGAAATGAAGTTTATTACTTGTGCATCTGCTGGAGGGGCTGGAGCTTTCTCAGGGATCCTTTCAGGATCCTGAGTCCTTGACTTTTTTCTACCCAACAATTCTTTTAGATGCCCCTTGCTCAATAAGTATCCAATTTCCTTTCTTAGTGCAATGCATTCTTCTGTGAGATACCCAAAATCTTCATGGTATGCACACCATTTTGATTTATCTTTGGTTGTAGCTGGTCTGTCATTTTTTCTGGGCCATCTGGCTTTATCACCTAGATTCTGCATCGCAAGGATTAGTTCATTGTTATCAACAGAAAAACAATATTCAGAGATTGGAGGATAATCCTCATCATCCTCTTCCTGATCAACAGCATGCACGTTCTGGTTATCAGAACTGTTATAGGATCTGAACTTGTTGTTCCTGAATGAGGATCCTTGCTTATCTTGCTTTGAGGATCCTGCTAACCTCTCCTAGATCCTTTTGTCATCCTCTAGCCGGATGAACCTAAGGGCCCGGGTTCTTACCTCTTCTAGGTTCCTGCATGGTGTCTGTTAGGGGAGGATTTTCTAACAATTAGTGATCCTTATTCGTTATCCTAATTAGTGATCCTTACTTCTGTGACAGGTGGTGATCCTCAGAAGAGCTTTAGGATCAGGATCATGGATCACTTTAAGGATCCTCATACTGACGATTGTTTACTTATGTTTTATAGCATCTCGCAGGTATAACAAGCTTGACCAAGTCTTGGCGACATTCCTGGAGAATATTCCCAAACTATTCTGCACGTGCTTGGCCAAAAATAGACGTTGTGGAGAACGTGGAGGCATGGCACGAAAGTCGGATAGTTAGTTTGGTAGTTAGATTTCTATTTTAAAAGGGGTAACGAGCTAGTAGAGAAACACTTAGCCATTTTTGCAGCTACACACACTCGTATACTCGCACACTTGAAGCTCTCGACGAACATACATTCATTTTCACTCACTTATACACATTTCACGATAGTGATCCTTGTACCTAGCTCGTTACTATCCGAAGTTGTAAACATTTAATCATTTATTTGAGCTTGGTGATCGGTAGTTTCCATCACCCGGGGTTTTTTGTGCCGGAGATCAACTCTTGATCAAGGGCTTTTTCCCCGTATAAATCCTTGTGTTGTTTGTGCAAATCTACACTTAAGTGATCCTCATCACTGTTATACGTTTTAAGCATCATTCCCCATAACAAAGAGTTTGGTTGCAATATCCTCAACAGATTTTTTGACCAAAACAGTTTGGCGCCCACCGTGGGGCAATTGGTGCTTCGTCCTCAGAAAAATACGCATCTCTGTGCTCATTTCGGTTCACTGCAACCAAGCAAATGGCTTCCTCAGCGAAGAATGCTTCAAATTTGATGCCCTCATTCACTTCTTCTCAAGGCATTCCTCCTTTGCCTCCACCACCTTCTGGACCCCAGAAGAACACTGAGAATGCCGCGAAGAAACCAACTCCCATTTTCTCAAAACCACCTACTTCTTCTGTTTCAACTAATCCTACTACTAATGATCTCTATGCCTTGATTTTGCAGATGAGGAATCATGCACAAGAGCAGGATAAGACCAACGAAAGGATCCTCCGGGAGATTGACAAAATTAAGAAACAGAAGAAAACAGAAGAGGATCGTTCCCCACTGATGCCCAGATCTTTGAATTTTGATACTCCGGTGATTACTTCTCAGCCATCAGTGGTTCCAGACATTCAATATGTGGGTGGACCAAAAGGAGTGCACTACGGAACAACAACAATGACCCAGGCATCAGGTTCATATTTCCAGCCAGCGGGATCCTATCCTCAGCATATGGGATCCCTCACGAGTTCAGGAGGATATTCAGGAATGCAGCAGTTTCAAGGATCTTCCTTCGTCCCAGGATCATCCCAGGTTCAAGGATCCTCCTTCGTTCCAGGATCATCCCAGGTTCAAGGATCCTCCTTCGTTCCAGGATCATCCCAGGTTCAAGGATCCTCCTTCGTTCCAGGATCATCCCAAGTTCAAGGATCCTCCTTTGTTCCAGGATCGTCCCAGTTTCAGGGATCCTTCCAGATGCCAGGATCCTTGAGGAGTTTGCAAACAGGAAGTTCAGATGTCCATCAGGGAGATTTTATTCCGATGCAGACCAATGCCTCTACTGGTCCCTCGATCATTCCAGAGCCTCAACAATATGGATTAACATCCATTCTTCCTAATTTGAATCCAATGGGAGGTAACACTTTTAATAATTCTCATACTACTAACCATGGTCTTATGCAGGATCCAGGTATCAATCATGCCATGGCTAGAGAATTGCAAAAGCTAAAGGATATGATATCAAGTGTTCCGGGAGTAGTTAAACCTATCCCAGAGATTGCAAATGGGAGCCACAAGATATCTCGTTTTGCACCACCAATCTGTGATGCTGAGATACCCAAGAGGTTCCATGTGCCAACAATGAAGTTGTATGATGGTTCAACGGATCCTGAAGAACACATAGCACAATACAGGGAGAGGATGGAAATCAATCCAATTCCAGAAAGGTTAAAAGAAGCATGCCTGTGCAAGGGATTCGGATCCACTCTTACTGGATCAGCTCTCAAATGGCTGCTAAGTCTTCCTCCCTATTCTATTACCTCATTTGCTAACCTAGTTAACTTGTTTAATAATTAGTTTTCTTGTAGTAGGAAATTTGAACGATTAACTAGTGACTTACATAGGATAACCCAGGGTCATAATGAATCATTAAGGGATTACATTACCAAATTTAGTAAAGAATCCTTAGACATTCCCAACTTAGATATAGCTACGGCTGTTGAGGCCTTTAAAATGGGATTGCTTAGGGATTCGTCTTTCTATGATGATCTTGTTATGACACCATGCAGGAACTTAGACGAGGTAAGAACCCGAGCACTTAGGTTCATTCAGCTAGAGGATGACAAGAGGATCCAGGAGAGATTAGCAGGATCCTCAAAGCAGGATAAGCAAGGATCCTCATTCAGGAATAACAAATTCAGATCCTACAACAGATCTGATAATCAGAACGTGCACTCTGTTGATCAAGAAGAGGATGATGAGGATTATCCTCCAATTTTTGAATATTGTTTTAGTGTTGATAACAATGAACTAATCCTTGCTATGCAGAACCTAGGTGATAAAGCTAGATGGCCGAGAAAGAATGATAGGCCAGCTGCAACTAAGGATAAATCAAAGTGGTGTGCATATCATGAAGACTTTGGGCACCTCACAGAAGAATGCATTGCATTAAGAAAGGAAATTGGATACTTGTTGAGCAAGGGGCATCTAAAAGAGTTGTTGGGAAGAAAAAAGTCAAGGACTCAGGATCCTGAAAGGATCCCTGAGAAGGCTCCAGCTCCTCCAACAGATGCACAAGTGATAAACTTTATTTCTGGAGGATCCGACATTTGCGGCACATCCTTCTCAGCAGCTAAAAGGCATGCAAAGGAAACTAAAATGGATAATGGAGAAAGACCAGTTCGAACATCAAGTGTCTCCGAAGGAAAAGTCATAACCTTTGATGAAGAGGATCGTGTTGATATCCAGGATCCTCATCACGATGGTTTAGTTATTACTCTTTTCATATCTAATCATTTTGTCCGCAGGATCCTTATAGACGGAGGAAGTTCAGTGAACATTATCCAGCTTGATGTTCTAAAGAAGATGGGTATCCCTGAATCAGAGATCATACCAAGATCCTCCGTGCTCGTGGGATTTAGTGGCGAAACTAAGAACACCCTGGGGGACATTAAACTCCCAATATATATTGAAGGCTTACACTCTTATCAAAAATTTTGTGTTATTGACTGTCTATCTTGTTGTAATGTTATCCTTGGCAGGCCCTGGATACACGATATGAAAGCAGTCCCATCTACTTACCATCAATGTGTGAAGCTCCCTAGTCCTTGGGGAATAGTAAAGATTGATAGTGATCAGCAGGAGGCTAAGAATTGCTACACTTCATCGATGAAACCAGCTTCGAAGTCAAGGGAGCAATAGCAATCAAGGTATCCTCCAAGGAATGTCTTGGAGGCCAGAGAGCAGGATGTGGTAGAAATCCTCATGGATCCTGATGATCCTGAATCCAAAATCTATATCGGATCAGGGATCCTTGGCGAAATGAAAGAAGACCTCGTATCCTTCCTCAAAAGGAGAAAGACTACCTTTGCATGGAAACACGAAGACATGACTGGTATATCCAAAGATGTTATCACTCATAAACTCGGCATTGACAGATCCTTCAAACCAATCCATCAAAGGAGAAGAAAGTTTGCACCAGAAAGGAATGTCATTATCCAAGAAGAGGTAGAGAAATTGCTCCGGGCAGGTATGATTAGAGAGGTCAAGTATCCAAGATGGTTGGCCAATGTGGTTGTTGTTCAAAAGAAAAATGGAAAGTGGAGGGTATGTGTCGATTTTACCGATTTAAATAAGGCATGTCCCAAGGATCCTTTCCCTTTACCCCACATTGACTCCATGGTGGATGCAACTGCGGGTCATGAACTGTTAACTTTTATGGATGCTTCATCTGGATTCCAACAAATCCAAATGGAACCATCCGACCAAGAGGATACAGCCTTCATGACTCCAATTGGTATATACTGCTATATTGCTATACCGTTCGGATTAAGAAATGCAGGTGCAACATATCAAAGGCTGGTGAATATGATGTTCAAGGATCAGATTGGACAAACTATGGAGGTTTACATAGATGATATGGTGGTAAAATCCTTAAAAGCTGAGGATCACCTAAGAGACTTGGAGGAAGCATTCGATATCCTTGACAAATATAACATGAAACTTAACCCTTCAAAATGTCACTTTGGTGTTAAAGCAGGTAAATTCTTAGGATATATGGTGACAAAGAGAGGCATTGAAGCTAGCCCGGAACAAATCAAAGCAATAGTGAACATCAAATCTCCGGCCAATGCTAAGGATGTTCAAAGGCTAACAGGAAGGATAGCAGCCTTGAACAGATTTATATCCAAGTCCTCCGACAAGTGTAAAGAATTATATGATATCCTAAGGAAGAACAAGAAATTTGAGTGGACGGAGAAGCATGAAAATGCTTTAAAAGCCCTCAAAGATTACCTATCCTCGGCCCCGGCTTTGATGAAACCAGAAAAAGGTGATGTGTTATCCTTGTATCTTGCAGTATCCTCAAAACCAGTAAGTGCGGTCCTTGTTAAGGATCATCAAGGTACACAACATCCTGTCTATTATGTAAGTAAAAGTTTACTTGATGCCGAATCCAGGTACTCACACCTTGAAAAGCTTATTCTTGCATTAATTATGGCATCTACCAAGTTAAGACATTATTTTGAAACTCATGTTATCATTGTTAAAACTAATTTTCCAATTAAGAATGTCCTCAGAAAACCAGAGATGTCAGGAAGGATGGCTAAGTGGGCAGTGAAGCTGAGTGCATATGATATAAGATATGAGCCTAGGACAGCCATCAAATCCCAAGCATTAGCTGACTTTGTGGCTGATTTCAGTAGTGATTTACAAGAAGAAGCTGAGCTAGAAGTCCAGCAGCTAGAAGAGACCAAGGATCCTTGGATACTTTATACTGATGGATCCTCAAATGTCAAAGGCACAGGGCTTGGAATACTACTAAAATCGCCACAGGGGGACATAATACCCCATTCTATAGCTTGTGAGTTCCAAACCACTAACAATGAGGCTGAATATGAAGCCTTAATTGCTGGTTTGCAAATTGCAAAGCATACGGGGATCAGGTATCTTGAGGTACACGTAGATTCTTTGTTGATTACAAACCACTTTAATGGATCATATGCTGTTAAAGGTGAAAAGCTAACCAAGTATTTGGAGATAGTCAAAAGTTTGGCACTCTCTTTTGTTTCCTTTAGTTTGTCACAGGTACCAAGGGAAGAAAATACAGAAGTGGATGCATTGGCTAACTTAGGATCATCCTTGAAGATCCCGGAGGATATCAAGATTCCTATTATCTATATCCTGACCCCGGCTATCGAGGATCACGAGGCTATGGAGATAGGAAATGATTCTGCAATTATCCCTTGTGAGGATACTCAATCCCATTCAGGATCAGGATCATGGATCTCACCAATTATGAGATACTTACAACATGGAGAGATTCCTACAGGAGAAAACCCTAGGGCTTTCAAATCTAAGGTATCTCAATTCACAATTATGAATAATATGTTGTATAGACGATCTCTTGCAGGACCATACTTGAGATGCATTGAGGATCCTGAAGTTCAAGAAGTTTTAAAAGACTTCCATGAAGGAGATTGTGGAAACCACACTGGGGGCAGGGCATTGTTCTCGAGGATCCTGAGGACAGGATACTACTGGCCAACCATGAAGAAAGATGCTGTGGAGTATGCCAGAAGATGTGATCCTTGCCAGAGACACAGCAATATCCTTCATCAACCAGCTGAATTATTGCATCCTATATCCTCCTCTTGGCCATTTATGAGATGGGGTATGGATATAGTTGGTAAGCTCCCTAAGGCACCTGGTGGAAAAGTATTCATGTTAGCTATGACTGATTACTTCTCCAAGTGGATAGAGGCTGAAGCTTTTGCCCAAGTCAGAGAAAAGGAAGTTATATCCTTCATTAAAAGAAATATTATAACTAGATTTGGAATTCCTTCTGAGATTATATGTGATAATGGTTCCCAACTTATTAGGGGCAGAACCACTAACTTTTGTGACAGCTGGGGGATTAAGATGATAACATCAACACCAGTCCACCCACAAGCTAATGGCCAAGCAGAATCATCCAATAAGATCATCATCAACAATTTGAAGAAGAAGTTTGGATCCAAGAAAGGGAAATGGGCAGAAGAACTACCTTATGTGCTTTGGGCTGACAGGACAACCCCTAAGAATGCAACTGGTCAAACACCATTCTCTTTGGTGTTTGGGGCAGAATCAGTGATCCCAACAGAAATGGTGGTTCCAACTGCTAGAACAAGTACTCGTGATCCTGAGGAGAATGATGAGAACTTGGCTCAAGACCTGGATACTATTGAAGAAATCAGGGATATGGCTAGGATAAGGATGGCCAGTTATCAGTAAAGAATAGCTGGTGCTTACAACAAAAATGTCAGGATCAGGAGGTTTCAAGTTGGAGACATGGTATTAAGGAAAGCATTTCAGAATACTACCAATCCTGCTGATGGAAAGTTAGCTCCAAAATGGGAAGGCCCTTATTTGATTGAAGCTGAAGCAGGAAGGGGGGCATATAGATTGCTAACCATGGAAGGTGATTTGCTACCAAGAGCTTGGAATGCTGTCCACTTGAAGAAATATTTCATGTGAGCAGGATCCTCATGGCACAGATGATCCTCAAAGGATCCTCAAAGTATCGGTGATCCTTACTTAGGTAATATCCTAAACTTGAACTATTTCGTTTCTTTATTTTCTCATATAAGGATAAGGATCATGTATCCTTTATCCATCTCTCATGTGAGTTTAAGTTTTGAAAGTTCAGGTATCCTTAGCTTAACATTGGTTATCTGCTAAAGCAATCCGTTCCTTGGGTTTAACCCCAGTTATTTGGGCTTGACCCCAGTTCCGCCTGTAGCGCACTATGATCCTGGTATAGTTCAAGGCATTGGGACCAGTACTCGTTTTAGGGGCTGATAATTCCATTGTTCTGGCTATACTTAGGATCCTACGTATAATGGTAGACGTACCATACATCCGTTCCTAAGGTTTCTAACGTTTTCACGTTAGCTAAGGTTTCTAACGTTTTCACGTTAGCTAAGGTTTAGGCATTTTCATGCCACTAAGTTTGGATAGTCGCCAGTTAGGGCCTTACTCCAGTTTACATACGATCCTTGGGCTTGTCCCCAGTTATCCTTGGGCTTGTCCCCAGTTATCCTTGGGCTTGTCCCCAGTTGCTAATTCTTATCTTATATTGGCTTAGTCCCAAGTGATGCTCTATTTCAGGTTCTTGAAGATAGGCAACTAGGGATCCTTGATCCTTACTTTATTCTAAGGTTTATCTTATAGTTATCCTTATTAAGGTTAGGATCCTAACTTGGATCCTCAGGTATGATCCTTAACTATTTTTAATTCTATTTATTATTTATTTGAATAACCCTTATACTTGACAACTGAACTTGTGATTTTTAAACCATATCACTTTTTAGAACTTATCGGTTATGGGATATGTGATCCTTGATCATATCCTAAACTTTCTGGATATCTTTTCTAATTTTTCAAGGCTTGATAAGTATAAACAGAATGAACATTACAAAGTAAGATATTAAAAAGTATAACAACACGAGATAAGCGACAAAAGGTTAAGTTTTTATTTATAAACAAAAGACTAACCCTTAAAAGGTTGTCAAAATTACCTACCCAAGCTTCTACCAGCAAAACGTGGCCCGTCCGCTGGGGTAGGTAAAGGGTGTCCGTGATAATAAGTTCAAAGATAATGCAGGGATATAAAGGCGGCAGGATCACAATGGCTTCATCCCCCAAACAGAGGATCCCTCCACCAATTGCAATCCTGCCTAATGTCCTAAGGATCACACAAGATCCTTAATCCTAAAACCTATTGTTCAAAGTACAAACCATGAAATTGTTTTAAACATCACAACCACAAAAAACAAACTACCACCAGATTTAAAAATTGGGCTCCGGCTACGTCTAGAAATGTCCTTCATCGCCCAATCATGCAGCCTAAGCCTTCGCTGCATTGTCACCTCCAGCTCCACTTGTTTCACCACCTTCACCTTTGCCTCCAGCTTCGATTGTCAGGATCTCTTCAACCTCCTCAGCCTCTTCATCGTCCAGTTCAGTAAGCCTTGCCTTCCAACCTTCAATATCCCAGGTGCTCTTGTCAAAAGCAGGATCCTGAGCTTCCAAGGCCATTTGAAGCTTGGTCTTGTACATTGTAATGGCGGCAGAGATTTTGGCATCTTCGGTGATCTCACTCTTCTCATAGTCAACATTAACCAGCACCTTGGCCATCTGTTGTTTGGTATCCCGGACTTTCTTCTGAAGATCAGCAATTGTGAGATCCTTCAACACTGCAACCTGCTGGAAATCAGCAATCTTCCTATCCTGATCCTCGACGTGGCCTATATAGTCCTCAATCTCAGCGAATTTCTGTAAAAAGGATAGGGTCAGGATCAAGTAATAAGCAGGATATACCAGCAGGATATACCAGCAGGATATGTCAACAGGATATACGAGCAAAGACATTGATCCTCACCTCATTAAAGTACTCAAGGAATTGATGACGGATCAGAGGCAGACCCTGCAGATCCCCAGCTTCAGAGGCTTTTCTCTTCTTGATCGCCTTCCCTTTGAGGGGTGCTTTGGGGACCGAAGCTATCGGACTAGTGGGAGCTTTCCTCTTGGAAGATCTGACAATGGTGAGATCAGCAACGTTGAACTTGGAAGCGGACTTGGTAGATTTTCCAGCACCTACACACTCAAAACAAGATAATGCCTGGTGATCCTTCTCAGGATCCTCCATCCTACCATGGGTAGCCCATTTTTTAGGAAGATCCTTTCCATCCTGGATGGAATCTCTCTTGATAAAAAAGAAGCGCCGTTTCCAATTAGCATCATTCTTGGTGGCTTTGAAGATCGGGTGTTCCTCACCGGGTTTACGTTTGAACAAATAACGGTGAGAGCCAAAGGTGGTAAGGTCATACAGTTCTCCCAGCTCTGCCATTCCTAGATCTATTCTCTCCTGATCGATGATCCTTTCAAGGGTGTACAAAACCCTCCAAATCATCGGCATGGCTTGGATATAAGAGATGCCGGTTAGGGAAAAGAAAGATTGGGTGAAGGCTGGAAAAGGATATGTATAGCCTATGGTGAAAGGAGTGACGGGGAAAGCAACCCACTTATCGGAGATATGATCGCTCAAGGCATTGGGATCAAAAGGCCTAAATTCGGTGTTCGCCGGGAAGCAGTGGCGGATCCTATCTATCTGAGCATCATTGAAGAAACAGCATTCTTTAATGGAGTCTTCAATAATCCCCTGGCTTTTCGGAGGATTGTTCTTTGGGTGATCCTTGGCCGGTGAACTTCGGAGCAACATTTTCGAAGTGACGGAGATAAAGAAAGAAAAACAGAGGAAGAAAGAGGAGAAAGAAATACCTCGTTGATCGTCGACTGAGAATTTAAAGGGAGTTTCTTTCGAATTTGAATGCATGATGATCCTATCTATATCTCTATTTATAATTATGATTCTGCAGAATTGTCACTTCCATGACGTCATGATCCTAACGGCTAGTTCTATTTTAACGGCTATATATCCGTTAGTTAGTTGCGGATAAGATCAAGAAAATATAACTCGCTAATTTTACGAATTACTCCTTATATTTTGGGGGCAATTGTTAGGGGAGGATTTTCTAACAATTAGTGATCCTTATTCGTTATCCTAATTAGTGATCCTTACTTCTGTGACAGGTGGTGATCCTCAGAAGAGCTTTAGGATCAGGATCATGGATCACTTTAAGGATCCTCGTACTGACGATTGTTTACTTATGTTTTGTAACATCTCGCAGGTATAACAAGCTTGACCAAGTCTTGGCGACATTCCTGGAGAATATTCCCAAACTATTCTGCACGTGCTTGGCCAAAAATAGACGTTGTGGAGAACGTGGAGGCATGGCACGAAAGTCGGATAGTTAGTTTGGTAGTTAGATTTCTATTTTAAAAGGGGTAACGAGCTAGTAGAGAAACACTTAGCCATTTTTGCAGCTACACACACTCGTATACTCGCACACTTGAAGCTCTCGACGAACATACATTCATTTTCACTCACTTATACACATTTCACGATAGTGATCCTTGTACCTAGCTCGTTACTATCCGAAGTTGTAAACATTTAATCATTTATTTGAGCTTGGTGATCGGTAGTTTCCATCACCCGGGGTTTTTTGTGCCGGAGATCAACTCTTGATCAAGGGCTTTTTCCCCGTATAAATCCTTGTGTTGTTTGTGCAAATCTACACTTAAGTGATCCTCATCACTGTTATACGTTTTAAGCATCATTCCCCGTAACAAAGAGTTTGGTTGCAATATCCTCAACAGATTTTTTGACCAAAACAGTGTCATAACAAGATCATCATAGAACAATGAATCCCTAAGCAATCCCATTTTGAAGGCCTCAACAGCCGTGGCTATATCCAAGTTGGGAATGTCTAAGGATTCTTTACTGAATTTGGTAATGTAATCCCTTAATGATTCATTATGACCCTGGGTTATCCTATATAGATCACTTGTTAATCGTTCAAATTTTCTACTAAAAGAAAACTGATTATTAAATAGGTTAACTAGATTAGCAAATGAGGTAATAGAGTAGGGGGAAGACTTAGCAGCCATTTGAGAGCTGATCCAGTAAGAGTGGATCCGAATCCCTTGCATAGGCATGCTTCCTTTAACCTTTCTGGGATTGGATTGATCTCCATCCTCTCCCTGTATTGTGCTATGTGTTCTTCAGGATCAGTCGAACCATCATACAACTTCATAGTTGGGACATGGAACCTCTTGGGTATCTCAGCATCACAGATTGGTGGTGCAAAATGAGATATCTTGTGGCTCCCATCTGCAATCTCTGTGAAAGGTTTGACCACTCCTGGAACACTTGATATCATATCCTTCAACTTTTGCAATTCTCTGGCCATGGCATGATTGATACCTGGATCCTGCACAAGGCCATGGTTAGTAGAATAAGAATTATTAATAGTGTTACCTCCCATTGGATTCAAATTAGGAAGAATGGATGTTAATTCATATTGTTGGGGCTCTGGAATGATCGAAGGACCAGTAGAAGCATTGGTCTGCATTGGAATAAAATCTCCCTGATGGACATCTGAACTTCCTGTTTGCAAACTCCTCAAGGATCCTGGCATCTGGAAGGATCCCTGAAACTGGGATGATCCTGGAACAAAGGAGGATCCTTGAACCTGGGATGATCCTGGAACAAAGGAGGATCCTTGAACCTGGGATGATCCTGGAACAATGGAGGATCCTTGAACCTGGGATGATCCTGGAACAAAGGAGGATCCTTGAACCTGGGATGATCCTGGAACAAAGGAGGATCCTTGAACCTGGAATGATCCTGGAACAAAGGAAGATCCTTGAATCTGCTACGCTCCTGAGTATCCTCCTGAATTCATGAGGGATCCCATATGCTGAGGATAGGATCCTGCTGGCTGGAAATATGAACCCGATGCCTGGGTCACTGTTGTTGTTCCGTAGTGCACTCCTTTTGGTCCACCCACATATTGAACATCTGGAACCACTGCTGGCTGAGAAGTTATCACCGGAGTATCAAAATTTAAAGATCTGGGCACCAGTGGGGAATGATCCTCTGGCGTTTTCTTTTGTTTCTTGAGATCTCCGATTTCTTTGAGAATCCTTTCATTGGTCTTATCCTGTTGCTGTATATGATCCTTCATCTGCAAAATATAAGTAAACATGTCACTAGTAGTGGGAGTGTAAGAAGCAGAAGAAGTTGGAGGTTTGGAGAAAATGGGAGTTGGTTTCTTCTCGGCATTTTTCTGAGGTCCAGAAGATGGTGGAGGCAAAGGTGGAATGCCCTGAGATGAATTGACCGCAGACATTGCAGTAGAGGTATTCTTTAATGATGAAGCCATGTATTTGTATGCAATGAACCGGAATGATCACCAACAGAAAAACTTCTTAGGAATGAAGCACCAATTGCCCCACGGTGGGCGCCAAACGGTTTTGGTCAAAAAATCTGATGAGGATAATGCAACCAAACTCTTTGTTACGGGGAATGATGCTTTAAATGTGGAACAATGATAAGGATCACTTCAATGTAAATTGCACAAACGACACAAGGATTTATACGGGGAAAAAGCCCTTGATCAAGAGTTGATCTCCGGCACAAAAAACCCCGGGTGATGGAAACTACCGATCACCAAGCTCAAATAAATCAATAAATGTTTACAACTTCGGATAGTAACGAGCTAGGTACAAGAATCACTATGGTGAAATGTGTAAAAGTGAGTGTAAACAGTTAAGTGTTTGCCGAAAGCTTCAAGAGTGCGATTGTATGAGAGTGTGCGTAGTTGAAAATGGCTAAGTGTTCTAATTACTAGCTCGTCACCCCTTTAAAAATAGAAGTTAACTATACTAACAAACTATCCGACTTTTGTGCCAAGCTCCCACGTTCTCCACAACGTCCATTTCCAGTCAAACGTGTGCGAAATACCCGTGGAATATTCCATAGTAACGTTGCCAAGACCAAGTCAAGCTTGTTACTCCTGCAATATAATACGAAACATAAACAAACAATCGTTAGTATGAGGATCCTTAAGGTGATCCATGATCCTGATCCTGAAGCACTTCTGAGGATCACTATCTGTCACAGAAGTAAAGATCATTAGTTAGGATAACAAGTAAGGATCACTAATTGTTAGAAAATCCTCCCCTAACATATATGGTGACCAAAAGAGGAATAGAGGCGAGCCCGGAGCAGATTAAAGCCATCTTGGATATTAAATCACCCTCAAATATGAAAGATGTTCAACGATTAATAGAGAGAGTGGCAGCATTAAACAGATTTATTTCAAGATCCTCAGAAAAATGCAAAGAGTTTTATGATATCCTGAAGAAGAATAAGAAATTCGAATGGGGGGGAGAAGCATGAAGCAGCTCTGCAGGATTTGAAGCAATATCTTTCAACTGCACCTCTACTGATGAAGCCTGAGAATGGTGAACCACTATCCCTATACCTCGCAGTATCAGGGAATGCTGTAAGTGCCGTCCTTGTAAAGGATCATGAAGGTCAGCAATATCCAGTTTATTATGTTACTAAAAGTTTGTTAAATGCTGAAACTAGGTATTCTCATTTAGAAAAATTGATACTAGCATTAGTTATGGCATCAACGAAGCTTAGACATTACTTTGAGACACATAGGATTCATGTTAAAACAAATTATCCTGTCAAAAATGTGCTTAGGAAACCAGAGATGTCAGGCAGGATGGCCAAGTGGTCAGTGAAGTTGAGTGCTTATGATTTAGTATATGAACCTAGAAATGCCATAAAGTCTCAGGCTTTAGCTGACTTTGTGGCTGATTTCAGTAGTGACATTCAGGATGAGGTAGACCTAGAAGTCCAACAGTTAGGAGAATCTTCAGGATCCTGGACGTTATATACTGATGGTGCATCTAATGTAAGAGGAGTAGGATTAGGAATACTACTAAAATCTCCACAGGGGGACACATTACCCCAGGCTATTAGGTGTGAATTCCCTGCTACTAATAATGAAGCAGAGTATGAGGCTTTAATTGCAGGATTAGAGTTGGCTAAGAATATGAATATCAAGAATTTGCAAGTATATGTTGACTCCTTGTTAATTACTAATCATTTTAATGGATCCTATGCAGTCAAGGGTGAGAAATTAATCGAATACCTCGATATTCTTAAAAAATTAGCAGGATATTTTGATGTTTTTACACTTAAACAGGTACCAAGGGAGGATAATGCTGAAGCAGATGCCTTAGCAAACCCGGGATCATCGATCAGAATACCAGAAGGGACCCAAATACCAATATTACATATCTTGTATCCTGCAACGAATCCTCAGGATAAAGAAGTAGCGGGTATTCAGGATCTTGGAGCAGAGTATCCTGAAAAGGATCCTAAATCCTGGATGACTCCAATCATGAGATATCTCAAGGAAGGACATATCCCCAGAGATGAAAATCCTAAGGCATTTAGGATGAAGGTATCTCGATTCACTGTTATAAATAATGTTTTATACAAGAAATCTCTTGCAGGACCGTATTTGAGGTGCTTAGAGGGTCTTGAAGCCAAAGAAGTACTTCAGGATATACATGAAGGGGATTGTGGTAACCACACTGGGGGCATGTCATTGTTCTCCAAAGTATTAAGGACATGATATTATTGGCCAACGATGAGGAAAGATGCTGCAGAATATGCTCGAAGGTGTGATGCATGTCAAAGGCATAGTAAGATACTACATCAACCAGCTGAACCACTATATCCTGTAGCTTCCCCTTGGCCATTCATGAAATGGGGGATGGATATAGTAGGGAAGTTACCAAAAGCTCCGGGAGGAAAAGTCTTTATGCTAGCAATGACGGATTATTTCTCTAAGTGGGTTGAAGCTGAAGCATTTGTTCAAGTTAGAGACCAAGAAGTAGTATCCTTCATTAAGAGAAATATCCTGACCAGGTTTGCGGTACCAACTGAAATCATTTATGATAATGGGTCCCAGTTTATAAGCAAGAGAACTACTGACTTTTGCAAGAGTTGGGGAATCAAAATGATCACGTCTACTCCGGTGCATCCTTAAGCGATTGGACAAGCAGAATCCTCAAACAAGATAATTGTCAATAACTTAAAGAAGAGACTTGGAGCCAAAAAAGGAAGATGGGCAGAAGAATTACCCTTTGTTTTGTGGGCTGATAGGAGAACGGTAAAGAATGCAACAGGCCAAACCCCATTTTCCTTGGTATTTGGAGCAGAAGCAATGATTCCAACGGAAATGGCGATACCTACTGCAAGATCTATCCTACAGGATCCTGAACAGAATCCTGAAGCCTTATGTCAAGATTTGGATACTATAGATGAAAAAAAAGGATGCAGCAAGGCTAAGGATGGCAGCATATCAACAAAGAATATCCAGAGCATATAACAAGAATATAAGGACTAGGAGATTTTGAGTTGGTGATTGGGTGCTAAGAAAGGCTTTTCAAAATACCACTAATCCTGCCGATGGCAAGCTAGCTCCAAAATGGAAGGGACCATATGAAGTTGAGTCAGAAGCAGAGAAAGGAGCATATAGACTCAAGAATATGGAAGGGGATATGCTACCAAGATCCTGGAATGCAATACACTTAAAGCTCTATTTCAAGTAAGAATAGAATTTAATTTCTATCTCAGAATGGTATGTATTCTATCTCTTTTAAATATATTTGTGTATTGTCTTGAACCCAATACTGACTTAAGCATCGGAGGGGTGTTAGCCAGGCTAACACCCACCTTAGTTTACAGTTGTTTTGCAGCATATGTTTCAGGATATAGCTCCAGGATATGCACTCAGGAGAAATCGAAAGATTAGAGGATTGGCCCCCTCTCTCACGTTTAAGGGATCTTCATCCCTTCAAAGGTTTAAAGGTATTCACCGTTCTTTCGAATTGGGTTTAAACACCTCGCCTGGAGCGCAAGTTATCTAGGTATAGTTCAAGGTAGCGGGACCAATTCATGTAAAAGTGGCTGACAATTTCGTTACTATTGGCTATATCCTGGATCCTGAAGGTATATGAGGATTGATCACCCTCTCTCACGAAAAGGTATTTTCATACTCTCTAAGGTTTAAAGGTTTTCACCTTTCTAAGATTTGGAGTTTATACACTCTCGCCTGTAGCGCATGAAACTCAGGGTTTATCCCCAGGATATCAGGGTTTATCCCCAGGATATTAAGGGTTTATCCCCAGTATACTAAGGATTCATTTCAGGATATCAAGGTTTTTGCCTCGGGGTGTTTGGAATTTATTCAAGCCAAAGTGTGAATACGTTTGCATTTCTGTATCATACACAGGGGACATACATTATACTATTCAAAGGTTGGATCCAAGTTTGTAATTGTGCACTGGGGACATTCCTAAGGTGGAAGATTGGAATTGACTCTCTAAGAGTCTTTGGTATGATCTCTCCTTTTTTCAAATGATTTAAGTCTTCTAAGTTATATGACGATATCCTGACCAGGATATCTCTTAGAATACTTGTCAGGATATTTTCAGAATGTGTTCCCATAATATTCTTAAAAATTTTCAAACAAAACAGTTTTCATAAGTAAAATTTGTGCACTAATAACAACAATAATAAAGTCAAAAGAGAAGTTATATTATTAACATACCAAAAGATGTGCTCTTAGTTTCACCTCAAAACAAGGCCCATCCACTAAGAGCACTAATAGTTCCTTACCATATTTACCCAACAGTTGAAGGTTTCATCTCAAACGAGACCCATCCACCTCCAACTGTTGTATTGTTCAAAAAGCATGCAGGAAATGTAAATTGTTCAGGTGCAGAAAAGTAAAGTGCGGAAAAGGTAAATTGTTTTGGGGATTACAGACCAACATTTAAATTCAAAAAGGTGGGCTCCGGCCTTGGCACTTATATCCATCATTGCCCACCTGAATGCCCTCACACAACGGCATCTTCTCCAACCTTCTCCGGATTCTCAGCACCAGCATCTTGAGCAGCATCCTGACCAGCATCCATCCCAGCATCCGCTCCAGCATCCTTCTTATCTCCAGCCTTGTCCACCACCTCTGCTGACTTAGAGGATTCTCCGGCTTTAGTAGGAAGTGGCACAGCTTTGCCCCCAAGCTCCTTTAGCTTGGCCACCCAGGATTCAACCGGCCAGGATGGGCATACAAGGCCTGTCTCCTTGGCCTCGTAGGCCATTTTGATGCGAGCTTGCAGCAGGGAGACGATAGTAGAGGCTTTGATTCCTTCCCAAAACGAAACCATGGCCTGCTCGTGATCCATTTGGACGGTGGCAAGTTTGAGCTCAGCATCTTGGGTGACCTTCTTTAGCATGCCCTCGTAGTGTCGGGAGTTTGCTTCAGCAATGGCACCTTGGTCGGCAATGGTGCTTTTGAGCTGTTTGATCCTGGCTTCGTGGAGTACAACAGTACCACAGGCATCATTGTACAGGTGGAGCAAATGTTAGAGGCCCTGCACATCAAATTCAGGTATGAGTCAGAATATGTTAACCAGGATATCCTGTCAGGATATCCTATCAGGATATATGTGCAGGATATGTAGCAGGATATTACCTTGTTGAGGAAGGATGTCATTGGCTCTAAGGAGTCAGAAAAGCTGAGTTCATCGTAGGAGAACCCTTCTGGACCTGGAGCACTGACTTCAGGTCCTTTCCTCTTTTTTGCTGTGGAAGCACGAGTCCTTGGGTTAGCCTTGGGAGCTAGGAGCGGCTTGGAGCTGGTGGCAGTAGGGGTCTCTTTCTTGACCATGACTGGAGTAGGATAGCTGTCAAGTTTGTCGAGGTCTAGATAGACTGGAACCTTGCTGGAGTCTGCATACAGGGAGTAAAAATTTCTCCTAAGTATTTCAAATAAAAGACATGTATGTACAGGATATTTTGCAGGATCCTTACCAGACATGTTTGCACTAGAAAGAGGACTTGGAGATGGCGGAGACGGGTTGAAACTTCTTTCAGCCTCTGGAAGGAGTCTGATGGCGTCAATCCTTTTCTTTGAATCAGCAAGGGGAGGAGCAATCTTCCTAAAATCAGCTGCGTACACAACAATAAAAAGAAAGTTGATCAGTTCAGGATATGGAGCAGGATAAGAGGCAGGATCATCCTTAAACCCTAAATCCTACCCTTTTTTAACCATTTCACCGGATATTCCGTTCCACCAGGGATTGAGTCTCTTTTTACAAAGAAGAACTTAGATTGCCAATTATCCTCATTCCTGGTGGCACGAAGTATCAGCGGGTCGCCGGAAGTGGAATAAAACAAAAATCTACATGATCCGTGGCATCTAAGCTTGTAAGCTAGGGGGAGATCATGAACAGAAAGATCAGGGATGTGGTTTTTCTTGATCTGGTCAAGAACGGACAGAACACGCCAAAGCATTGGCATTGTTTGACTAAAGGAGATTTTGGTAATTTTGAAGAATTCCGTGATGAAGTCTGGAAAGGGGAATTGTAACCCTAAAGTGAAGGGAAAGGCACTAAAGCATAACCACTCATTGGAGACCATATCCGACCGGATTTCCCGGTCGAACGGCCGGAACACTGTTCCTTCCGGAAAGATACCGGATGATTTGAGAGCTGCCAAGTGGGCGCTATCAAAAGAGCATATCTCTTTCTCCGGTTCTTGGAGAAGATTCTGCTGGATAAATGTAGGAGTTGAATCACCGGAACTAGATCTCGTCTGTCTCGGCATTTGATCGCTTGAATTTTTTACCGGAGAAGGAGAATGAAGATAAAGATGGAGATTAGAGAGAGAATGTTACCTTTTTTTCCTTATCGATAGTGATTAAAAAAGAGATGGGGATGAGAAGATATAGGGTGCAATGAGTAAATATAGGCTGAGTAGTTGCAAACGGTCACATCATGGGTCTTATCTCTTAATTACCTCGGTCTCTGTGAAAAATGTAACCGTTAGTGGTGAGGATACTAAACGGTAACATTTTTGGGGACAATTGTTATGGGTGAAATTCTGAGCCCATATCCTGAGAAATATCTTGGGTTATATCTTGGTTATATGATATTTGTTCACATCCGGGATGCTGATTCAGGATATTGGTAACATCCTGAATGGTATCCTCAGGATCACTAACGGATTATGTGCAGGTACGTGGGTTAGAAGCTAGTAACGTTCACAAGGACTCATTCCGCGGAAGACTCGGTCCAAGTCGTTCAAATAAGGACGTTGAAGCCGCATTACTCAGTCTACAACGTTTACAATGGAATATTCAGAGCATCCCATATTTATAGGAATTTTCGTTTGTAATTTGTTACTATAAATAGGTGGGTATACCAGATCGAATAGGACATCACGGCAACACTCACTACACTCTTACACTTGTTCTCTAGCAATTTTCACTTTCGCACAAAAGCATTGTAACACTTAGCGATCTGGTCAATATCCTGCACTATATCCTGAAGTTCAAAGCAATAAGAAGAACAAGGCAGCTGCGATTGTCAGCTCCCGAGGTTTTATGCCGGCGATCTAGATTGATCAAGGGCTTTCCTCGTATATCTCGTGTCATCCCCTTTACTTTCTGCTCATTGTTTGATCATAGATACAGCTTAATATCCTGAGCCGTATCCTGAATACTGTTTTTCTAAACAACTTAACTAGCATATTTTCAACACACTTTTTAGCACACTACCTCACTTAACTAATTTGATCACTTAATTGCTTCGGTAATTTTTGAACAAAACAAGTAGGTTGCATGAAAGTTTAGGGATTCCTTCATTAACTGTTGTGTATCGGAACTATGTATCTGGCCACGCATATAATAGGGAAACGTCGGACTTGGATCATAACATTGTTATGTATGAATTTGTGATATTAAGAATCCAAGGATACGTGTGTGTGTAGTTGATCTGGTTTGAGTGAAACTATGTGAGTTAACTGTTGGCATGAGAATAAACTAAGGATCTAAGTTCTAGGAATTCATGATTTGGTATTGATTTATACGTTTTGGCCATAATGATGATGAATCTGTAAGAGCATGAACAATAACTGTTAGATCATAACGTTTAATCTGTTTCGGGAAATGGTAAACGTGTTTGCTGAAATCAAGTATATTTGTTATTAGGGAAAAGGAAATCATAACTGTTAGTATGACGGCGAAGGTCCCCTCCCCACGAAGTTCTCATGTCGACGAAGGATTGTTTATTTGTCGCCCAGCCTGTGACGAACCATGAAGATACTTCGTCGCGATCACTCTTGACGAAGAATGGATAAGAGGGTTCGTCGCCAGGAAGGAATCTCACAAAGAGAACTGTGGTTTAGATATGTTTATGATTGAGTAAATTCTAACTGCTGCTTGTTAATAATTGTTATGTGAAATGCAATCTATGAAAATACATGTACTGTTAAGTGATTGATTTGCATGCAAAACCTATACACTTTTTATGCGACTTTACAACAAACGTTATGGATCAATAGGTTGCATTATTAATGGTTACTACTTGTGTAAGGACATGCGTCCTACCTGTTTGCTATGTGTGTAACCTGTATGATAGATACGTGATATATGTGAACGGTAATATTGACTATTCTTGGTAACCACGGTAGGGTATGGTTGACCTACTTGGAATGGGTAATGTAACATACCGGGCAAATCTAAGGTGAGTTCACTACTCTTGAGCATGCGTCCCGGTGGGTGGGACAGTCAAATGGGTATTCCTGAGAGGAATAAGTCTTTGGGTAAATCAGTGGGTATTCCTGAGAGGAATAAGTGTTTGGGTAAATCAGTGGGTATTCCAAAGAGGAATACGTCTTTTGGGTAAAATCTGGAATGTTAGATAATACACTCAATTCCTATCACCCTTAAGTCCCATCTTGTTTGTTACCTGAGAGGTAACGGGGTATTAGTTGATAGCGCTATTTAGGTTTGGCACCCTTACCCCGTACCTGAGAGGACGGGTGTGAACTAATGACCCAGTCATGACCAATGCTTGGATAGGGGCATTGGGGAAGGGTAAAAATAAACTGGAGCAGTCTTGTACGGTACTCGAGTTATTATCAACATTACTTTCAGAATTATTATTAAACTGGATTAAACACTTGGTAACCAAACGAATTCATAAAACCGTGAACTCACCAGCGTTGTCTGATACACTTGTGTGCATGCTCGCAGGTTATAGGTATGTGGGGATGTGGAACTTGCTGTCTGGGATGCTGGAGTGGTCATGGGTCGAGATACATGGAAACTTGAAACAAGACTAGTTGGTTACATACATTTGGGTTTGATAAAACTTTGTATTATGCTTTCGCTGAACACAACGTGTTGTAAATAATGTTTTGTAACATCTTATCTTATTAAATGAAAGCTTTATTTAAATCTTGTATGAGTTGAATGTGATTGGTGGCTAGATCCTGGTATGTCACACGCCTCGTGGAGGTTTCCGCTTAGGGTATTTTTGGGGGTGTGACAGTTTGGTATCAGAGCCACTGGTTATAGTGAAATTGGTTTTCAAAATGTTCTTATAAAACCAGACTATAACCGAACAGTTCTGAATACGTGAATACGACCATGACACTCAGCTCTAGATTGCAAGGTTCGTCTTTTTCACCTGCTGCATACATTACATGACTAGTACACATTTGCTTATGATGTAGCGTACGAACACACACTCGTATTTCAAAGTCTTTCCCCTACGCCTTACTTGTTTTACAACTCTGTTTTCATAATTCGTTTTGCCTTGTAACATGTGCATGTTTGATAAATGGTTAATGTATTGTCATATTTGGTTGTTTAATGAAAGCTTAAGGCTAGTTTATGCTTCATAACTTTATAACTAAGATTCTTCGTCATCACTATACTCGTCGAAGTTTAGATCCTTCATCATCACCAAGCTTGACGAAGTCTAGGTCCTTCGTCACTACCATACATGACGAAGTTTAGTTCTTCGTCGATGGTGATTCTTTGCCGAAAGGGTTCCCAGCCCAACAACTTCAAGCCTAGCCCACTAGTGAGTATATACATTACGTGTATAGCTGCCATATGATCATAACCCATGCACAAGACTCAACCCTAGTTGCTCCCTAAGGAAACGACAGCTGAAGATTCAGTTGAGGTGCTACCTACATCGCTTGTATCTTCCCTTTTAAAGCCTCGTCACTCATCTGTTCTAACAATTAACTCTACCAATTGTCGGTTACTAGAACTATCCCTATCTCGATCGTTCTTAATTATGTGTGATTGTTATTTGATTCGTATTAGTGATCATAAGAGTGTATGGTCAAGATTTGTTAAGCCTGATAACTCATGAATTGTAATAAACAGTAGGTTGCATGAAAGTTTAGGGATTCCTTCATTAACTGTTGTGTGTCGGAACTATGTATCTGGCCACGCATATAATAGGGAAACGTCGGACTTGGACCATGAGATTGTTATGTATGAATTTGTGATATTAAGAATCCAAGGATACGCGTGTGTGTGTGTGTGTAGTTGATCTGTTTTGAGTGAAACTATGTGAGTCAACTGTTGTCATGAGAATAAACTAAGGATCTAAGTTCTGGGAATTCATGATTTGGTATTGATTTATGCGTTTTGGCCATAATGATGATGAATCTATAAGAGCATGAACAATAACTGTTAGATGACAACGTTTAATCTGTTTCGGGAAATGGTAAACGTGTTTGCTGAAATGACTGATATTTGTTATTAGGGAAAAGGAAATCATAACTGTTAGAATGACGGCGAAGGTCCCCTCCCCACGAAGTTCTCATGTCGACGAAGGATTGTTTCTTCGTCGCCCAGCCTGTGACGAACCATGAAGATACTTCGTCGCGATCACTCTTGACGAAGAATGGATTCTTCGCCAAGTGTGACAACCCGAGTTTTCAAGGTCTTTCCTCACAACTACGTTTTCTTAACTCGTTGCGTTCTTTGATGTGCACCGGTTATCTGTTTTATAATTATTAATCAGTGTTAATTGGTTGATTGTTAGATATAGATTTTTGTGAAATATGTAATGTGTTAAAACCAAAAGGGTTTTCGCCATAAACCTGTGCGACGAAAACCCCCACCCGAAAACACCCCATGTCCGAAAACACCCCATGTGTTTTCGTCCACCATGAGGCCAATGAAAACTAGAAATGGGCTTTGGCCCAGTGACTGTTTGTTTTAGTGTTTTAACTCCCAACCTTTACGTGAACGGTTAATTGGCAAACCTTAACCACCTCTCACATTTTCTCTCTCTACCCTTGAACCCGACGGCAATCTCTAGCTCTTTGGGAACCCTTGCTAGCCTCTTTTCATAACTGGTTAGTATATTATCACGGTGATTGATTGTTGTTACGTATATTCGATGATTGTTATATAATTCCTGCAAACAGTTATGTATATTAGATGATGTGCATGTAAGATGATCGGCTGAGATGTGATGTTGTTTGGGGATTTATTTGAACTGCATGATTAGGGATCCTGATAATGATAATCTGATGTTATGATTGTTTGTGCTATGCCTGTTCATGATTGATCGGATGATTTGTACGATCTAATCTGAGTGAATGATGATTTTGTAAATCGTTCATGTTGGATCTGATTGTTGTATTACTACTCATGATCGACTGGGTTATATATATATATATATATATAGATGTACGTCTAAAGGTTGAGTTGAATGATGATTCTGTTTACATGCTACTTAGATGATAACTCTTATTGCACTGATAATTTGGTAAATCATGTGATGACATTGATTATTCTGATTGAACGATTGTTGGTTGAAACCGTCAAAACTGTTAGTGTTGATTAGGGTTGCTGTTGAATGTAACTGTTGTTGATGACGATGATGTAACCGGCGAAAACCCACCACCCACGAAAACACTACTCGACGAAATCAAGAGCTGACGAAATCACAAGGACCAGACGAAAACACCCAGTGTTTTTGTCATAACCCAATCCTGATGAAATCACTTTGGAATTTCGTCACCCTAGTGATTTCGCCAATAAGTGTCTTCGCCAAATAGGGTTTTCGGCTAATGATCTGTAACTAGTATGTTAAATATGTTACTTGTTAACCCCGTTAGTTATTAACTTTGTTAAGATATGCATGTAACTCTGTTAATTATATAACTTTATTAGTTCGTTAACTTTGTTAGTTAACTAACACAGTTAGTTTATTATTCATGTATGTATGTTACTCCTATTAAGTTGTAAACTTTGTTAAGCCTATTAACCCTGTCAAATATGTTAATGAATAACCATGATGAGTACAAACTGTGAAGGACATTTATATGAAGCATGAATTGCATGACTTTGATTAACTGCTTATGTGATACATGATAATTGCTTAGGCACACTTTGTGCCATTGATTACATGTGAAACATTACGAACTTGAACTGATTGAGTATACGTGCACACTATAGGACTTGATTGATTTCTTGTGAGCACATAGTTTAGCATACCGAGCAAACCAAGGTGAGTTCACACTCCTAGGGCATGGGATTCCCGGTGGGTTGGGAACGGGATTGAATAACTACTTATATTATCAACACTACTAGACTACCTACTACTGTCCTCGGATTGAGAAGGGCACGTACGTAAAACCTACGTACACTCATACTTGCTACTGTCCTCAGATTGAGAAGGGCACGTACGTAAAACCTACGTACACTTGTACTTGCTACTGTCCTCGGATTGAGAAGGGCACGTACGTAAAACCTACGTACACTCATACTTGCTACTGTCCTCGGATTGAGAAGGGCACGTACGTAAAACCTACGTACACTCATACTTAACACTATCCTCGGATTGGGAAGGACACTTATGGATACGACTAGTCTAGTAACATACAACATGGGAAGCCCCCACTAAATATCGTGAAAAGGTTTTGGGAATTGAGGATACTGGGTAATACATGGTTATGAAACGAACTTATGATTTCTGAAACGAACTCAATAACCAAACAATCAACTGTGAACTCGCTCAACTTTGTTGTTGACTCTCTGTTACATGCCTTGCAGGTCGTTAGGTATCTTTGGAGCTTGCATCGGAGTGGGAAGAGTCGTTGTGGGACATGGACAGCTGTGTTCCATGCTAAACATTTGAAACGTTTAAACTTATGACTTGGTTTTAAACATTATGCTTCCACTTCTGCTAGCAACTTAAACTATGTTTTGTTTAGACACCAATTGTATTGTGTTGGATTTTTATATACTACTTACATGCTTGTTCAATATGGTTGGTGGCTTGATCCTGGTCAGTCACGCCTCCAAGCGGTGATACTCCGCGTGTGGATTTTGGGGGTGTGACAGATTGGTATCAGAGCCATTGGTTATAGTGAACTTGGTTTTAATAAGGGAAAAGTTTTTGTTAAAACCAGACTATAACCTGTACAGTGCTCAACGATCCACAACGACGCTTCGCTCCACATGCAAGACTCAACACTATAGGTGATATGATTTATGTTTATATTGCCTACTTGCTAGTTACATAGAACTTTGCTCATGGTATGTTTACATAAATGTAACAACTATTGTTTGAAAACCCATGTGTGCTTACTCTCTTCTGTCATCGCACTTTCGCGAACCTCTCTCACTCATGTTTCCTTTGATATGAAGATCATGAGTGGACGCGTTAACCTAACTCAAGCCCAGTTGGTGGCTTTGATCACTGAACAAGTTACTGCAACACTCGCAGCTGCCCAGGCAGGAGGTCAGCATGCTCAGCCACCTGTGTGCACGTTCAAGACTTTTATGGACTGTCGTCCTAGTACTTTCAGTAGCACTGAAGGGGCCGTAGGACTCCTCCACTGGTTCGAGAAGCTTGAATTGGTCTTCGAAATGTGTGAATGCCCTGAGGCTCGTAGGGTGAAGTATGCCACTGGTACTCTCGAAGGCATTGGAACGCGCAAGTTCAAATGTTAGGGCTGGCAGCCGCAAACGCCACCCCATGGAACGACTTCAAGGAACTGATTAAGCGAGAATACTGTAATCGTGATGACATCCACAAGTTGGAAGTGGAGTTCTTTAACCTGAAGATGACGGGGTCAGAGATAGAGGCGTATACGAAACGGTCCAATGAACTGGCAGTGTTATGTCCAACTATGGTGGATCCTCCCATCAAGCGTATCGAGCTGTACCTTAAAGGCTTAGTACCAGAGATTCAAAGCCATGTGACTGCTGCTAACCTTGCTACCATCCAGGATGTTACCCGTCTTGCTCATCGTCTCATAGACCAGGCAGTGGAATAGAACAGGTTGCCTAAGCGTATAGGTGCTACTGCTACTACTACTTCTGCTACTCCCAGTGACAACAAACAAAAATGGGATGGAGCCTCCAGCAAGGGTTCGACTACAGTTCAGTCCCAGGGACAACAGAGAAAGACTGATGACTACCAGAGTCTTGGTCAGCAATCTTCTGGTAGTCAAGGGCATGGTGGATATCGAGGAAACCACCCAAAGTGCAACAAATGCAACAGACACCACAGTGGTCAGTGCAACAAAGGACGTTATCAAAGGCGTCTCAAGATGGGTCATGAAGCCAAGGATTGCAGGAGCTCACGGCCTGCAAATCAGAATCGTCAGCAGCAACAACAAGCACCGCAGAATCAGCAATAACAACAGGGCAACAGAGGATGCTATCAGTGTGGCGCTGAAGGTCACATAAAGAGACAATGCCCGCAGTTAAATCAGAATCAGAATCAGAACAATAACCAAGGAAACAGAAATAACAATGGGGGTAACAACGGGGGAAACAATGGAGACAATGGTGCCAAGGGCCGTGTGTTCGTGATTGGTCAGGGTGACGCAAGGAATGATCCTAACGTAGTGATGGGTAAGTTTCTTCTCGAAGACTTTTATGTTATTGTTTTATTTGATTCGGGTGCCGATACCAGTTATGTGTCTCTAAAAGTTAGTCAAATGCTCAAGCGTACACCAACACTTATGAACACCAAGCACATAGTAGAGTTAGCAAATGGTAAAAGCCTAGAGGCCACGCATATGATTAAAGGTTGTAATCTAGTTTTAGCGGGTCAGACCTTCTCCATCAATCTTATTCCTATAGTTCTGGGTAGTTTTGACATCGTCATTGGGATGGATTGGTTATCCCAACAGCAAGCAGAGATCCTATGCAAAGAGAAGATTGTTCGTATTCCTCGTTCTGCTAAAGAACCTCTTGAAGTTAAAGGCGACAAGAGTGGTGCTGTGGTGGGCATCATCTCCTTTCTTAAGGCCCACAAGTGGTTGTGAAAGGGCCACACCGCTATTTTAGCACTTGTTACTGACGCATCATCAAAAGAGAAGAAAATATAGGATATTCCAGTTGTACGCGACTTTCCTCAAGTGTTTCCGGAGGAATTACCTGGTCTACCGCCTCATCGCCAGGTCGAATTCCAAATCGAGCTAGCTCCTGGAGCAGCGCCCATAGCTCGATCACCTTATCGCTTAGCCCCAACCGAACTGGAAGAACTGTCCAAACAATTGCAAGAACTCTTGGATAAGGGTTTCATTCGTCCTAGCTCTTCGCCCTGGGGAGCTCCAGTATTATTTGTGAAGAAGAAAGACGGTACCTTCCGCATGTGCATAGATTACCGCGAACTCAACAAGGTGACCGTGAAGAATCGCTATCCTCTTCCACGCATTGATGACTTGTTCGATCAGCTGCAAGGGTCGAGCTACTATTCAAAGATTGATCTGAGGTCAGGCTACCATCAACTGAGAGTCCGAGACGAGGACGTCTCCAAAACAGCATTCAGAACTCGCTACGGCCACTACGAGTTTCTGGTCATGCCATTCGGGTTAACAAACGCACCTGCAGTCTTCATGGATCTCATGAACAGAGTGTGCAAGCCTTACCTGGACAAGTTCGTTATTGTTTTCATCGACGACATCCTGATCTATTCTAAGAGTCAGGAGGAACACGAGCAGCATCTACGGATTATTTTGGAACTGCTTCGAACAGAGCAACTTTATGCAAAGTTTTCAAAATGCGACTTCTGGCTTCGTGAAGTCCATTTCCTAGGCCATGTGGTAAACAAGGATGGGATTCATGTTGATCCATCCAAGGTAGACTCGATCAAGAACTGGCCTGCACCCCGTACACCGACAGAAATCCGCCAATTCTTGGGTTTGGTAGGCTACTACAGAAGATTCATCAAAGACTTTTCCAAGATTGCACAACCGCTCACTTCGTTAACTCAGAAGGGCGTCACCTATCGTTGGGGTGATGCACAGGAAACAGCGTTTCAGCACTTAAAGGATAGACTTTCTAGCGCACCTATTCTTTCATTGCCTGAAGGCACCGACGATTTTGTGGTTTATTGTGACGCATCAATCCAGGGTCTTGGCTGTGTATTGATGCAACGGGATAAAGTCATTGCTTACGCCTCGCGCCAACTTAAGATTCATGAAAGAAATTACACCACACACGACTTGGAGCTGGGAGCTGTTATTTTCGCACTTAAGATGTGGAGACATTACCTGTACGGTACCAAGTGCACCATTTACACCGATCACAGGAGTCTCGAGCATATCTTCAAACAGAAGGAGTTGAACATGCGACAACGTCGATGGGTCGAGCTATTGAATGATTACGAATGTGACATCAAGTACCATCCGGGCAAAGCCAATGTTGTGGCCAACGCCCTCAGTCGAAAGGATACTACACCTAAGCGTGTGCGAGCATTACAACTCACCATTCAATCTAGTCTTCCTTCCCAGATACGAGATGCTCAGGTAGAAGCATTGAAACCAGAAAACGTCAGGGCTGAAGCCCTACGCGGCTCAAGGCAGCGGTTAGAACAAAAGGAAGACGGCACCTACTACGTAACAGGACGCATCTGGGTCCCACTCTATGGCAATCTACGAGAACTTGTAATGGATGAAGCACATAAGTCTCGTTACTCAGTACATCCTGGTTCGGATAAGATGTACCACGATCTCAAAACTACGTACTGGTGGCCTAGCATGAAAGTTCACATAGCAACTTACGTTAGCAAGTGTTTGACTTGTGCGAGAGTCAAGACTGAATATCAGAAACCATCGGGCCTACTTCAACAACCAGAAATACCACAATGGAAATGGGAGCAAATTTCCATGGATTTTGTTACTGGCCTACCTAGATCTCAACGTGGAAATGATACCATTTGGGTGATCGTGGATCGACTCACAAAGTCTGCACACTTTTTGGCTATCAAGGAAACGGATAAATTCTCCACTCTAGCAGACGTTTATCTTAAGGAAGTTGTCTCGAGGCACGGGGTGCCAACCTCTATTATCTCTGATCGTGATGCACATTTTACCTCAGAACTGTGGCAAGCAATGCACAAATCTTTTGGCTCTCGATTAGACATGAGCACAGCTTATCACCCGCAAACGGATGGGCAGTCTGAATGCACCATCCAAACCCTCGAAGACATGCTTAGGGCATGTCTTATTGATTTTGGTAACGGCTGGGAAAAACATCTACGTTAGTGGAGTTTTCGTATAATAACAGTTACCACACCAGCATTCAAGCCGCTCCGTTTGAGGCATTGTACGGGCGTAAATGCCGATCACCTCTTTGTTGGGCAGAAGTTGGTGACAGCCAAATCACAGGTCCAGAACTTGTAGTAGACACAACGGAAAGGATTGCTCAGATACGACAATGCATGGCGGCAGCTCGTGACCGTCAGAAAAGCTACGCTGATAAGCGCAGGAAACCACTCGAGTTCCAAGTTGGGGATCGAGTGCTACTCAAAGTTTCACCCTGGAAGGGTGTGGTTCGCTTTGGAAAAATGGGCAAACTTAATCCACGTTACGTCGGACCATTCGAAGTCATAGAGAAAATAGGCAAAGTGGCCTACAAACTAAACCTGCCCGCAGAACTCAGTGCAGTTCACAACGTTTTTCACGTGTCGAATCTGAAGAAGTGCCGGTCAGATGAGACCCTCATAGTTCCTTTGAAGGAGCTCACTATCGACGATCAGTTGCGATTCGTCGAGGAACCAGTTGAAATCACGGACCGAGATGTTAAGCTCCTCAAGCACACAAGAATACCTCTTGTTCGAGTTCGTTGGAACTCCCGTCGTGGCCCAGAGTTCACCTGGGAACGAGAAGACCAAATGAAACTCAACTATCCCCGGTTTTTCGGGAACAGTGCAACCACTACTGAGACTGAAGCTACTGAGGAATTTCGGGACAAAATTCCAAACCAACGGGGGAATGATGTGACACCCCAGGAAAACCAGGAAACAACACAACACAACTAGCTTCCTCAGTAACCTGAAATTTCTTTCAAGTTGGGGATAATGTGACAACCCGAGTTTTCAAGGTCTTTCCTCACAACTACGTTTTCTTAACTCGTTGCGTTCTTTGATGTGCACCGGTTATCTGTTTTGTAATTATTAATCAGTGTTAATTGGTTGATTGTTAGATATAGATTTTTGTGAAATATGTAATGTGTTAAAACCAAAAAGGTTTTCGCCATAAACTTGTGCGATGAAAACCCCCACCCGAAAACACCCCATGTCCGAAAACACCCCATGTGTTTTTGTCCACCATGAGGCTAACGAAAACCAGAAATGGGCTTTGGCCCAGTGACGATTTGTTTTAGTGTTTTAACTCCCAACCTTTACGTGAACGGTTAATTGGCAAACCCTAACCACCTCTCACATTCTCTCTCTCTACCCTTGAACCCGACGGCAATCTCTAGCTCTTTGGGAACCCTTGCTAGACTCTTGTCATAACTGGTTAGTATATTATCGCGGTGATTGATTGTTGTTACGTATATTGGATGATTGTTATATAATTCATGTAAACTGTTATGTATATTAGATGATGTGCATGTAAGATGATCGGCTGAGATGCGATGTTGTTTGGGGATTTATTTGAACTGTATGATTAGGGATCCTGATAATGATAATCTGATGTTATGATTGTTTGTGCTATGATTGTTCATGATTGATTGGATGATTTGTACGATCAAATCTGAGTGAATGATGATTTTGTAAATCGTTCGTGTTGGATCTGATTTTTGTATTACCGCTCATGATCGACTGGGTTATATATATATATATATAGATGTACGTCTAAAGGTTGAGTTGAATGATGATTCTGTTTACATGCTACTTAGATGATAACTCTTATTGCACTGATAATTTGGTAAATCATGTGATGACATTGATTATTCTGATTGAACGATTGTTGGTTGAAACCGTCAAAGCTGTTAGTGTTGATTAGGGTTGCTGTTGAATGTAACTGTTGTTGATGACGATGATGTAACCGGCGAAAACCCACCACCCACGAAAACACTACTCGACGAAATCAAGAGCTGACGAAATCACAAGGACCAGACGAAAACACCCAGTGTTTTCGTCAAAACCCAATCCTGACGAAATCACTTTGGGATTTCGTCACCCTAGTGATTTCGCCAATAAGTGTCTTTGCCAAATAGGGTTTTTGGCTAATGATCTGTAACTAGTATGTTAAATTTGTTACTTGTTAACCCCGTTAGTTATTAACTCTGTTAAGATATGCATGTAACTCTGTTAATTATATAACTTTATTAGTTTGTTAACTCTGTTAGTTAACTAACATAGTTAGTTTATTATTCTTGTATGTATGTTACTCCTATTAAGTTGTAAACTTTGTTAAGCCTGTTAACCCTGTCAAATATGTTAATGAATAACCATGATGAGTACAAACTGTGAAGGACATTTATATGAAGCATGGATTGCATGACTTTGATTAACTGCTTATGTGATACATGATAATTGCTTAGGCACACTTTGTGACATTGATTAGATGTGAAACATTACGAACTTGAACTGATTGAGTATACGTGCACACTATAGGACTTGATTGATTTCTTGTGAGCACATAGTTTAGCATACCAAGCAAACCAAGGTGAGTTCACACTCCTAAGGCATGGGATTCCCGGTGGGTTGGGAACGGGATTGAATAACTACTTATATTATCAACACTAATAGACTACCTACTACTGTCCTCGAATTGAGAAGGGCACGTACGTAAAACCTACGTACACTCATACTTGCTACTGTCCTCAGATTGAGAAGGGCACGTACGTAAAACCTACGTACACTTGTACTTGCTACTGTCCTCGGATTGAGAAGGGCATGTACGTAAAACCTACATACACTCATACTTACTACTGTCCTCGGATTGAGAAGGGCACGTACGTAAAACCTACGTACACTCATACTTGCTACTGTCCTCGGATTGAGAAGGGCACGTACGTAAAACCTACGTACACTCATACTTAACACTGTCCTCGGATTGGGAAGGACACTTATGGATACGACTAGTCTAGTAACATACAACATGGGAAGCCCCCACTAAATATTGTGAAAAGGTTTTGGGAATTGAGGATACTGGGTAATACATGGTTATGAAACGAACTTATGATTTCTGAAACGAACTCAATAACTGAACAATCAACTGTGTACTCACTCAACTTTGTTGTTGACTCTCTGTTAGATGCCTTGCAGGTCGTTAGGTATCTTTGGAGCTTGCATCGGAGTGGGAAGAGTCGTTGTGGGACATGGACAGTTGTGTGCCATGCTAAACATTTGAAACATTTAAACTTATGACTTGGTTTTAAACATTATGCTTCCGCTTGCAACTTAAACTATGTTTTGTTTAGACACCAATTGTATTGTGTTGGATTTTTATATACTACTTACATGCTTGTTCAATATGGTTGGTGGCTTGATCCTGGTCAGTCACGCCTCCAAGCGGTGATACTCCGCGTGTGGATTTTGGGGGTGTGACACCAAGAGGGTTCGTCGCAAGGAAGGAATCTCACAAATAGAACTGTGGTTTAGATATGTTTATGATTGAGTAAATTCTAACTGCTGCCTGTTAATAATTGTTATGTGAAATGCAATCTGTGAAAATACATGTACTGTTAAGTGATTGATTTGCATGCAAAACCTATACACTTTTTATGCGACTTTACGACAAACGTTATGGATCAATAGGTTGCATGATTAATGGTTACTACTTGTGTAAGGACATGCGTCTACCTGTTTGCCATGTGTGTAACCTGTATGATGGATACGTGATATATGTGAACGGTAATACTGACTATTCTTGGTAACCACGGTAGGGTATGGTTGACTAACTTGGAATGGGTAATGTAACATACCGAGCAAATCTAAGGTGAGTTCACTACTCTTAAGCATGCGTCCCGGTGGGTGGGACAGCCAAATGGGTATTCCTGAGAGGAATAAGTCTTTGGGTAAATTAGTGGGTATTCCTGAAAGGAATACGTCTTTGGGTAAATCAGTGGGTATTCCTGAGAGGAATAAGTTTTTGGGTAAAATCTGGAATGTTGGGTAATACACTTATGTAACACCTCGTAAAATCATGACCAATATTATGAAGACACGTGTCATGGACTTTAAACGTGTAAGGAATTATTTCTGAGGGTCTTAAATTGTTAAACAATGTAAATATGTTAATAAAGGGATCCAAAGTGTCAACATGCCATTCCTGTGCCTCTGATTGACCTCTCACGACGTTCGTATTCTTTAACGAATATATTGTCGAACATTGAAAGTCGTTTGTGCTTAAAATAAGGATCTTATGAAACATAGGAATTAAAAGTGTCAACATGTTGAAAGTAACCTCTGAGTGACCTTTTAACGAACCCAAAAACATTGTAACAATTATATAAATTGATATCAAAGATATCGGATATTAATCTTGTGGAGTTTCGAGGTATACAAGGCTCCAAGGCAACTCAAATGCATGGAGGACATTCTGAATGATGTAGACCTGAACTTGAGGGCCCTTACTACTGATAGTGACCAGAGATTCAAGGTATTATAGGTTGCATGGTCAATGTCAAAAGTTCTCAAAATTTTTGTCTTCTGACCAAGTCTTACAGACCGCAAAGAGATCACCTTACGGACCGTAAGGTGGCTGATCTGGACGATAAAAATTAAAAAGCGGATACGGACCGTAAGGCCCTAAACTTACGGTCCATAAGACCTGTAACTGGGCAGAAAAATGGACAGCTGCCTGTTCAGCCTGTTCCATCTCCTTAGATGCATGGTTTTTGAATTCAAGGGCTGCACCAGTGGTATTTCATGCATAGGGGACACCTGGGATGATCAGGAAACATGTGTAGACCTTGTTGGATTGATCTTGTTGCATCTAAATCACTATATAAGGACCTTATGTTGCAACCATGAACTTGCTCATTCACAAAATCATTCTAAACTTATTCTCTGGAGCTCTCTGGACTTCAAGCAAGATTTCTTAAGCTTCTAGTTCATGCTAAGAGCCTTTGTAAGCATTCTTAGCTTCTCTAATTCATGTTTTATTAGTCTAATGACCAAAAGTCAAAGCCGTCGTAATTAAGCTTTGACTTAGTGATTAATCACTAATGGTCCAGTCATTTCTCGAATTGAAAATGGCTATTAGTTGGTAATTATATGGGTAATAAACCCTTAGAAGGTCACCCTCTGATTTCCACTATAACTAGGTCAATTGTCGGGTCAAAGTTAATATTAAAAAGTCAACAGAAAGCTATTTTACAAATAAATTCATAATTAGCAATGTAGAAGCTATAAAACATGTTTTAACACTTATATAACTTGGTAATTAATGTAAGAACATGTCTAAGCATGTTCAACCCGACAATTTTGAGTTTAGGCTCGATTCGGAACCGAAAGTCGCAAAAGTAGACTTTTGCTTTGACTTTCAGTTCTGACCCGATTTAGCTTAGTTTAGATATGCGTTTAAGTTCCATTAGGACCATGTTATAGGTTAGTATAACCCTCTGAGGTTATACCACTTGGTTCCTAATTAATCCGATTCATTTGCATGTTTCCGTTAATTACTTAAATGTTGACCATTATGCCCTTTTGACCTTAAAACGATATTTTTGAAAATGTGAGAGGACAAAAACCTTTGTTACTGATTCATAAACATGTCCTAAAAATTTGACATCAGTTTGAGGTGTAAATTAGGAGTTATGCTCAATATCGTAATTTGAAAGCTTTTTATTAATTAAACGACATAATTAGCATAAAGCCTATCTAAACCCAAATTTTTACACCAAACCTTTTACCCACTGATGTAATATAATATTTTGGGATTTTTGAAGATTTTTATTTATTTTTAAATTGATCATGGCATAGGGTTCTTGCTTTGATTCGGTAATTGTCGGTTGGGGGGGGGGATAGTGCACGGTCCTCCCAACCGCCAGAGTGATCCCACTCCGGGAGCCGCTACCCAACCAAGCTAGCTCCGCGGTGAATTCCCCTTGTCGGTTATACCCTTTTTGCTAATAAAATGAGTTTTACATAACATATTGATACCAGATCTTTTGCTACTGATTTTATATGATAAATAAAATATTTTAAACTTTATAAACTGATCAAAAACTCAGATTTCCTTATAAAACCTGAAAATCGCTCAAAACCGACTTTTACGCGTTTTAAACGCATAGTATGGGTTAAAACTATTTTTGGCATATAAGACTTAATACCTACTGATGTTTTAAGTAAATTTTTATACTTTAACAGTAAGAAAAAGTTTTGAACTCAGATTTCCAATTTTGACCTTTAAGGCTTATGTGAAATTACCAAAATGCCCCTATGGTGCATAGTTTGGTTATAAATGATAAATTTCACATATATGCAATACCTTACTGATATGATTTGCAAAAATAAATATTTTTACTGATCATTTAAGACCAGAACCTCAGATTAATATTTAACCTCTTTTATAATCCTTAAAATGACCAAAATACCCCTACGTGGCTTAAATTGATTTTAAATTCGTTTTAGGCATAATGGAAGGTATTCTACTGATATCACAACATATTTAAGGCATATTAACTTAGGAAACCTGCTCATGACTCATTTGGTTACCCGTTATGCATTTATCACGTTCGGTGCGGTTTATGTAACTAGTTTGCATAAATTAATCGAAACGGGTCAAACCTTATCATTTTCATTTCAAAATCCAGAATGTGGTTAGTTTACCCATACTATACAAGTCTTCATACTTGTCGGGTCTAAATCACATTCTAATCCGGTCTTCGCTTAATCATGCGTTTTGAACCGTATACCTTTCTTTATGTTAGGATATGAGTTTGGATTGATTGTGTTTTACGTTTGAATTAAGATGATCAATGAACAAGTAGTGCAGCGGAATATAAATGGAAACAAACTTTTCACAATCAAACAAGAGAATTGCTCTAAACACGCATTTTCACAAAGAACCAAATGATTGAATTTATTTCAACAATGATTACAATGCATGCATGTAACAAACTCCCGCTCAGCCTAAGCTCACAGTGATTTGTTCGTACAGGAGGAAAGATTGTGAAGAGCTAATAGAACAGTACAGGGTACTGTTCTATTTATAGGCACGGACAAACCACTGTGGCATCTTTGCTGACGTCACCATGAAAGTGACATCTAAACTCCTAACAAACTCTAACAACTGATCTATACAAACACTGCTATGCTAACTACTGTTATGCAATACATTACAAAGGAAAACTAAACTGCTGCTCTATCCTTCCAATGTTGTGACTCCAGCAGTACTTGATATCTTCAGCAGTAGATTGACCAGCAGAGCTTTAGTCTTCATCAGTCTTTGACTTGATCAGTAGTTGTAGGTCAGCAGTTGTAAAGATCAGTGGATTGGAGGTCATCAGATGTTGAAACCACTTTCAAGGGGAGAGACTTGTATACATAACATCTGCTTATTCTGGATCCACTGCTCTGATCCAGTTTTGGCTTTAATTATCTGTTCCTCTGATAGGGTTCAATCCCAACAATCTCCCCCTAGAACAGATAATGGCAAAACCCTTCATTATTTGTAGATCTTTATTGCCTCATCAGCAGTTCCCTTATTTGCCCTTTGAGTTGTAACTCAAACTCTAAGGCATCTATGTCATCTTCATCCCTGCTAAGTGGAAGATCAAGGAGATCCTGCAAATCTTCAACACTTAGGCCAAGTGATTGTTCCCTTGTTATTTTCTTCACTTCTCCACTAGACTTGATCACTGTCAGTACATGGGTCTGTTTGTCAGTTTTCCACTTTAGTACTTTTGAGTCTGGTGGGTTTCTTGGGAGATTTTTATTAGATGAGGAGTTTGGTGATGTTGGCATGGTGATGACTGACTGAGCAGTGCTTGCAGGTTGATTCAATCCAAGAGTTTCTGCTATCATCTTCTTAATGCCCTCTTTTACAAGGTCATCTCCTGCAATTAATTCTTCCACTGTTTCAGCATCCAACTGTTTTTGTTGTCTTCTTTTATAGATGGCAGCACCAGTTGGAGCAGTGGCTCTCCTGATTTGCAGCTTTGGTGGTCTTGTTGAAAACTCTGCTTCAGGGTAGTCAGGTTTTTGAGGAATCTTTAGATTTTTCTTTCTTAATTCCTCCAACTTTTTGTAAGTAACCCTGACCTTGTCTTCTGTCCACCTCATTACTTGGTTTTTAGACCCAAACTCAGCAGTGATTAATTCCTCTTTCATTCTCCTCAGCTCCAATGCCTTATCGGGTACATTCTTCTTGTACTTTGCACAATCAGGAGGAGTGTGTTTGACCTTATTCTTAATCATTTCTTGAATCCTGGCTGCTTCACTTTCAAGCTCAGGAATGGTCCACTCTTTGTACATATGTTTTTCTCCCTTATACTTCTTAAAAGCCATGATATTTTCAATGTAGTCTTTTCTCAGGGTTTCATCTGCTCTTTCTGATATTTGTTGACAAACATTCTTTGCAAACTACTCTAAGGATCTGACTTGAGTAAGTAGAAATTGATAATGCCTTTGAATTTCTTTGTCAGATTTTCCTTGTGAGCTTCTCTTAGAGATATCCTCTGCTTGTTGAGCCTTAACCTTCAAGTTTTCTTCAATGTTGTTAGGCCTAGGATATCCTTCAACTGATGGCAAACTCTTTTTAGCAGGATCATCCTCATAGTAGAAGGACTTAATCTCTTCTCTGACTGCTACAAGTTCTAGAGGATATTGAAATCCTGCAGGAGTGATGGTAGTGATTGGTTGTTGAACTTGGACTGAAGAGAGAGGGACAGGGTTTGGAATAAGTGCAAGAGATTGTGAAGATGTTGGTGGGGGTGATGGAGAATCATCATCAGGCAGAATTACCCTTCTCCTTTTTAGTTTAGGAGAGGCTGGTGGTATGTTGGATGGTTGTGATGTTGTGATTTGAGTGGTGGTTATTGTGGTGGGAGTGATTGAAGTGGGAGGTTGCTGACTAACAGTTGTTGAAACAACTGGTGTTTCAACCACTGTTGTCATTACAACAGATGTTGTAACATCTGGTGTCTTCTGCTTTTTAACAGGAGGTGATTAAGGTGGTGAAATAGTTTTAGGTGGTGAAGTGATTTTTGGTGGTGGTGGTAAGGCATGGTTGTGGTGTGTGTTGAAGTGGTGTGTGTTAAAGTGGTGACAGGTGTTTGGCTAGCAGTTGTTGATACAGCAGGAGTTACAACAGCTGTTTGGGTGGAAGATTGATGTTTGGGGCTTTTGGGAGGTGGTTTGGAAGCATGCTTTGTGGATCTGGATGGTGTGTGTTTGGGTTCCCTCACTTTTCTAGTGGGCTTCTTCTTTTTATCCTTAGGATTTTAATCATCCATTGGCTCAGAAGGACCCTGCACATTCAGCTCCATAAAAGCTCTTTTCTCCTGTTCCCACCTGGCTTTATCCTTAGCCTCTCTATCCCTTTTTACCTCAGCTAATGCATCAGCAATGGCATTAGTGGTAACATCAATCTTTTTGGACCCATCTGGCAAAGGGATGTCTTTGAGCATACTATCTTGTTGAGGCTCAATATAAATACCATCTTCAATTCCCTTCTTCTTCCACTGCTTGATTTTCTCCCCCTTTTTGGCATTATCTGGTGGTGGATTATCAATAAAGAGAACAGTAGGAGGAGCAGTGCCAGTGGTGTTTAGGATGTGGGCCTTTATAGCCTTGATATCAGCTTGGGTATCTTTGAACCTTGATTCCATGAGATTTCTGAATTCTTGAATTTGAATCTCATGTTGCTGATCAGCCAACTCTCTTTGTTGTTGGATCAGGGATTGAAACAAGTTCCATAACTCATGTGCAGCAGGTGCAGGTTGTGCAGGTGCTTGAGCTGGAGCAGCAGTGGTTGGTACCTTTTGAACTTTCAACAACTGTTGCAGCATATCTTTAATTTCTGCAACAGAGGTATCCAGTTTGTCAACTCTGTCCGTCAATTCTCGGTACATTAAACCATCACCCAACTTAATGGGATCATCTGATTTCCCACTTGGAGTGGTTGTAACAGTGGTAAACCCAGGGAATGTATCCCAGAAATCATCCACTGATGCCTCTTTGTCTTGGTACTGGGGACCTCTTCCTTCAAAAAGAGAGACACTCTTTAGTGAACCAGTATAAACTGGATACACAAGTGTTCCCAGAGAAGAAATTTCCTTCAAGGAAGTCTGATTTATGAAACCACTGCCAAATGCAAACCAGTGGGTTCAGCACTTGTAGTGGCTGCTTCACTTGAACTACCACCAAGAGTTACTTGTAACTCAAGGGGTGTAACCTCCTCAGGTCTTGTTGGTGGGTTAGCAATGATTGATACATCAGCCCAGTCACTTGTTGAGGCATATTCTCATGAACAGGTGATTGAGAAGGACTGGTTTGTACCTGGTTCAAATCAAGAGCATCCAACAATAATTTTGTTTGTGGGGGAATTATGGATGTGAGGTTGGGTGTAGAAAGCGAATTTACCCCGGGCAGTGGGCTGTGGATGATGGATTCGAGTGATTCTAGAGCATCATATTATGGAGTCCCTATATGTACAACCTGTTCTTTTTTAGAAGAAGTAGGAGGAGTTTGAGGCAAAGGTTGAGATATTTCTACCAACTGCTGTGACGAAGTAGCAGCGGTGGTTTCTAGTTACTTTTGTGTTGTCACTGGCAGTTGCTCTGGTATCTCATCCTCTAGAGTTGCCTTTTTGGTAGGTTTGGGGGGCTTTTGTGTTTTCTTTTGTTTAGGGTTTTTGGTGATTTTAGGTGTGGGTTTCAAAGTAGTTGTTTTGCTGCTATGATCACCTAGAGCAGTAGGCTCAGCAGCAGATACCTGAGGAGCAGTGGTAGCTGCTAAATTCTGCTCAGGGGACTCTGCTTTTGTTTTGTAAGGTGGTTATAGTCTTGTGAAAGTTTCAGCAGTTAAGCTATTTATTTGAAAAGAAGCACCTTGTTTTATTACATGAGCATCATCCTTAGCAAATTTCTTTTCAAAATAATAACTTAGAAATCTTGGAAATAGTAAGAATGGCTTTTTATCAACATTTTTAGCTAAATCATTAAAGATTTCCTGGGAGTAATTGAAATTTTCATCTTGGAGAATAGCATATCCCAGGTTTTGAATCTTTAATGGTATCTCATTAAAAGAAGTTGTTTTGTTTGAAACACACATTAACAGGGTATGGAACAAAAATCTTGTTGCAGGTGGAAAATTACCTTTTTGTAAGGTATCCTTTTTTATTGTATCTGCATACCCCCTTTCAAGAAAATCAGTTTTTAACTCGTTTTTGGGAAAAGAAGTTTTACCTTGCTGATCATCGAGTTCAAAGACTTCCGAAATGGATTGTGGTGTGATTTTAACTGCTTTACCCATTAGGGAAGAGTTAATGGCTATGACGTCTTCACCTTGTTTCTCAAGGATAACATTTTTCCAAAACTCTCTTTAGGTTTTCAGATAAATCGGAGCATCTGTTGTTAACAAAGTTTTGTACTTTGATGCAGACATAGTATCAATGATTGAATCATAGATGTCGATGGTGTCGGGTTTTGTAAGAAGACCCAGATAGTTATGAGATGCTTTGTTTGGGATTTCAATGGGTGTGGAAGCCATTTGAGTGGCCTGTTCGGAAGATGATTTTGAAGTGGATTTCGCAGATGACTTTGATTTTGTCACTTTGGAGAAAAAGATCAATGAGGGATTTGGGAGAAAGAGATGGAAACTGCTTTGAGAAAGGAATTTTTGTGAATTCGATTCGACAGTAAAACCCTGTTTAGGGGTTTTGAAGGGGGTTTTATGGAGGAAAAACTGAATGCTGACGTGGCAGCGGTTACAAAAGATCTGACCGCTATGTACTGTCCACGTGCCAACCCCTGATGAAATGAAGAACAAGTGTTTTTATGAAAACCAATGATGGTACAAGATCAGTGGTTGTAACGGTAATAATGAAAGCAGTGGGTATTTTTACTATCAGTGGATAGCATATCAGTGGATAGAAACACTGATTTTGAACAACAGTGCTTATCAAGGAAATGGAAAAACAGGGGTTGACTTTCAGCAGTGGACAGAGTTTTATACAGAACAGATGTTTGAACAAACAGTGGTTATGGCAGACTTTTAAGGATTTAATGAAAAATTCATTTTTAGCTATTTTTAAGGATGGATTTTTTATTTTCTGAAAACATTTTAATGCTTTTATTCATAGAAAACAGGATTTTGCCTGTTATTCCATGTTTAGCATGCCAATCCTAGAGATCAAGCTTTCAAAGGTGGATGTGTCTAATGCTTTGGTTAGCACATCTGGCAGCTGATCTTTAGTTGGAACACGGTGCAGAGAAATCAAACCTTTTTCATAGCAATCCCTCACAAAGTGATGTCTGATGTCAATGTGCTTGGTGGTTGAATGGGAGACTGGATTTTTGATGATATTTTCTGCTACCTGACTGTCCAACATGAGAGGTGTCTTTAGGGCAGTGATACTAAAATCCAGCAACTGATTTTGAAGCCAAAGCAGTTGGGCTGTACAGCTTGCAGCAGCTATATACTCTGCCTCAGCAGAGGATGTGGAAACAGCTGCTTGCTTTTTGCTTTGCCAAGACACTAAGCAATTGCCTAGGAATTGGCACCCTCCTGAAGTGGACTTCCTTGTCTTGTCAGATCCAGCAAAATCACTATCTGAGAAACCTGAAAGCTCAATTTTACCATCAGGTGGATACCAGATACCAAGTGTGGGAGCACCTTTGAGGTATCTGAATATCCTTTTTACAGCAATAAGGTTTGACTTTCTTGGGGCTGAGTCAGATCCTGCACAAACACATGTTGCAAACATGATGTCTGGCCTAGATGCAGTTAGGTACAATAAAGACCCAGTCATGCTTCTATACAAAGTTTGATCAACCAAACCATCCTTTTCATCAGACATGACAATTTTATTGGTTGCAATGGGTGTACTACATGGCTTACAATCATCCATCTCAAATTTCTTTAAAAGTTCTTTGGCATATTTGCCTTGATGGATAAAAGTGCCATTTTGCAGTTGCCTTACTTGGAGACCAAGAAAGCACTGTAGCTCACCCATTGCACTCATTTCAAACTCAGCTGTCATGAGTTGCCTAAACTCCTCACACCTTTTATTACATGTGCTTCCAAATATGATGTCATCCACATAAATCTGGACAATCATCAAATCCTTTCCTCTCCATTTTAAAAATAATGTTTTATCTATTCTACCTCTTGTGAACCCAATAAATAGTAGGAAGGTGGAAAGAGTTTCATACCAGGATCTTGGTGCTTGTTTCAGGCCATACAAAGCTTTATTTAGCTTGTAGACATGATTTGGATTAAATGGATCCTCAAAGCCTGGATGTTGATAAAGATATACCTCTTCTTGAATCTTACCATAGAGGAATGCACATTTGATATCCATTTGATACACCTTGATGTTGTGGTTGACAGCAAAGGCCAGGAATAATCTGATAGCTTCAAGTCTTGCTACAGGGGAAAATGTTTCATCATAGTCAATGCCCTCTTCCTGTCTGAACCCTTGAACCACAAGCCTAGCTTTATTCTTGACAACAATGCCCCTTTCATTATCTTTGTTTTTGAAGACCCACTTTGTGCCAATAGGACTTACACCCTCTGGCAGTGGTACAAGTTCCCATACTTGTTGTCTATTGAACTGTTGGAGCTCCTCTTGCATGGCTTCTACCCAGCTATTGTCTTTCAGTGCCTCTTGGTATTTGACTAGCTGATGGAGAGATAGGAAACCAGCAAAAAGACAAATGTTTTGGGATTGACTTCTTGTGAGCACCCCTTCATTGATGTTGCCAATGATTTGGTCAGGTGGATGAGATTTCAAGAAGATAAGCTCTCCTTGGTATGGAACAATGGCATTTAATGGTGAAGGCTGCAGATGTGAATCATCTGAGCTAACCACTGCTGGTGAATTTGATTATTCAGCAGTGGCTTCAAATGGAGGTGGAGGAATAGGTGGAACTGGTGTGAAAACATGCTGACTTTTATCCACTGATGGAGGACTATCAACAATTTTGATGATGTGGAAGCAGGGGTTAAAGGGCTACTTTGGTCAACAAATGTTGAGGTAGCAGTGGTTGAGCTTTGACAGCTGTTTTGAACATCTGCTGCTCTTCCCATTGAGACAGACTTTTGTTGAGGAATGATGATTTCATACCCATAGTCTGATGATGAATCCTCTGATGGACCTGCAATGTTAGTCTTGACAACAGTATTTTCAAAAGTAAATTTATCAAGATCAAACAATTCTGCAAGATTTGCTAGGATTTTCATTGATGAAAGTTCATTGAACTTTACATTCAAAGTCTCTTGCACTGTTTTGGTCCTTGTGTTAAACACTTTGTAGGCCTTAGCAGTGGTTGAGTATCCCAGATGATAACCACAATCAATTTTAGCTGCAAACTTAGAGATAGAATCTTTTAAGTTTAAAATGAAGCATGGGCAGCTAAAAACTTTAAAATATGAAATCAATGGCTTTATTTTATACAACAGTTCATAGGCAGTCTTTTGATGCCTGGGGTTGATTAAAACTCTGTTTTGGACATAACAAGCAGTGTTTACTGCCTCTGCCCAAAAAGTCAATGGCAAACCTGAATCTGCAAGCATGGTTCTGGCAGCCTCAATCAAAGTTCTGTTCTTTCTCTCAACAACCCCATTTTGTTCTGGTGTCCTTGGAATGCTGTATTGTCTCACAATTCCTTTTGATACACAGAAATCATCTAACTCCTTGTTCCTAAACTCTGTGCCATTATCACTTCTGAAGATTTTTACTGGAAGGTCAAACTGCTTTTCAACCTGTTTCACAAAGTCTTGTAGAATGCCTGCAGTCTCATCTTTTGAGTGTAAAAAGTAAGTCCATGTAAACCTAGAAAAGTCATCAACAATAACCAGACAATATCTTTTCTTCCTAAGACTCATGACTTTAACTGGGCCAAACAAATCCATATGAAGCATTTGCAAACATTTGGTTGTTTTGGACTCTTCTATTGATTTATATGAGCTTTTATGTTGTTTTCCTTTTAAGCAGGAAACACAATGCTCATAACAGGAGAACAGTTTTTGAGGTAAACCTTTTACTAACCCCTGTTTTGAAATGGCAGTGATAGTCTTGAGATTTGTGTGCCCCAATCTCCTGTGCCATAATTCTGTCTCTTTGTTTGATGCAGTTGAGAACAGACAAGCATCAGTCCTGGGGCTCTCTTTTGACATATTAACCACATAAACATTGCCACTTCTTTGAGCAACAAGTTTGGTTTTCCATTTTTTATTATTGCTTCAATCTTCTCAACCATTTCTGGTCCAACAATCCTTTGTGAAGAATGAGCCATAGCCCTTATCACTCATTTGTGAAACACTTAGGAGGTTGAATTTTAGATTGTCTATCAGATTGACATTTTCAAATTTTACATTACCAGACTGCACTGTACCAGACCCCAGAAATTTCCCTTTACTATTATTACCAAAGGATATATCACCCCCTCTATGGATTTTGAAATCTTTGAGTAGGGCTTTACATCCTGTCATGTGCCTGGAGCCTCTACTATCTACATACCAAAGGCTATCTAAGCATGCAGAAGCTCCCTGCACATGAAGTAAAAGGATTAGTTCATTAGGGTCTCCAAAGCCAACAAGGCTTTGGATGGGGTCTCAACAGTGTCTGGGATGAGTTCAGATGGATGGGCAGTGGTTAGGTCAGGGGTTTGGACAGTTTTGGGACTATTTTTCTCTAACCATTGTTGGGGGTCTTGCCCAATGATCTGCTGATAACCAAAAGGATGCATGTTTACCCTTGGTTTAGAAGGCCTTTTGTAAGCCTCATAAACATGTGGGATCCTTTGGTATGATGGTTATCCCTTGCCTCTTCTGTATTGATTGGCAGGGGGTGCATCAGTCACCTGAACATCTCTTTTGACAGATGTTTGGTTCAGCTGTTTTGTAATAGCTGTTTGGACTGGCACAAACAGTGGTTGGTTCTTGGTGAACTTGACAGTTGATGTTAATGAACTTAAGGATGTTTTTGCAGTGTACTCATTCTTTTTTACATCAAAGTTTTTGAGATACACACATTCTTGAGTTTTGTGGTTTGATTTATCACAGATGGTGCAGCTCTCAGCAGGTACAATAACACTTGTTTTGTTTAGATCATATGCTTTTAGATGAAAACAGTCTTTTGTTAGATGATTCTTCTTTTCACAAAAATCACAAAACAAGTTTTTGATCTTTTCTCTTTTCTTCCTTTTCTTAGACTCCTTAGCAACAGAGTTTTGAACCACTGTTGGGATGTCTTTGATAGGAATAACCTTTGCTTTTGGAGCTGTGACACCATCAGTGGTTGTGAAATCCATAGGCTTGAAATTTTCAAGAATGTCACACTCATCAGACCATGTGGGTTTAAATTGGTATTTCTCAATTTCCTCAAAGGTTGAGGACCCCACAGATCTTTCCAGAGTGATCTTGTTGCCAAGTTTGTCAGTTATCTTAACTTCTTGGCCATTCTTGTTGGTTGGTTTTATTTCAGATGAACCAGCTTGTTTTGCAGCAGTGTTTTCAAGTTCATCATATTTTCTATATCCTATTCCAAACTTGACATTGCTTTCAAGATGTTTCTCAAGCATGACCTCATAACCTTTGCAAGATTCCACCCATCTTTCACAAGTGATTTGGGTGGACTCCAACTCCTTTTTACAAACTTGGTATTTTTCTACCATAGTTTGGAGTTGAGTCTTGGTTATGCTTTGCTCTTCTTTGAGACTGCAGATTTCATTGTCTTTTTCAGCCAATTTGTTTTTAAGTTCTTTTAATGACTTTTCAAATTTGACCTCATCAGTTAAGACTTTATCCCTAAGGTTTTCATTCACCTATTTAATGGTAGCAAATGCAATAATGCATTTTTCTGAACACAGATTTTCAAGAACCTGAGGTGATACCTTTGCAGCAGCCATCATGGCACAATCACATTGATGGTCATTTTCTTCATCAGCTCTCTCTTCTTTCACACCTTCTTTCTTTTCTTCATTTTCTTCTTTGTCTTCTTTGGACCAGGGATCAAACAGTGGTTCAATCAGGGTTTCTGAATTTTCTCCCAACAGTAGTTCACCAGCAACTGCAGTAACCACTGCTTCAGCCACTTCATCCACTGTTTCAGCACTTAGCTGTTCTCCTTCAGCTTCTACCCCTTCTGGTATTGACTCTAATGCCATCAGACAAAATTCATCATTAAAAGTATCATTAGAAGCATAGAGTGCAAAATTTTCATCACCAAGCTCATCAGGCATGCTGCTCCAGTCAACAAAGCCTTGGGTGAAAAAGCTTTGCTGATCTAGTTGAACCACTGTTGGAGCAGCTTGTAGAGGTGCAACAGGTTGCACTTGTGCCTGATGGACAGGGGTTTGAACATACTGAATTTTAGGAACAGTGGTTTGAACATAATGCACAGGCACAGGGGTTGCAGCATAGTGAGCAGTGTTAACATGGGCTGCAGGGGTATATTGGGTATAGTGCACAGTGCTTTGATGTTGTGGTCTAGGGTTTGAGCTGGGATGAGTTATTATTGGACCAGTAGTTTGACTCCTGCGTTCCCTAGCAAAATGACCTAGCCTATTGCACTTATAACACTTAATTTTTGACTTATCCAACCCCACTTTTAAATTCCCATGTAACCCTGGGAATTTTCTCCCTGTTCTTTTATAGAATTTGCTTGTTCTCACACAAAGCAAAGCCAATTGATGCAAGATGTCCATTTCTTCTAAGTCAGTGGGATCAAAGTGTTGCAAATCATTGATTTCAAAGCACAAATTATCAGAGTTCTGACTTTCTCCATTTGCTGTGAAAGCAAAATTGGATGAGTTAGGATCAGAGTTGAAATTACCTCCAGCAGTTATGTCAATAAAATGGTCATAACTCTGATCCTTACTGCAGCCAGACTCTTCTTGACCCAAAAGAGTTGTGTTACCAAATGAATAGTCATCTGTAACTTTGCCAGACTCTTGCAACTTCTTTTTCTGGTTTAACTCCCTTTCATAGGTCAGGAGTCTACCATGAAGTTGGGTCAGTGTGAGGTCTTTGAACTCAACAGAGTTTCTAGTCACAAAGGCAATTGTATCCCATTTTTCTGGCAGTGATCTAAGAAACCTGCTATTTTGGGTTGATTTAGGAATTTCAAACTTAACAAGTTTTAGCTCAATAATGAGACAACTGAATCTCTCAAACTGTTGAGTCAATGACTCGCCCTTAATGTGACAAAAGGTCTCATACTGCTGATTCAGAATTTCCCTATTGTTTTCAATAACTTCTTCTGTTCCCCCAAATTGTTCCTTAAGTGCATCCCATAGCTCTTTGGCATTGTTACAATGTAACAGTCCAGCATAGATTTCATTGGGTAATGCAGATGCTATGATGCTAAATGCTTTGGCATCCAGTTCGAACTTTTGAAAATCAGTTTCAGTATAGTTTTCATATTGTTTAGGTTCGAATTTCTTTGAATCCTCAGCACTTGGCACCATAGGAACGTGGGGCCCAAAAACAACTGATCTCCAACATCCAGTATTCTCTTGAGCAAGGATGTGACCCATCCTTGTCTCCCAAATGTTGTATTCATTACGTTTAAGCATGGGTGGTTTGAAAAGAGAGCCAATGTTATTCTTATCATCTTGAGATTGTGACGTCATCCTGGTTGTTTTACAGGCACTGATTAATCAACTTTGATGGTGATTAAACCTTGCTCTGTTTTTCAACAAAACGAACAACTATCAGTATCAATGATTTTGAGCTGAACTATTTATGTCAAAATGATTGTTAAATCAAATTTGACTGTCCGAGCTCTAATACCAATTGTTAGGATCTGAGTTTGGATTGATTGGGTTTTACGTTTGAATTAAGATGATCAATGAACAAGTAGTGCAGCGGAATATAAATGGAAACAAACTTTTCACAATCAAACAGGAGAATTGCTCTAAACACACATTTTCACAAAGAACCAAATGATTGAATTTATTTCAACAATGACTACAATGCATGCATGCATGCAACAAACTCCCCCTTAGCCTGAGCTCACAGTGATTTGTTTGTACAGGAAGAAAGATGGTGAAGAGCTAATAGAACAGTACAGGGTACTGTTCTATTTATAGGCACGGACAAACCACTGTGGCATCTTTGTTGACGTCACCATGAAATTGACATCTAACCTCCTAACAAACTCTAACAACTGATCTATACAAACACTGCTATGCTAACTACTATTATGCAATACATTACAAAGGAAAACTAAACTGTTGCTCTATCCTTCCACTGTTGTGACTCCAGCAGTACTTGATATCTTCAGCAGTAGATTGACTAGCAGAGCTTTAGTCTTCATCAGTCTTTGACTTGATCAGTAGTTGTAGGTCAACAGTTGTAAAGATCAGTGGATTGGAGGTCATCAGATGTTGAAACCACTTTCAAGGGGAGAGACTTGTATACATAACATCTGCTTATTCTGGATCCACTACTCTGATCCAGTTTTGGCTTTAATTATTTGTTCCTCTGATAGGGTTCAATCCCAACACTTTAAAACTAACCGGTCTAAGTTTAAACTTAAGTGAGACCCGTTAGGAATCTAATAGATTATTAAAACCTTCGTTCCAGATTTAGGAGCCCAGTATAAGATAACTGCATTTGCTGATTTGTACGGCTGGGATAAATTTGTATAATTTGCTCAGGTAAACACTTTTAACTTATTTTTTCTTATACGGGCTTGGGGTACGGTATATAAAATACCGCTTGGTCGGGTATTGAATTTTTAATCGTATGAAGGTTAAATTATTGAGATAACCCGTTTAATATGTTTTGTTTATTCTAAGCCTTTGGGGGGTTAATGACCATGTCCTGGATATCCTCGGCTCATTCATTGAAATGGCCACGACTTAAGCACGGGGTGTAGGCATACACCTGCCGGTGCGTATGTAAAAATAATATACCCACCTGTTCGAGAATAACTCGCCGTGGGATATATTATATAGTGTGTCTATTAATCTTTAACCGGTTTTCAACCCGGGCTACTGAACGTATAATAAACATGTAATTCTTTAACAAGTTTATTTTTAAATAATTATCCCAAGTTATAAAAGATATTTTGTGCCTTGTGCGTTCAAATCAATTTTCTTAAACATTTTCAAAATGAGTCGGTTAATTGTATTTACCAATGAAAATTGACGTATTTTTCCAAAAAGGTTAAGTGTAGGTACTAATCGAAATGGGCTGGCTACTCCTAGCATCAATAAAGAGTCTTGCAAGCTTAGATGTTATAAATCTGTTGAACAATGTTCCTTTTTACTTTGGTCCGCCTGTGGATCCCTTACAACCATTTTTGTAATAATTGATATTACTTTCATTCGGTTTGTAATGTTTTTATCTTTCGACTTCCGCTGTGTATTAAACTGTGATAAATTGTCTATGATGATATCAATTACGTCACGATACTCCCCACCGGGCCCACCGGTAATACGTGAAAATATCGGGGTGTGACAACTTAATTCCTATCACCATTAAGTCCCATCTTGTTTGTTACCTGAGAGGTAACGGGGTATTAGTTGATAGCGCTATTTAGGTTTGGCACCCTCACCCCGTACCTGTGAGGACGGGTGTGAACTAATGACCCAGTCATGACCAATGCTTGGATAGGGGCATTAGGGAAGGGCAAAAATAATCTGGAGACATCTTGTACGGTACTCGAGTTATTATCAACATTACTTTCGGAATTATTATTAAACTAGATTAAACACTTGGTAACCAAACGTTTTCATAAAACCGTGAACTCACCAGCCTTGTCTGATATACTTGTGTGCATGCTCGCAGGTTATAGGTATGTGGGGATGTGGAACTTGTTGTCTGGGATGCTGGAGTGGTCATGGGTCGAGATACATGGAAACTTGAAACAAGACTAGTTGGTTACACACATTTAGGTTTGATAAAACTTTGTATTATGCTTCCGCTGAACACAACGTGTAGTAAATAATGTTTTGTAACATCTTATCTTATTAAATGAAAGCTTTATTTAAATCTTGTATGAGTTCAATGTGATTGGCGGCTAGATCCTGGTACGTCACACGCCTCGCGGGGGTTTCCGCTTAGGGTATTTTTGGGTGTGTGACAGACAGTCGTTGTGAACGCGTATGGGGCATTTACTGAAAAACCAGCACAAGAGCAAGCAAACTGACTCTAACTACGACTCAACAAAATATAAAAGACACTAGAATACTTAGACTCCTACGACTTAAACAAAAGAAAACAACTAGCACGTATGATGTCAATTAAGTCCAAGTAAAGTAATCAACGCAATTGCCAAAGAGTCCCCGACAACGGCACCAAAAAACTTGATGTGCTAAATGTGGTCAAATAAAAATAAACTAAATTAACCTAAATTAGACACTCTAAGCTTTAAATTTATAAACTTAGACTCGATCTAAACCTAAACCACACAATCGGCAAGTGTATCGATCAATGCAGTATAGCTATAGTAAGTCCGAGTATCGAACCCACGAGACTCTCTAATTACGCTAATTAGACTCTATCTAGACCTAGACTGACTCAGACACGACACTAACCATTTTTTTATGTTTGAAGGGGGTTTTTCTAAAAAATCCTAAAATTTCAAATTAAATTAAATTAAATTCAATTAATTAACTAAAATTAACGAACATGAATTAACTTGGATTTTAACTCGGTTGATGGAAACGGCTGCCTAGACTGGATTCCTGATTTATTTTAGTAATGACTTTACTATGTTTATTAATTATTATGGCACCGGGATCGTAATATACTAAACCTATCGAAATACTAAATATGCCCCTCGACCCGGTGCAAGGTGAAACTTATGGACTCTAAATAGGTTGTTTTGACTACCGTGTCACACCCCGATTTCCACGTGTCACCGGTGGGCCCGGTGGGGGATTATCGTGACGTGGTTGGCAACATAATAGTCAAACAACACAATATTTAATATGCACAGCGGAAGCAATTTAAAAGATATAATTCAACCGAATATAATGTTGTAATATCAAATATCACAAGAGTCGATTGTTTATCCACAGACGGATCGAAAGTAAAATAGACACAATAATTGAACAGACTTTGACATCTAGAGCTTGCGAGACTTGAGTAATGATGCCTGGAGTAGCAAGCCTATTTCGTCTAGCACCTGCACTTAACCTTTTTGGAAAATACGTCAGTTTACACTGGTAAATACAACTCAACTGACTCGTTTTGAAAAGAGTTTGTAAATTGATTTGAATGCACTTCGGCACAAAATAACTTTATAACTTGGGATAATTATTAAAATAATCTTGTTTATAGTTTTACTCATTTGTTGTCCATTAGCACCGGTTAGAAGAGCCGGTTTAAGTTAACTGACACGCCACAGGTATAATGCCCACAAGGTTGATTCCTTTAGTGGATTACCAGTTTTTACATAATGCATCTGTCAGGTGTACGCCTACACCCCGTGCTTAGGTCATGGTCATTTCGTAAAATGATGCCAAGGATATCCGGGACATGGTCATTTAACCCCCAAGGGCCATACATCAAACAATACCGAATAAAGCGGGTTATGTAAATACATTAATCACAATCCGATTTAAATGACTACATACCCGACCAAGCGGTACTTTTATAGTACCGTATCCCAAGCCCGTATAGGGAAAATAAGTTAAGAGTATTTACCTGAGCAAAGTATCAATCAAATACAGCAAATGCAAGTACTTTTACTGGGCTCCTAATCTGGAACGAAGGTTTATAATAACCTATTAGATTTCTAAAGGGTCCTTAATTAAGCCTTAGCTTAGACCGGTTAGTTTCAATGATACGGTTCGTACGCACTAATAAGCGAAGACCGGATAGAATGTGATTTAGACCCGACAAGTTCAGAGACTTGTTTAATATGGGTATTTCATACACACTCTGGATTTTGAGATAAAACCGATAAGGTTTGACCCGTTTCGGCTAATTTATGTAAACTAGTTACATAAACCGAACCGAACGCGTAATAAGTGTAACGGGTAGTAATGAGAGCCATTTACAGGTTTCCTAAGTTAATATGCTCCATATATATTGTGACATCAATAAGATGTCTTTTATTATGCCTGAAATGAATTTAATCACAAACTATGCCCCGTAGGGGTATTTTGGTAATTTCACATAAGCCGAAAAGCTCAAAACTGAAGTCTGAGTTTATTAACCTTTTCTTACTGTTAAAAACTTATAATTTGCCTCAAATATCAGTAGGTATCAACCCTTGTATGTTTAAAATAATTCTAGTACATACTATGCGTTAAAAATGCCTAAAAAGGCGATTAGAGGCCATTTCCGGGTTTGATACCTAAATCTGATATTTTTATATTTCCAGAAGGCTTAAAATAATTTATTTATCATATGTGATCAGTAGCAAAAGGTTTGGAGTCGTTTAGACATGTAAAACTCATTTTATGGCCCGTTAGGGCAAAACCGACAATTACCGGATTAGCCTATGACTATAAGTTATGCTCAGCCTAAAATTAATTAAAAATCTTTAAAAATCCCAAAATAATATATTACATCAGTGGGTAAAGATTTTGATTTCAAAAAGTAGGCTTAACTAGTCTATACGCTAATTACGCCGTTTATTTAACATAAAGCTTTAATTTTACGCTAACGAGCATAACTCTTAATCTACACCTCGAACTGATGTCAAATTTTGCATACAAGTTTAAATATCAGTATGTAAGGTTTCTACTCTTTTACATTTCCAAAAATCACGTTTTAAGGTGAAAAGGGCATAACGGTCAACATACGAGCAATCAACGGAATCATGCATATTAATTGGATAACTAATGATCCGAGGTGTATAATCACAGAGGGTTATACTAGCATGTAACCTGGTCCAAATAAAGCTCTAAGGTATTTCTAAAACATACCATAACGGGTCAGAACTGAAAGTCAAAGTATAAGTCAAACTATGCGACTTTCGGTTCCGAACCGGGTCTAAACTGGAAATTGTCGGGTTGAACATGTTTAGACATGTTCTTACACTAATTACCAAGTTATATTAATGATCAAACAGGTTGTATGTGCTCTACATTGCTAATCATGCATAAATCGCAATTTAAACATTCTATTGACTTTTTATTAGTAATTTTGACCCGACATTAGACCTAGTTAGAGTGGGAATCAGGGGAAACCCTTTTAAGGTTTTATTACCCACATAATTACCTACTTAAAGGTACTTTTGATTTGACTAATCACTGGACCATTAGTGATTAATCTTAAAGTCAACCGTTAATTACGACGGTTTGACTTTTAAGCTAAAACTTAATTAAGAAAGGGTAAGCCAACTTACCAAGGTCCTCTGCACGAAGTGTGAACACTTGAGAGCAGGCTTGAGCTCCAAAAATGATCAGATTGCTTGAATGAAGGTGTGAAGACTTGTTGCAAGTTCATGGGCTTTATATAGCATTCAATCCACCACAATTCTTTGACACATGAGTCTACAACCCACCACAACTGATCAACACATGTTCCTAGGTCTTAGGGGGTGTCTAGGGGTTGCCCTTTATGAGGAAAATCGGATAATAATCGAGCTGAATGCAAAAGGCAGACAACAGCCAACATTTTCGGAGCTGGGAGTCCCTCGCGTGGAGCGAGGGCCCCCTCGCGTGGCGCGACGGCCGCCTGCAGCAAATCTGAATTTTAGATCTTTTGCTATTTAATCCTTGGCTCTTCAAACTCTGATTAGGCACTTGTTTCTTGCACTTTGAGCCCTCCAAATTGATATTTAGGGGCCTTAAGACATATACCCATTTTGTTAAGTCCCCGGTTAACATTATTGTTACCCGAAAAGTCCTAACTTTCAACGTTAACGCTTTAACCCCTCGCACACGAATTTGATCACAACTTGCTCATACGATAACGAAACTTTATGAAATTTATATCGTGCATTCTAGTGAGCATAATTAACCGTTACAAAGCTTCGGGTTTGTCAAAAGGTCACTCAGAGGTATAACTTAAACATGTTGACACATTTAGCCCCTGTAGTTTGTAATCTCTCACTTTTAGCTTCGTATGATCCATGATTTATTCGTTTGACGTTATAAACATCATGTAGGGTTAATGTACAATATATTTATTCACTGTTGATACTTAGAATACGTATATTCACATACTTTCCATGTTTATCAACTTTAGTCCTTTCATTATATTCTTTCACACGTTTGAACATATGACACGTGTCTACACATTATAGGACATGAATTTTCGAGGTGTTACATCCTCACCCCCTTAAAATAATTCTCGACCCGAGATTTACTGAAACAAATAAGGGTACTTTTCTTTCATCGTGGATTCAACTTCCCATGTATATTCGGGACCTCTACGATCATCCCATTTGACCTTTACAATAGGTACATGCTTCCTTCGAAGCTTCTTAACCTGTCGATCTTCAATCGACAAAGGTTTTTCCACAAATTTCAAGCTCTCATCCATATGCACATCTGTATGCGGTATTACCAGTGATTCATCAGCGAAGCACTTTTTCAGATTGCAGATGTGGAACACATTGTGAATTCCACTGAGCTCTTCTGGTAAGTTTAACTTATAGGCAACTGACCCGACACGTTCGATAACCTCGAAAGGTCCTATGTATCTCGGGCTTAGCTTGCCTTTCTTACCAAAACGCATCACTCCCTTCCAGGGTGATACTTTAAGCAACACTTTATCACCTACTTCGAAGTGAAAAGCTTTACGCTTTGGATCTGCGTAACTCTTCTGCCTATCTCGGGCAGCCTTGAGACGGTCTCGAATCTGGACAATCTTGTCCGTCGTTTCGAAGACTATCTCTGGTCCTGATAATTGGACATCTCCAACTTCCGCCCAACAAACGGGTGATCTACACTTTCTACCATATAATGCCTCAAAAGGCGCAGCCTTTATGCTGGTGTGGTAGCTATTGTTGTAGGAGAATTCGATTAATGGTAAGTTCTTATCCCAACTACCACCCAAATCGATCGCACATGCACGTAGCATGTCTTCCAACGTTTGAATAGTATGCTCACTCTGACCGTCAGTCTGAGGATGATAAGCCGTACTAAAATTCAAACGTGTGCCCAAAGATTGCTGGAAACTCTTCCAAAAATATGACGTGTATCTAGTATCTCTGTCAGAGATAATAGACACAGGTATGCCATGTAAAGCTACAATCTTATCAACGTATAACTGGGCTAACATATCGAAGCTTTAAGTCTCCTTGATGGGTAGGAAATGTGCTGACTTAGTCAGTCTGTCAACTATGACCCATATTGTATCATTTCCTTTCCTTGTCTTAGGTAACTTGGTAATAAAATCCATAGTTACCATTTCCCACTTCCACGTAGGAAGTTCAGGCTGTTGTAGCAAGCCTGACGGCTTTTGATGCTCGGCTTTGACTTGCGCACATGTCAAGCATTTAGCTACATAGGTGGCTACAGACTTTTTCATGCCTATCCACCAATAATTTGCCTTTAGGTCCTGGTACATCTTATCAGCTCCAGGATGAACGGAGTATTTGGAACTGTGGGCTTCCTGGAGGATAACATCACGAAGTCCCCCATAAATTGGAACCCATATTCGTCCATTCAATCTTAAAATTCCGTCATTGCTAAGAGTTAACTGCTCCTCAGTTACTCCTAACTTTTCATTAGGATAGTTAGCGTCCAACACGGCTTCCTTCTGTGCGGCTAACAACCTTTCAATCAAATTGTTCTTTATCTCCATGCGCTTGGCATTGATTCGGATGGGTTTCACCCTTTCCTTCCTACTCAAGGCATCAGCGACTACATTCGCCTTGCCGGGATGGTACTTGATTTCACAATCATAATCATTCAAACTCTCCATCCAACGGCGTTGCCTCATGTTTAACTCTTTCTGATTAAACAGATGCTGGAGGCTCTTGTGATCAGAATAGATCACACACTTAATACCATATAAATAATGCCTCCACAGTTTTAGTGCGAATACAACGGCACCCAACTCCAAGTCGTGGGTGGTGTAATTCTTCTCATGCACCTTTAACTGTCGTAATGCATAGGCAATAACCTTGCCTTTCTGAATAAGCACACACCCCATGCCAGTATGAGACGCATCGCAGTAAACCACAAAATCTTCTATTCCCTCTGGCAATGTCAGTACTGGGGCGTTGCTTAGCTTTTGCTTCAAAATATCAAAGGACTCTTGCTGCTTAGGGCCCCAAACGAACTTTACTTTCTTCTTAGTCAAGGAAGTTAGGGGTGCAGCAATCCTTGAAAAATTTTCAATGAAACGCCTGTAATATCCTGCCAATCCCAGGAAGCTACGAATCTCTGTAGGCGTCTTTGGCTCTTGCCAGTTCATAACTGCTTCAACCTTAGCGGGATCCACTTGAATACCACGCTCACAGACCACATGTCCAAGGAATTGGACTTCACGAAGCCAAAATTCGCACTTGGAAAATTTGGCGTAGAGTTTCTCCTGATGCAGGAGTTTGAGAATACATCGAAGGTGTTTCTCATGGTCAGCTTGATTTTTTGAATAGATAAGAATGCCGTCGATGAAAACGATGACGAATTTATCTAAGTATGGCTTGCAAACGCGATTCATGAGATCCATGAACGCGGCTGGTGCAGTAGTGAGCCCAAAAGGCATCACTAGGAACTCGTAATGACCATAACGAGTCCTAAATGCTGTTTTATGTACGTCTTCATCTCTGACCTTCAGTTGATGGTAGCCTGACCTCAAATCAATCTTCGAGAAATAACTTGCCCCATGTAACTGATCGAACAAATCGTCGATTCTGGGCAAAGGATACCTATTCTTGATCGTGACCTTATTAAGCTCACGATAATCGATGCACAGACGCATCGATCCGTCCTTCTTTTTAACAAATAGTATTGGCGCTCCCCAAGGAGACGAACTAGATTTAATGAAACCTTTAGCTAGTAGTTCATCCAGTTGTGTCCTCAATTCTTTCATCTCTGTGGGCGCCAACCTATAAGGTGCTCTAGCAACTGGTGCTGCTCCGGGGATGATATCAATCCTGAATTCCACTTGCCTATCTGGTGGTAACCCAGGTAGTTCTTTCGGAAAAACTTCAGGGTATTCAGAAATGACAGGGATGTCTTCGATCTTCGGTTTAGGCTCATCAATAATCACTTGTGCCATGTAGATGACACAACCCTTCTTTAAACACTTTGAAGCCTTGAGCATAGTCACTTGCTCGGGCAATCCATACTGGGTATCTCCCCGAATGGTAAGAGATTCACCAGACGGAGTCTTTATCACCACTTGCTTTCTGTTGCAGACGATTTGGGCTGGTTATGAGATAACCAGTCCATACCCAATATTATGTCAAAACCGGCCAATTTAAAAGGAAGTAGAGATAGAGGAAAAGAGTGGTTCTTAATGGATATCACACATCCATCTAACACAGTGGAGACGGTTTCTATGGTGCCATCTGCTAACTCTACCTCATAATTTATACTCAAGGTTTTGACAGGTAAATTCAGCAATTTGCAAAATTTATGATCTACGAAAGACTTATCAGCGCCTGAATCAAAAAGTACTCTTGCATAGACATCATTTACAAGGAAAGTACCTGTAATCACATTGTCATCTAGAATCGCTTCTTTGGCATCCAATCGAAAGACTCTAGCATTGGTCTTCTTGACCTCTTCAGGCTTCTTGGCATACTTAGGGCAGTTGGTTTTGATATGCCCTTTCTCATTGCAGTTGTAGCATGTGGCATCTTTTATCTTCTTGCACTCTATCGACTTGTGCTCTCTAGACTTGCATATTCCACATGCAGGTGTTCCTGAATTAGAATTGGACTCAAGTCTGCACTTTCCAAAGTGGCGTTTCTGGCAAGTCGTGCACTTTGGCTTTTCCTCTGTTCGTTGACTGTTCCTTCCAGACCCAAACTTCTTAGAATCAGTGTTTCCCTTGTGCTTCTTCTCTGACCCTCGTGAGTTATCATCCTCACGCTTCCTCTTACTTTCTTCAGATTTCTTTAGCGATCTCAACCTGATCGCATCTAAAGTAAGGGACAATGAGAGATCAGCTGCTGACCTAAATGTAGCAGGTCTTGAAGCCTTAACACTGGCCTTGATTTCTGGGGCTAAACCCCCAATGAAGCGAGCAATTCGCTTGGGCTCTGGTGTTACAAGGTAAGGAACCAGTCTGGACAGGGTATTGAAACTGGTGAGGTAAGCTTGACAATCTAAGTTTGTCATCACCAATGATAAGAAATCAGATTCAATTCTTTCGACCTCATGTTGAGGGCAGTAGTTTTCCATAATAAGGGTAACAAACTGCTCCCATGACATGTTGTAAAGCGGGATCTTCCCAGCAGCTTGAATGAGAGACCTCCACCATGCCAGTGCCTCTCCTTTGAACGATTGGGATACATATTTTACTACATCCCTTTCAGCACAACCGCTGATGTCCACCACCGTGTCCATTTCATCCAACCAGGTCATACAATCTACTGCTCCCTTCTCCCCAGTGAAATCTCGGGGTTTACAGGAAACAAAGTACTTATAGGTACATGACTTGGTACATGATTCATTATCGAACACTAGCTTCTTGGATGGAACACTGTGTTCATTTGATGAATGACGATCGTCATCCTTCTTTGGTCCTTCATTCTTAGAGGGCGGCTTGTTATGAGGCTCTGAATGAGTTTTAGGGACAGACTTAGAGTGGGGTACAGATGAGGCTCGACTATGCGTCCCACTATACTCCTTAAATTGTTCTTCTACAGCTTTAGATACAGCTGTGTTAATCAGTGAACGAAGCTCTCCTTTGGTTATATTAATCCTATCATTATCATCGCGGTTTTCCAAAGGATGACTGTTTATCTCGTCAGAGTCAGCCATGTAGTCTTAGTTGCTACAAAAGAAAAATAAGGGCAAGGTTTATTCAGACGCCCTTACAGTACTATCGTTCTTAAACGATTTATTAACCATGTTTTTAATACACATTTCAGTTAATTTGTTAAATATAAAATTGTTCAGGATCTCTATCATAATCCTAAATTATAAGTTAATAATAGCACAAAAGGCCTAGTCACGTAGACAAGTATAATTTATAAGCCATGATTTCAGAGAATCGAGGCATTAAGGTTTGAATCAAAGTTCACTACCTTTTCTTGACAGGGAGTTGTAGGCTACCACTGTCTTTAGTCTCAGAGGACGTTATTCATAGCCCGTGGGCACTTCATCCATAAGGGATGATTATATAAATAAGGGAATTTAGAATAACCCAACTAAAAATGACGTATGTGATTTTATTGTATCACACTTTGTCGAGCATGTTAATATGCTTTCAGATGTTTAATAAGGATTTGAATCTCTTGAATAGGTTCTACCATCTTGGCCTTTTCTGTAGTGACATTTAGACTAGGTTTTACCTTTAAGATTCTTTTTAATATTTAACGCAAAACAATCCTAATTGAACTGTTAACAAGGATCTGAATCTAATTGTGGATCTACCATCTTGGCCCTGTCTTAATGTGACATCTGGCTAGGTCTTGTCCTTTTAGATTTTGCCATTTTATTATAATGGTAGATCTTATAATATAGGAATGATATTTTAAATATATAATCGTTCCTTTAAATTTAAACAAGTATATGGTTGCCCTAAACGGGACTTCTAATAAAAATGACTTGCCCATGCAAGGGCTAATCAGAAAAATAACAAAGGAGTAAATTAAAAGACAATGAAACGAATTTGGATTTGTCATATGTTCTTGTCTAGACTCAAGAATGTGCAACTGTGTAACTGAGATTAAACACAAAAGGCTAGTGTTTAATTCACTCAGTGTTGGCTCTGATACCAACCTGTCACACCCCGATTTCCGCGTGTCACCGGTGGGCCCGGTGGGGGATTATCGTGACGTGGTTAGCAACATAATAGTCAAACAACACAATATTTAATATGCATAGCGGAAGCAATTTAAAAGATATAATTCAACCGAATATAATGTTGTAATATCAAATATCACAAGAGTCGATTGTTTATCCACAGACGGATCGAAAGTAAAATAGACACAATAATTCAACAGACTTTGACATCTAGAGCTTGCGAGACTTGAGTAATGATGCCTGGAGTAGCCATCCTATTTCGTCTAGCACCTGCACTTAACCTTTTTGGAAAATACGTCAGTTTACACTGGTAAATACAACTCAACTGACTCGTTTTGAAAAGAGTTTGTAAATTGATTTGAATGCACTTCGGCACAAAATAACTTTATAACTTGGGACAATTATTAAAATAATCTTGTTTACAGTTTTACTCATTTGCTGTCCATTAGCACCGGTTAGAAGAGCCGGTTTAAGTTAACTGACACGCCACAGGTATAATGCCCACAAGGTTGATTCCTTTAGTGGATTACCAGTTTTTACATAATGCATCTGTCAGGTGTACGCCTACACCCCGTGCTTAGGTCATGGCCATTTCATAAAATGATGCCAAGGATATCCGGGACATGGTCATTTAACCCCCAAGGGCCATATATCAAACAATACAGAATAAAGCGGGTTATGTAAATACATTAATCACAATCCGATTTAAATGACTACATACCCGACCAAGCGGTACTTTTATAGTACCGTATCCCAAGCTCGTATAGGGAAAATAAGTTAAGAGTATTTACCTGAGCAAAGTATCAATCAAATACAGCAAATGCAAGTACTTTTACTGGGCTCCTAATCTGGAACGAAGGTTTATAATAACCTATTAGATTTCTAACGGGTCCTTAATTAAGCCTTAGCTTAGACCGGTTAGTTTCAATGATACGGTTCGTACGCACTAATAAGAGAAGACCGGATAGAATGTGATTTAGACCCGACAAGTTCGGAGAATTGTTTAATATGGGTATTTCATACACACTCTGGATTTTGAGATAAAACCGATAAGGTTTGACCCGTTTCGGCTAATTTATGTAAACTAGTTACATAAACCGAACCGAACGCGTAATAAGCGTAACGGGTAGTAATGAGAGCCATTTACAGGTTTCCTAAGTTAATATGCTCCATATATGTTGTGACATCAATAAGATGTCTTTTATTATGCCCGAAATGAATTTAATCACAAACTATGCCCCGTAGGGGTATTTTGGTAATTTCACATAAGCCGAAAAGCTCAAAACTGAAGTCTGAGTTTATTAACCTTTGCTTACTATTAAAACATTATAATTTTCCTCAAATATCAGTAGGTATCAACCCTTGTATGTTTAAAATAATTCTAGTACATACTATGCGTTAAAAATGCTTAAAAAGGCGATTAGAGGCCATTTCCGGGTTTGATACTTAAATCTGATATTTTTATATTTCCAGAAGGCTTAAAATAATTTATTTATCATATGTGATCAGTAGCAAAAGGTTTGTGTAGGTCCCCTATTCGTATGGATCTTTCACAGAATTGTCTTTCCAATCAAGAGTGCGGAATCCTCTTGATCAGAATATCACAGAAACAAGTAGAAGAACAGAATTCCAATTAAACGGGTCTTCTATTGATTATCCAACTTGCAGTTTACAATCAATTCAAGACCTCACAACCTCACAGCCTATCTCTGTGATCTTGCTCTAACCCTCAAATTCGTTTTTCCTCTCTCTCTCTCTCTACTTTCTCTCTCTAAAATTCTCTTACAACTAAAACCCTAATCACAAAACATGTTTATATACCACATGTCTGTGAACTGGGCTTCCAACTGGGCTAGGCCATTTTCCAAGCCCATTACAACAAATAACTCACTAACCAATAAGCCAAGCCCAATTACAAAATATCCAAAGACTTAATAATCAAACTATTAAGCTGTTGTCACCGAATATGCACCAACAGACTCCCCCTTGACAATAGCTTCATAGTGTAACTTTGTCTTCAAACATCTTGTGTTCTTTTGGTCTTTGGATAGCGTCAGCTACACAGCTTCTGACATCAACAGACTCCCCCTTAGCTGATGCTTCCAATCTCCAAAACTTTAATTCATTTGTAGATCAGTTAGCTAGCAATCCTTGGTTAAGCAAGTAAGCTCCAACTCTTCCATATCTCTCTTTCTCTTTCTGCAATGTAGTAGAAGGATCCTACCATGCATCTTCACAAATCTTTACTTCACTCTCAATCTGCACTTTACTTGTATTCTGCACTTCATTTTGATAACTGCATCAATCTGTTTAGAAACACAAGCAAGTATCTCGAAAAACCATTAGTCTTTTTCACTTTTAAAGATAAACCAATATTTTATCTTATCATGCAAAAACAACAACTTGTCAATTCAAAATGGAAGTCCTTTTAAAAAGAAATATTTTTGGTATTTTTGATTTTTAAGAAAAGCAGTAAACTATTTACAAAAGCAATAAACACTCTATTTTTGTGAGAATCACTGGTAAGAAGATCATATCAGCACAATCAAACTGTTTCACACTATTAGATAATTCTTTATTTAATTTTTCGTGAAAAGCAGTTCAAGACGATTACCAGTATGTTTGTCCACTTAAACAAAATGCATGAACATTTCAAGTACCATTACCGTATGATACATTAAGGTAATATTTATTCTGATATATTAGCGTGTCCCACTTCAGGATATACCCCCGCGATCAAGGTATGCACAAAGATTCATCGTAGTAGGTGAGTATACTGAATTCATCCTTTAAGATATCCTGACAATGTCTAGGTCTGCATATGATCTATTTTATCATGTTTTGATTGCTTAAATATGAACACCCAAATAAATACTAATCAAATCCTGGAAATATAAACAACACACTCTATCATGCAAGTATCTTCCCTACCACATATTTCACAAGTCAAATCCAGATTTCTGAAATCTTAACTGGGAATAGGTTGAGAAGAGAACAGAATAGATCTTTAGGAGAGATGGTATAATATACAGATCAAATGAGTTTTTCTCAGTTTGATATAGGTTTATTGGGTTTCATTTGGGCACTAGAGGGCCTCTTTCAGGTGTATTAGATCTATAGCGCGACAACGTACAGCTAGGTCAGCATGTATCTGGATGCAGCAGATGCAGCAAAAGCTGTCGTTGCCTAGCACCTCCAGGTCAGCATATATCTGGATGCAGCAGAGGAGATACACGACTTTTTTCAGAGAAGATTTCAGAATCAGATCAAAATTGTGTGTATCGGGACACATACAGACATTCAAATAGAAATGTGCTAATTCCAAGTGACTTTCTTTCCTGAGGTCATGTACAAATTTTAGTTCTGTACAGAATGACAGTCAAGATATCCCCAGATGAAATAACAGCATAAAGACCCAAAACTTCAGATTTTGGCAATCTATCAACGCAAGATTTAAGGTCATTAAACCATACACCACTGATGTGTTCCCCACTCATATTCAGTTCATTTATGTTTATATCACATTGGTAAGTTGATTATTTCATGCTTTTGCCTACTGATACATCATATGATGAAGCTGCTATCACACTTAAGCAATTTAATTTAGTTCGAGTGTGACCGTCTAACTTGCTGATGTACTATCATTTCTCCTTTTTCACACAGTGAACTCATTTTTGATTTTTCATTTTTTTATGTTTTTTATTTTTCAATTTTTTTATTTTTGATTTTTAATTATTTTTAAAATTCTATAACTTACTCCCCCTAAACACACGCACTAACTAAACTCTTTTTGGCTTAGGGAAATTTCTCCCCCTAAATTTATGTTTTTATGGAGCAAGTTTCAAAAACAGAAATTTAAACACAAACAGACTCCCACTTCAATCTGACAATAAGTTTTTCACTTTTGAAGTTTAGAAAAATCATAACCATCACTAAAGTAAATAGTTCGTTACCCATGTTAACCTACTATTCACCTCAGACACTTTACAGGAATAACCACTGTCGAACACTTCAACAGTCCTTCTTGGTCATCCTGCACACACTCAACAACTCAGTTAGTCTTGAGAACCCAAGCCCTGATAGTCTTGGGTTTTCCAAATTCATCCATTACAGGTACATCCATCCAATATCCATCACACTTCAGTGGATTATCTGGATACCTGCTTCTCCCATTATTATACCATGAATTTTGAAAAAATTTTGGATATTGTTGCAAATTCGAGTTACTAAAACCCCTATGTCCATTTCTTGTTTGAAAATTTCGATTTACAGATGTCTGGTATCGATTTTGATATCCAAAATTTCTATGTTGACTTTGAAACTGACTTGATTTACCATTATAATGACTAAATTGTGGAGAAATACTTCTTGGTCTATCAAATCTTTTCGAAGTTGAGGGTTTTGGTTGAGATTCAGGTTTCTTTGTCTGACAACTTGTTTTTACACTATTGCTTGACCCAACCTGATTCTCATCCTTAACCTCATCAACCTTTTGTTTACCTTTCTTCAAAGGACAACAACTTGCCACATGCCCTATGTTGTGACATCTAAAACAAGATTTTGTCTTGTAATTTCTCTTTTTCTTAAATCTCTTTTTAAATGTTTTCTTCTTTTCGTCTTCAGTATCCTCCTCCGATTTATGAGGTGTACTGTCAGACTCAACAGATTCTTTCAAAGATTCTGGACTACTTGGCAAGTCCACAGCCATCGGATCCACTATAGCGGGTGTAGTAGGCACAAAATCAATTAACTCATTTTCATCAGGTAAAAAAGAGTAGTCTTGATTTTTAGAAGATGAGGCTTTACTAAACCCCAAACCCTTTTTATCATTACTCTTTTTCAAACTTTTTTGAATGTGAGTCCTAACTAATGAAGAATTTCCAAATTTGTCTAACTTTCCTTTTAGTTCAACAATTTGGTCTTGTGCAATGGCCAATTCCCTGCACTTTTCAGAAAATTCATTAGTTTTGTCCTTCACAGTTTCAAGAGCCAAATCAATGACCTGTAACAGTTCATTGACTTTGCTTGTTAAACTGCTAATTTGTTGTTCATTTGATTTGAGTTTATCTAAACAATTTGACTCTCGTTTAATCAAAAGAACATTTGACTCTTTTAATTTTTGCAATTCAGCTAACTGAATTTTGTTTTGCTCCGATAGTCTGTCAACGTTACCCTTTAGTTCAGTGCAATTATGACATGTATGACTTACAGGTTCTGATGTTACCTTCACCTCTGTTGTAAGTTCATTCACACCATTCATGCACTTTGAAACTTCTGCATCTACCTTTTCAGCAGTTTCCTTATCAGCTTCCTTTTTCAAATCATTCTCTTCATCTGCTTTCTTTTTCTCTTCAACCCCAGCAGCTACTTCTCTTATCTTCACAGCTGCAAACTCAGCCACCAATGCTTGATCACAAGTATTCACTTTTGATTGAATCTGATAACGTTTTTCCAGGGCTTCCCATAGCTCTTGAGAAGTTCCATACTTCTTAAGGGTATGTTTAACGCCCTCAGGCAAGGACTTCTTTATTGCTGCTAAAGCTTTCTTCTCAGCATCAACCACTCGTTTCTCAGATTCATTCATCTTATCATAAGACATCACTATAACTCTTCCATCAACACGACGTGTGGGAGCAAAGTATCCATCTATCATACACGTCCACATTTCAGTATCTTCACTTTTCATAAACGACTCAAACTTGTCTTTCCAGTCAGCATATTCTTTGATGTTTGTAAGCTTTGGCCAATTCTTAACTTTCTCACTAACATTTTCTACTTTAACCATCTTTAAACACGTTTTACCGTAACCGTACTGATCAAACCGCACAATATTTTTCCGAAAACAGCTTTTTACCAAATTATACCGTTAGAATCGTCTCAAAAAAACGAATCCAATGATATATAATGTCGAAAACCAAATCTGATAACGTTTTTTTTTTTTTTTTTTTTTTGCCCTAAAAATACGAGGATTTCAACAGTGCGAACAGTTTTGTCTAACGAGCTACTGATCAATTACTATTTGCAAAACACTGAAATTTAATCGACGATTGCCAACGAAAATTCCACCACTTAATTTCGCTGGTTACGGATTAAATTCGCTGGTAAATCAGTTAAATTTGCTGGTCAATTTCGCTGATATGTTAAATTTGCTGGGTAATTATGCTAGCAGATCAAATTCGCTGGAAAATAATTTCGCTAGCACGACGTCTAGTAACTTCACCGATCACCGTAATAATGTCGCTGAGGACAATTAAAACGGTCACCAAAGTCGCCTTTGGATTTTAATTTCGCCGGTCACCGAAGTTAAATTTGCTGGATCAGACAATTGGGAAATTTAATTTCACCGATCACCGAGGTTAAATTTGCTGGATCAGATAATTCCTCTGATTTGTCAGAGTATTTATCCGAAAATCAGCAAATTTGCTAGAACCAAATCTTTCCAAAGTTTGAAAAGATTTTATCCTGATCTCCTATCAATTTCCTGTAAAATCAGACAACCAAATCAGCAATATTTAATCAAAATTTATGAAGAACACGAAGAACACGAAGAATAGTCTTCGAATCTTCAAGACTTTCTAGCCAAAATCCTTCAAAAATCAACCAAACCTGCAACCAAACACACTTAAACAGCAAAATTAAATATGCAAACAGATCAATCAACACTAAAATTTTCGAAAATACCAAGAACAAAACAAAAAATTTCGAAATTTTCAGTTTTTCAGGTTTTCAAAATTTCGAAAATTTCCCTGTTCCTGCAGACACAATTCTGAACCGAGCCTTCAAGAGCCTAATGCTCTGATACCAATTGTAGGTCCCCTATTCGTATGGATCTTTCACAGAATTGTCTTTCCAATCAAGAGTGCGGAATCCTCTTGATCAGAATATCACAGAAACAAGTAGAAGAACAGAATTCCAATTAAACGGGTCTTCTATTGATTATCCAACTTGCAGTTTACAATCAATTCAAGACCTCACAACCTCACAGCCTATCTCTGTGATCTTGCTCTAACCCTCAAATTCGTTTTTCCTCTCTCTCTCTCTACTTTCTCTCTCTAAAATTCTCTTACAACTAAAACCCTAATCACAAAACATGTTTATATACCACATGTCTGTGAACTGGGCTTCCAACTGGGCTAGGCCATTTTCCAAGCCCATTACAACAAATAACTCACTAACCAATAAGCCAAGCCCAATTACAAAATATCCAAAGACTTAATAATCAAACTATTAAGCTGTTGTCACCGAATATGCACCAACAGTTTGGAGTCGTTTAGACATGTAAAACTCATTTTATGGCCCGTAAGGGCAAAACCGACAATTACCGGATTAGCCTATGACTATAAGTTATGCTCAGCCTAAAATTAATTAAAAATCTTTAAAAATCCCAAAATAATATATTACATCAGTGGGTAAAGAGTTTGATATCAAAAAGTAGGCTTAACTAGTCTATACGCTAATTACGCCGTTTATTTAACATAAAGCTTTAATTTACGCTAACGAGCATAACTCTTAATCTACACCTCGAACTGATGTCAAATTTTGCATACAAGTTTAAATATCAGTATGTAAGGTTTCTACTCTTTTACATTTCCAAAAATCACGTTTTAAGGTGAAAAGGGCATAACGGTCAACATACGAGCAATCAACGGAATCATGCATATTAATTGGATAACTAATGATCCGAGGTGTATAATCACAGAGGGTTATACTAGCATGTAACCTGGTCCAAATAAAGCTCTAAGGTATTTCTAAAACATACCATAACGGGTCAGAACTGAAAGTCAAAGTATAAGTCAAACTATGCGACTTTCGGTTCCGAACCGGGTCTAAACTGGAAATTGTCGGGTTGAACATGTTTAGACATGTTCTTACGCTAATTACCAAGTTATATTAATGATCAAACAGGTTGTATGTGCTCTACATTGCTAATCATGCATAAATCGCAATTTAAACATTCTGTTGACTTTTTATTAGTAATTTTGACCCAACATTAGACCTAGTTAGAGTGGGAATCAGGGGAAACCCTTTTAAGGTTTTATTACCCACATAATTACCTACTTAAAGGTACTTTTGATTTGACTAATCACTGGACCATTAGTGATTAATCTTAAAGTCAACCGTTAATTACGACGGTTTGACTTTTAAGCTAAAACTAAGCTAAAACTTAATTAAGAAAGGGTAAGCCAACTTACCAAGGTCCTCTGCACGAAGTGTGAACACTTGAGAGCAGGCTTGAGCTCCAGAAATAATCAGATTGCTTGAATGAAGGTGTGAAGACTTGTTGCAAGTTCATGGGCTTTATATAGCATTCAATCCACCACAATTCTTTGACACATGAGTCTACAACCCACCACAACTGATCAACACATGTTCCTAGGGCTTAGGGGGTGTCTAGGGGTCGCCCTTTATGAGGAAAATCGGATAATAATCGAGCTGAATGCAAAAGGCAGACAACAGCCAACATTTTCGGAGCTGGGAGTCCCTCGCGTGGCGCGAGGGCCCCCTCGCGTGGCGCGACGGCCGCCTGCAGCAAATCTGAATTTTAGATCTTTTGCTATTTAATCCTTGGCTCTTCAAACTCCGATTAGGCACTTGTTTCTTGCACTTTGAGCCCTCCAAATTGATATTTAGGGGCCTTAAGACATATACCCATTTTGTTAAGTCCCCGGTTAACATTATTGTTACCCGAAAAGTCCTAACTTTCAACGTTAACGCTTTAACCCCTCGCACACGAATTTGATCACAACTTGCTCATACGATAACGAAACTTTATGAAATTTATATCGTGCATTCTAGTGAGCATAATTAACCGTTACAAAGCTTCGGGTTTGTCAAAAGGTCACTCAGAGGTATAACTTAAACATGTTGACACATTTAGCCCCTGTAGTTTGTAATCTCTCACTTTTAGCTTCGTATGATCCATGATTTATTCGTTTGACGTTATAAACATCATGTAGGGTTAATGTACAATATATTTATTCACTGTTGACACTTAGAATACGTATATTCACATACTTTCCATGTTTGTCAACTTTAGTCCTTTCATAATATTCTTTCACACGTTTGAACATATGACACGTGTCTACACATTATAGGACGTGAATTTTCGAGGTGTTACATACCGGTTACTAGATTCCTTCACTGATTATCTAGGTTTCTAAAAGTACCATAATATGATTCACTCCCTCACAGGCTATAAATCTAGAATAAGTTTGGAATTTCGGCTTAACTTGTTAGACAACTATCACTAAGGAAACTACTTCAGATTCCGCTCAGATATCCATACCTAGCAATTTAGTGACGAAAACCTAACAATAATTTCGCACCTCACAACTCTTGAAATTAGTAGAACACTTTAATTATTAAATTATCAATTATTGCTTCTAAGGTTTATTGGCCAATTTAACCCTAAAGATTATAAATTTATTTTGTGATATAGACACTCACAAAAACTTATAACATAGTATGAATCTATTATGTGATATAGACAGTCGCCAAGAATCATGCGGAGCAACAAAAGAAAATAAAACAATTTAATGCATGCATATACATTAAACCTAATAAACCAAACCGACTACTTTTATCAACGATCCATAAAATAACTAATTAAACAAAATAAAAGTCAAAACCTATAAATCCATCATCACAGTCTAAGCAGTTAAAGGAAGTCTAGCCAAGAATCATAGTTTTAAAAACAATAAAACAAGGTTTAATAACAGAATTCATTGAAATAAAATAAAAAACTAAAAAACGAGAAACTAGTAAGGTAAAACCCGTAAATTCCTTGATCTCTAAGGTTTCCACTTGACTCCAATGATTCGTAGCCTTTAATCTTTGCAAAATATCTCTAATTCACGTCCAAGATTGATCATGTCTCATATATGCGTCCCCGTTGATATCGATATATATGGCCGATTTGCTGTATGGAATAATTATATATTATTAGGGTTTTTAATATAATATATCCATATTTGTTTAAAAGCCCATGACCATATTACCTAACTCTACAAAAACTATGAGGGCAATAGTTGTTGGCAGAGACTGGTGAAAAAAGGCGGTGGCCTTTTCCTTTTTTTTTTTTTATTATTTTTGCCTTTTTAAATTAGTGGCTTACATGGGTGGCAAAGGATATAGTGTCAGACATCTGCCTGCCACTCCTCTATTGGCCCAACAAATATACGATTTTAGCCCGTATTAAAATTACGATTTTGTCATCAGTTCAAAATTATGTTTTTACCCCTACTTAAAAATAAAATTACGTTTTTGCTCCAAGCTAAAAACTCCAATTTCGACCTCGGTTGAAAATTAAGGTTTTGTCCTGTTTAAATTTACAGTTTTGCCATTAGCTTTTTTCTCCCAGCCAAGTTACGATTTTGCCCTCAACTTAAATTTACATTTTCTTCATCGTTTTTGTTTGTTTCCTTCTTAATTTACAATTTTGCCCCCAGTGTAAAATTACAGTCATGTCATCTCATTGTTTTAGTTTTTTTTAAACTGTGGTAGTATTTTGTTTTAATTGGTTGACTCGGTGTAATTTTTATTCGTGTCAGGCGGCTACCTGACACCCGCTCATTTGTCCTGAAAAATTATAATTTTTCTCCCAGTTTAAAATTTAGTTTTTCCATCTTTTTTTAGCAAAAATATGATAATGGTTGACTCAATGTAATTTTTTTAAGATCATGTTATGAGTAGTATATGCAAGTAACAAAAACACAGACGTATATAACAGAGAGAAAAAAATTGGCTTAGTGTCCCGCAACACAGACGGGGCAAACACTAGTTATTTACGTAAATTCCCTCGTCTTGAAGTCTTGGCGGCCCCCAAAATAAATATAACTAGAATTACGACCCGCCGCAATGCGGCGGAGATTCTGTAGTTATAACTAAGTCGATTTAAGACCCGCATGTTATGTTGAACCAGTCAAACAGGAAAAAATAGACAATGTAAAAACGTTCACCCAAACACGCATGTTGCGTCGTGTTAACTCGCAAAAGTTAGAACGAAACGTAAAAACATTAAACCAAAGACGCACGTTACGATGTGTTAAGTCACAAAATTTATAACGAAGCATAAAGCGAAAAATATGCGGAAGATGAAAACTATAAATGACTAAAGTTGTAAGTAAAAAAAGTTGTGAGGATAGATTGCAAAAGGGATAAAAAGTTTTGGGTTAAAAGTAAAAAACAAATAGTTTTGGGTTAAAAGTAATTTATGAAATACTTTTGAGTGAAAAGTAAAAAAATCAATTTTTTTTTGAAAAACCCTCAAAGCCAAGGTTACAATAATCATATGCATAACCATGTTTTCTTTGAAAAAACACCCCCGCGTTGCGGCGGGGGGCATAAAACCATGTCAAATAGCATCAATGTCTTACCATCGCCAACAACCACCAACACAGAATTTGCGGCGAAAAAATTAGACTGAAACGTAAAACATAGAAAATAATAACTAAGTCGATTTAGGACCCGCACGTTATGACGAACTTGTCAAACAGGAAAAAAAATATACGACGTAAAAACGTTGAACTACACACGTACATTGCATCTTATTAACTCGCAAAACTTATAACGAAGCGTAAAACGGAACGTAAAAATGTTGAACCACACACGCACGTTGCGTCGTGTTAACTTGCAAAATTTAGAACGAAGCGTAAAACGAAAAATTTGCGGAATATGAAAAGTACAGGAGACCAAAGTTGAAAGTAAAAAAGTTATTAGGTTAAACTGAAAAGATAAAAAGTTTAGGGCTAAAAGTTATAACCCAAATAGTTTTGGGTCAAAAGTAACATATCAAATGCTTTTGGACTAAAAGTATAAAATCAACTTTTTTTTTTTGGAAAACTCCCCAAGCATAGTTTACAACTCCTAATGCACACAAAAGTTGATAATTTATATAGGGTATAATATGCAGTTTCTCCAAGAAAGTGGTGTCTAGAGAAAGGAATCCCAATAGTAGACGCATTCAGTTTTCGTTTTATGATGATGATGTATATTATATAGGGTTAGGATTTAGAGAGAACGGTAGAAAGTGTGAGAACGGTGAGAACAATTTTGTTGGTGACATGTGGCATTGATATTAAATTACACTAAGGGGTAATATTGTCAAAAAACTCACTCACGTGAACTAGGTGTTCAAATAAAATGCCATAACAAAAAAAAAAGCTATTTTTTAAAGCTATAATTTACAACAGCTCAAAAAAAACATTTTTTTGCCATATTGCTCAAAAAACGCCATAAACTCCCAGTTAAAACGTCACGCCAAAATAACTATTTTTTTGAGCTATAATTTACAACAGCTCAAAAAACCATTTTTTTAGCCATATAGCTCGCATTAAAACGCCGAGCTATAGCTCAAAAAAAACATTTTTTGAGCCATATAGCTCAAAAACGCCATAAGCTTAAGCTGAAAAGCTATTTTTTTAAGCTATAATTTACAACAGCTTAAAAAAATCATTTTTTTGAGCTAGCTCTCATTAAAGCCATATAGCTCAGAAAACGCCATAAGCTCTCAGTTAAAACGCGCAAAAAAAACTATTTTTTTGAGCTATAATTTACAACAACTCAAAAAAAACCATTTTTTTGAGCCATATAGCTCAAAAAACGTTTTTTTTTTTGTGTCTAACCGCCTAAATTAATATCTTTTGAGTTTAGAAAAATCATAATTTGTACTGTAAAAAACGTCGTAAAATGTGACAACTCGAGTTTCCGACTTTCATATTCGCATTTAATGCACGTTGACTTTGACTGTTTGGTTGATTGACTTGACTGACTTGTAACTGTGCACTTGTGTTATAATAAAACGTATTGTGTTTACATGATTATGTGTTTGATTGTATAACATGTCAAGAGACATAAACTGTTTAACATAGGAAAGAACCCGACGAAACACAAGTGTGTTTCGCCATAACCAATCTCGACGAAACAGATTTGTTTCGCCATCAACTATCTCGACGAAACAGGGTGTTTCGCCGAGCCCAGTTTCACCGAAGCCCAGTTCCGGCCCAACATGTTATTTCGAGTTTTAAAACGTGAAACAACATCAGTTTTACATCTGCTATCAAAACAACCGAAACCCTAGAGCCCTTTCTCTCCGGTGTGACGGCAGTTGGAGGTTCCCGAAGATATCTTTAGTGATCGATTCGTATTTCTCTTATTCCGGTTAGTGTGTGTTCGTTAATCGGTTTCATGTTTCTGTAATAGCTCGATTCATGTTTGTGTATATGTTTGAGGCGTGTTACTATTGTGATTATAAGATTATGATGATGATATAGATTTCGATATGCATGATGTTGTCGGATATATACAATTCTATACGAAACTTAATACGATTAAATACTCGGTTTTGGATATTATTTATATGATCTGGTTCTGAATACACATTAGCATCTTGATAGAGTTCGGTGATATGATGCTGTATGTTAATCGATATGTTGTACACATAAGCTAGGGTTCATGCTAGACGGTGATTCTTTGATGATTGAGTTATGACGATTCTAAGTGCACATTGATCTTCATATGATTTCTGTTATTGATGACGGCTGTTAGAATGGCTAGGGTTTCTGTGTTATTCGTAACTGATATAATTGATGTTCGACGTAACTGAACTGTTAGACGAAACAGAACTCTCGGCGAAACAGAATGTGTTTCGCCAAGGGTAATCGACGAATTAGAAGTTCTGTTTCACCAAAGGAGACCTCGACGAAACAATTGTGTTTCGCCAATGTATGTGTTTCGCCAATGTATGTGTTTCGCCAACATGTGTGTTTCGTCGAATTGTGTTTCGCCGATATGTGTAATCGGCACAGTAACTTGAGTTAATTCTGATAAGTGTTAACTGGAATATTTAACTGCTGTTAAGTGTAACCATCTTGTATATGATTGTGAATACGTGCTACATGTTTATACGTGAACAACTTGAACACAAACTGATTATGTATACATGCATACTCTAGGACGTGATTGATTTATTTGCGAGCACATACTTAGCATACCGAGCAAACCAAGGTGAGTTCACACAGCCAAGGCATGGGATTCTCGGGTTGGGAATCGGGTTGGATTATTTGAAATGGATAACTACTCATACTTACGCTATCGCTAGACTATAGACCATCGTCCTCAGGATAGTCAGGACACTTACGTAAAACCTATGTAACCAAGTATCTACCATTGTCTCCCGGGTCGGGAGGACACTTACGTAAAACCTACGTAAACTAATACCTACCATTGTCTTCCGGGTCGGAAGGACACTTACGTAAATCCTACGTAAACCCCACACGTACCACTGTCCTCAGGGAAGGGCACTCACGTAAATCCTACGTGACCTTGTACGTATTCCTGTTCTCGGATTAAGAAGAACACATGGTTGCAAATAGTCTAGTAAGTACAAACATGGGAAGCCCCCACTAGTAAAGATAAACGTGGGAAACCCCCACTAGTAATACATATGACCATGGGAAACCCCCACCATTAGTACGTATTTACATGGGAAGCCCCCACTAAATGCATGTATGATTTGTTATAACGAACTTACTTTCTATGAACTCGCTCAACTAGTTGTTGACTCTCTGATGCATGCCTTGCAGGACCTTAGGTACTTTTGGAGCTTCCACAGGAGGCGCGGTCGTTGTGGGCACGGATTTGTGGATCTTATATTGAAACATTAAACATTGAACTTATTACTTACGTTGGGTTTACATTTTATGCTTCCGCTATACACTTAACATGTTTTGTTGGAACACCTTTCATATCGTTTGGTTTAAATTACATTTAATTCTTATTACGTTTGATATGATTGGTGGCTTGATCCTGGTCAGTCACGCCTCCAAGCGGTGATACTCCGCGTGTGGATTTTGGGGGTGTGACAGATTGGTATCAGAGCCATTGGTTATAGAGAACTCGGTTTTAATAAGGGGAAAACGATTTTGTTAAAACCAGACTATAACCAGAACAGTGCTCAACGATCCACAACGACGCTTCGCTCCACGTGCAAGGCTCAACATCATAGGTACTACTATTCATGATTACTTTACCTACTTGCTAGAATTACATAGAACTTTGCTCGTGGTATGCTCAGATTACAGAACCTACTATATGTTATTGCTTGAGAATACTTGTGTGCTCACTCTCTTCGCACTATTCGCGAACCTCTCGCCCACATGTTCTCCTTGATGTCAAGATCATGAGTGGACGCGTTAACCTAACTCAAGCCCAGTTGGCGGCTTCGATCACTGAACAAGTTACTGCAGCACTCGCAGCTGCCCAGGCAGGAGGTGTAACCTGCCATCACCACTTACTCTAGGATCTTTAGATCCTACTCTTGTAACTCAACACTTGTGCTTAATTTTGATTACTCTAACGCACACGACAAGTCAACACGCTCAGCCACATGTATGCACATACAAGACTTTTATGGACTGTCGTCCTACTACTTTCAGCGACACTGAAGGAGCTGTTGGACTCCTCCATTAGTTCGAGGAACTCGAATCGGTCTTCGAGTGTGTGAATGACCCGAGGCTCGTAAGGTGAAATATGCCACTGATACTCTCAAAGGCACTGCGTTAACTTGGTGGAACGCGCAAGTTCAGATGTTGGGGCTGGCGGCTGCTAATGCCACCCCATGGAATGATTTTAAGGAACTGACCAAACGTGAATACAGTAGTTATGATGCCATCCACAAGCTGGAAGTGGAGTCCTTTAACAAGAAGATGACGGGGTCAGAGATAGAAGCGTACACGAAACGATCCAACAAACTGGCAATTTTGTGTCCAACTATGGTGGATCCTCGCATCAAGAGCATTGAGCTGTACCTCAAAGGATTAGTACCAGAAATTCAAAGTCATGTGATGACTGCTAATCTTGCTACTATTCAAGATGTTACTCATCTTGCTCATCGTCTCACAGACCAGGCGGTGGAACAGAACAAGCTGCCTAGACGTATTGGTGCTACTACTACTACTTCTGCTATTCCCAGTGACAACAAATGAAAGTGGGATGGAACCTCTAGCAAGGGTTCGACTACGATTCCGTCCCAGGCGCAGCAGTGAAAGATCGATGACAACCAAAGTCCTGGTCAGCAACCTTTTAGTAGTCAAGGGCAGGGTGGATACAAGGGAAACCACCCTAAGTGCAAACGATGTAACTTGCACCACAGCGGGCAGTGCAACCGAAATCATTGTCAATGATGCGACAAGCTTGGTCATGGAGCCAAAGATGGTAGAAACTCACATCCTGCAAGCCAGAACCAACAACAACAGATACAAGATCTATAGAATCAGCAGCAACAGCAGGGTAACAAGGGATGTTATCAGTGTGGTGCTGAAGGTCACTTCAAAAGACACTACCCACGGTTGAACCAGAACCAGAACCAGAACCAAGGAAAAGGGAACTAGGGAAGACAACAACGGGGGTAATAACGACGGCAATGGTGCCAGGGGTCGAGTGTTCGTGATTGGTCAGGGTGATACTAGGAATGACCCCAGCGTTGCGATGGTTCCGACATCGTCATTGGTATGGATTGGCTATCCCAACAGCAAGCAGAGATCCTATGCAAGGAGAAGATTATTCGTATTCCACGTTCTGGTAAAGAACCTCTCGAAGTTCAAGGCGACAAGAGTGGTGTCGTGAGTGGCATCATTTCTTTCTTGAAGGCTCAGAAGTGTTTACGAAAGGGCCACACAGCTGTTTTAGCTCTCGTTACGGATACATCGAAGATAGAGAAAAAGATTGAGGATATTCCTGTAGTACGCGACTTTCCTCAAGTGTTTCCAGAAGAGTTACCTGGGTTACCGCCTCATCGCCAGGTCGAATTTCAGATCGAGCTCGCTCCAGGAGCAGCACCCATAGCTCGAGCACCTTATCGCTTAGCTCCAACAGAACTGGAAGAACTGTCTAAGCAACTACAAGAACTCTTGGAAAAGGGTTTCATACGTCCTAGCTCTTCGCCCTGGGGAGCTCCAGTTCTATTTGTAAAGAAGAAGGACGGTACCTTCCGCATGTGTATAGACTACCGCGAATTGAACAAGGTAACTGTGAAGAATCGCTATCCTCTTCCACGCATCGACGATTTATTCGACCAGTTGCAAGGGTCGAGCTATTACTCGAAGATTGATCTAAGGTCAGGGTATCATCAACTGAGAGTCCGGGATGAGAACGTCTCCAAAACAGCGTTCAGAACACGCTACGGCCACTACGAGTTTTTGGTCATGCCTTTCGGGTTGACGAACGCGCCTGCGGTTTTCATGGATCTTATGAACAGGGTTTGCAAACCTTATCTAGACAAGTTCGTCATTGTTTTCATCGACGACATCCTGATCTACTCGAAGAGTCGGGAGGAACACGAGCAGCACTTACGACTTATTTTGGAACTTCTTCGAACGGAACAGCTATACGCTAAGTTTTCAAAATGCGACTTCTGGCTTCGTGAAGTCCACTTCTTAGGCCACGTGGTCAACAAGGATAGGATTCATGTTGATCCATCCAAGGTATATTCGATCAAGAACTGGCCTGCACCTCGCACACCAACCGAAATACGCCAATTCTTGGGTTTGGCGGGTTATTACAGACGGTTCATCAAAGACTTCTCGAAGATTGCACAGCCGCTTACGCTACTGACGCAGAAAGGTGTGGTTTACCGTTGGGGTAATGCACAGGAAACAGCGTTTCAGCACTTAAAGGATAGACTTTGTAGTGCACCAATCCTCTCATTGCCTGAAGGCACGGATGATTTTGTAGTCTACTGCGACGCATCTATCCAAGGTCTTGGATGTGTATTGATGCAAAGGGACAAAGTCATTGCTTATGCTTCGCGCCAACTTAAGATTCGCGAACGGAATTACACTACACACGACCTAGAGCTGGGAGCGGTCGTCTTTGCACTTAAGATATGGCGACACTACTTGTACGGTACCAAATGTGCTATCTACACTGACCACAGAAGCCTCGAACATATATTCAAACAGAAGGAACTGAATATGCGACAACGACGATGGGTCGAACTGCTAAACGACTACGAATGCTCAATCAGGTACCATCCAGGCAAAGCCAATGTTGTGGTTGACGCCCTCAGTCGAAAGGACACCGCGCCTAAGCGCGTGCGAGCTTTACAACTCACTATACAGTCTAGTCTTCCTTCCCAGATACGAAATGCTCAGGTAGAAGCATTGAAACCAGAAAACGTCAGGGCAGAAGCCCTACGTGGCTTAAGGCAACGCTTAGAACAGAAGGAAGATGGTGCTTATTACGTAACAGGACGCATTTGGGTCCCACTCTATGGTAACCTACGCGAGCTTGTAATGGATGAAGCTCATAAGTCTCGCTACTCGGTACATCCAGGTTCGGATAAAATGTACCACGATATCAAAACTACATATTGGTGGCCTAGCATGAAGGCCCATATAGCAACATACGTTAGCAAATGCTTGACTTGTGCGAGAGTCAAGGCAGAATACCAGAAACCATCAGGTCCACTCCAACAACCTGAGATACCACAATGGAAATGGGAACAAATTTCCATGGATTTTGTTACTGGCCTACCTAGATCGCAGCGCGGAAATGACACTATTTGGGTGATCGTGGATCGACTCACAAAGTCTGCTCACTTCTTGGCTATCAAAGAAACAGACAAGTTCTCTACCTTAGCAGACATCTATTTAAAAGAAGTGGTTTCGAGGCACGGGGTGCCAACCTCTATTATCTCTGATCGTGACGCACGTTTCACTTCAGAACTGTGGCAAGCAATGCACAAATCTTTTGGCTCTCGATTAGACATGAGCACAGCTTATCATCCTCAGACAGATGGGCAGTCTGAGCGCACTATTCAAACTCTAGAAGACATGCTTCGGGCGTGCGTAATTGACTTTGGCAATGGCTGGGAAAAACATCTGCCACTTGTGGAATTTTCGTACAATAACAGCTACCACACCAGCATTAAAGCTGCTCCATTCGAGGCATTGTACGGGCGTAAATGCCGATCACCTCTTTGTTGGGCAGAGGTGGGTGACAGTCAGATCACAGGTCCAGAAATGGTAGTTGATACTACTGAAAAGATTGTTCAAATACGACAACGCATGGCGGCAGCTCGTGACCGTCAGAAAGCATACGCAGATAAAGACAGGAAACTACTCGAATTCCAGGTTGGGGATCGAGTGCTACTCAAAGTTTCACCCTGGAAGGGTGTTGTTCGTTTTGGAAAATGAGGCAAGCTCAATCCGCGATACGTCGGACCTTTCTAAGTCATAGAGAAGTTAGGCCGAGTGGCCTACAGATTGAACTTACCAGCTGAACTCAGTGCAGTTCACAACGTCTTTCACGTGTCGAATCTGAAGAAGTGTCTGTCAGATGAGACCCACATAGTCCCTCTGAAAGAGCTCACTATTGATGAACAGTTACGATTCGTCGAGGAACCTGTTGAAATCACGGACCGGGATGTTAAGGTCCCCAAGCACACTAGAATACCTCTTGTACGAGTTCGTTGGAACTCCCGCCGTGGCCCAGAGTTCACCTGGGAACGCGAAGATCAGATGAAACTCAAATATCCCCAGTTATTCGGAACCAATGCAACTACTACCGAGGCTGAAGCTACTACTGCAGAATTTCGGGACGAAATTCCAAATCAACGGGGGGATGATGTGACACCCCAAGAAAACCAGTAATCTTCGCAAACCTGCTCGGGGAGCCGCGATACAATACAGGTAAACAACGTCACACCATTAGCTTTCCTCAGTAACCGCATGCTAAATTTCGGGACGAAATTTCTTTCAAGTTGGGGATAATGTGACAACTCGAGTTTCCGACTTTCATATTCGCATTTAATGCACGTTGACTTTGACTGTTTGGTTGATTGACTTGACTGACTTGTAACTGTGCACTTGTGTTATAATAAAACGTATTGTGTTTACATGATTATGTGTTTGATTGTATAACATGTCAAGAGACATAAACTGTTTAACATAGGAAAGAACCCGACGAAACACAAGTGTGTTTCGCCATAACCAATCTCGACGAAACAGATTTGTTTCGCCATCAACAATATCGACGAAACAGGGTGTTTCGCCGAGCCCAGTTTCACCGAAGCCCAGTTCGGCCCAACATGTTATTTCGAGTTTTAAAACGTGAAACAACATCAGTTTTACATCTGCTATCAAAACAACCGAAACCCTAGAGCCCTTTCTCTCCTGTGTGACGGCAGTTGGAGGTTCCCGAAGGTATCTTTAGCGATCGATTCGTATTTCTCTTATTCCGGTTAGTGTGTGTTCGTTAATCGGTTTCATGTTTCTGTAATAGCTCGATTCATGTTTGTGTATATGTTTGAGGCGTGTTACTATTGTGATTATAAGAGTATGATGATGATATAGATTTCGATATGCATGATGTTGTCGGATATATACAATTCTATACGAAACTTAATACGATTAAATACTCGGTTTTGGATGTTATTTATATGATCTGGTTCTGAATACACATTAGCATCTTGATAGAGTTCGGTGATATGATGCTGTATGTTAATCGATATGTTGTACACATAAGCTAGGGTTCATGCTAGACGGTGATTCTTTGATGATTGAGTTATGACGATTCTATGTGCACATTGATCTTCATATGATTTCTGTTATTGATGACGGCTGTTTGAATGGCTAGGGTTTCTGTGTTATTCGTAACTGATATAATTGATGTTCGACGTAACTGAACTGTTAGACGAAACAGAACTCTCGGCGAAACAGAATGTGTTTCGCCAAGGGTAATCGACGAATTAGAAGTTCTGTTTCGCCAAAGGAGACCTCGACGAAACAATTGTGTTTCGCCAATGTATGTGTTTCGCCAATGTATGTGTTTCGCCAACATGTGTGTTTCGCCGATATGTGTAATCGGCACAGTAACTTGAGTTAATTCTGATAAGTGTTAACTGGAATATTTAACTGCTGTTAAGTGTAACCATCTTGTATATGATTGTGAATACGTGCTACATGTTTATACGTGAACAACTTGAACACAAACTGATTATGTATACATGCATACTCTAGGACGTGATTGATTTATTTGCGAGCACATACTTAGCATACCGAGCAAACCAAGGTGAGTTCACACAGCCAAGGCATGGGATTCTCGGGTTGGGAATCGGGTTGGATTATTTGAAATGGATAACTACTCATACTTACGCTATCGCTAGACTATAGACCATCGTCCTCAGGATAGTCAGGACACTTACGTAAAACCTACGTAACCAAGTATCTACCATTGTCTCCCGGGTCGGGAGGACACTTACGTAAAACCTACGTAAACTAATACCTACCATTGTCTTCCGGGTCGGAAGGACACTTACGTAAATCCTACGTAAACCCCACACGTACCACTGTCCTCGGGGAAGGGCACTCACGTAAATCCTACGTGACCTTGTACGTATTCCTGTTCTCGGATTAAGAAGAACACATGGTTGCAAATAGTCTAGTAAGTACAAACATGGGAAGCCCCCACTAGTAAAGATAAACGTGGGAAACCCCCACTAGTAATACATATGACCATGGGAAACCCCCACCATTAGTACGTATTTACATGGGAAGCCCCCACTAAATGCATGTATGATTTGTTATAACGAACTTACTTTCTGTGAACTCGCTCAACTAGTTGTTGACTCTCTGATGCATGCCTTGCAGGACCTTAGGTACTTTTGGAGCTTGCACGGGAGGCGCGGTCGTTGTGGGCACGGATTTGTGGATCTTATATTGAAACATTAAACATTGAACTTATTACTTACGTTGGGTTTACATTTTATGCTTCCGCTATACACTTAACATGTTTTGTTGGAACACCTTTCATATCGTTTGGTTTAAATTACATTTAATTCTTATTACGTTTGATATGATTGGTGGCTTGATCCTGGTCAGTCACGCCTCCAAGCATTGATACTCCGCGTGTGGATTTTGGGGGTGTGACATAAAACACCCGGTTTAGAAAAAACGCGATGAAAAAAACTCAGTTGAAAACGCCATAAAACACTCAGTTTAGAAAAACTCCATGAAAATAACTAATTAAAACGCCATAAAAACACCTAGTTCAGAAAAACGTCATGAAAATACCTTGTCTAAAACGCCATAAAACACCCAGTTTAGAAAAACGCAATAAAACCCAGTTATTTTTTTTCGAAAAGTATATCAATAGTATACTCGCTGGAAAGATAAAAAAACGCTGAGTTTTATGGTGTAATTTTTTTTGAAAAATAATCACGTATAAAAAAGTTATTGTCGTTTAAATATGATGCGGGAAAATAGCATGTGAATGGCATGTGCACCTTTGTTTGGATCTTCCTATTTTACCCCTCCTGGAAGTTCTAAGGCCCCTATTATTTACAAAAATGTCACCGCATCAATCTCAGCCACAAACCACTAAGATCTTGTGGCTGAGAATCGTTCTTACCGTTTTCACACTTTGAGGGATTCTCTCCAGATCCTGTTCCATATTATATATATATATATTTACATCCTTTTAACAATATAAATAATATATGCCTCCAATAATAATATAGAGATAGTAGGTTCGACTCACTCAAGAAAAATAGCGGCAATTTTACTTCGATGACTGGCGGTCTACTCTACGCAACTGACTGATTGTTTCCTTATACTCTTTTTCACTTCATTTGCATCAGGACCTAGCTAGCAAAACACAAAATAATATAGTATAACACTAAAACTAAATAAAAACTATACAAAAATTATACGTTTTACATGGGACTAGCAAAACACAAAATAATATAGTATAACACTAAAACTAAATAAAAACTATACAAAAATTATACGTTTTACACGGGACAAATATGTGTATTTTACCATACATCAAATTCTTATTGTGATTACAAGAAAAAACAAAACGTCTACTAAGAATATCTAAAACTTGAGCGCACGGGTGTCCAAGACGATCATGCCAAGGTAACGTTATAGAAGCAAGGAAGCCGTCTTATGGCGGAAGTGTTGGTGGAGTGACCAGATGAGATTTCCCGTGCTATTGTGGTGGGAAAGTATTTGTTCAGTTTTGAGGTCCTCCAAGGAAAAAACAAAAGGATCAAATTCCATTCAGACATTATTATCACGGGTAAATCGCCATACAGATAAAAGGTTATTGATAATGTGTGGACTATAAAGGATGTTGGGTAAAATGTAGGTACACTTTTGGATGGGAAGGAAGCCGGTACCGGATCCCTCAATTGATAGAGAATGTCTGTTGCCACCCAAAAGTTTAATATTTACAGTAGATGAATCTAGGTGTTGAATCATACCTCCATTTTCATTGACTTGTCGTTCAACTCTAGTATCCGTTATTATGTTTCCATCAGTGTAGTTGAGATGCATAATGCTGAAGGCTGCATTCAAGTTCGAGGGGTTTAACGTGTCAAAAACAACACTTGTTGGTGGGCCTTGAGGAGCTGATGGTGGGTCGTAAGGCACTAGGACATGCTACTGTAACCAGCAAAGTGGCCGATGGCATGTTTGGTGGCTATTGGTTGGTTTGATTAGGCTGCCAAGTGGTTTGGGTTGAGTAAGGACATGGTCCAGGCCCATTATGGGAAGGTTTATATGCTACCGCATGAAGCTTAAATAATTTGGCCCAGGATGATTAAGTCACTTTTCACCATCAAGAATTCTGATCTTGGTTTGAATGTTTGTAATGTTGGGGAAATTCGAAATTGCTTGGATAAATCTGAAGTCGTGTAATCACTTTCAAATCAAACAATTGGAGTGGCTACCAATCTTTGATCAGATAAAATCAGAATTGATTCTAGATTTCTGTATGAGAATTTGGTTGAGAGAATTTTGAGGGATTCTCACGAACTGCAAATTCGTCTAGTGTAACAACTCTCATCAAAACTATTATTTCTTATTATATTTTGTCCAATAGGAAACCCTAATTGAGACCCCCAAGTAATCCTGCATAAATCCTAGAATTTTCAGAACAATTGGAATCAGGATCAGAGCCCCTAAAACTCAAGGGGGAATTCCCTAAATGACGTTTATCCCTTCAAAACTATTATAAAACACGTATTTACGAAAATTCCGACTCACCAAGGCTATACAAGACACGAGGCTACCCTAGGCTAGGGGGTATGCCCCGCGACACGCGACAGGGACAGGGGAACCCTCCGCGACACGCGGGAGGTTCCAATTTAGGCTATAAATTCTGGGGCTTGGGACTTGAACTGTTTGCATGTTACGACGTTAAAATTTGTTACGTACAATTACTTATACGCTGTTTCTTTCAAAACACACACTGTCTTGAACCTTTGCTGCAATAACAGGGTAATAACTCAATCGCTACTACGATTCAATGTCCGATCGATTAAAACTATCCAATGGATGTTTAAGTGCTGCCCACATTAGGGTTATGCTTTGTCATTCGTCGTGAATTCGATGGATGTTTAAGTATCGCGCTTTGTCATTCGTTGTGAAGGTTTAATCTCGTGAGTTATCGTAAATGTTGTATTAGTTACTAACCTAGTTCGCATGCATTGAATTAGGTTAAACAAGCTAATCAGTAGGCTAAGCTCTGTTCATATAAATCTGCAATGTGAGTCATTCTCTTTTTATCAAAAGCATTTTAAAATACTCCATTTTCAAATGTTATAACTACAGGGTGTAAGTCGTGGATATCTTGAATCACTGGCTAGTGGGGTATTGTGCACATTACTAATTTTCTCCCGGTTAAGTTCATTGACTAACCGGGATAATCATCACTACTTGGGGTGGGACCCAATAGTGGTATGACCATCGTCACCATTGTGACACGGCGCCAGATAAAAATAAGATAGAAGCCATTGTAATCGCTCTTATGCTGTAATTTATAACTATGTGTCATTTTATGCAAATTGAGTGACTCGCCAGCATTTCCCCGCTGATAAAATATTTTTAAAACATGTTTCAGGCGACCTGCTGTAAATAAAGGAAAACGTGCTACGGAGCACTATCAAGCTTGAAGAGGTGGCTCAGTTAAAAATAAATAAACATGTTTTAATAAATCAGGGAATTTCCTAGTTAAATTCCTCTACTGTAAATTACGGGGTTTATCTCCAAATTATGAAATAAAATAATTGGGCACTTGAGTTTTTTTTAAAGATCTTGTTAAACATCTTCCGCTGTCACATTATTGATACCGCGGGTTCCTGTCCGCGGCTCCTGACCGGGTCAAACCGGGGCTGGGGCCGTGACAGGAAAAGGTGGTATCAGAGCCACTGATTTAAGCCAATTAAGTATTTAAGAAAATACTTAATTTTACTGATTGCCATTTTGTGATTATGTGTTTTATTATTTGAATATTTATTTCAGTATGGGTAAACAAAGACTTTCGGATATCTACCATAAATTAGATACTTCACCGAAAGAAAAAGGAACTTCATCCTCAAAATGCCCAACAAATACTGTGGAAGGAATATTTGTTCGAAATGCACAATATGAGGAACCACTTTCTCCTAATAAAAGAAGTTTGATTATTAGGAAAAGTCAGGAGAAAATAAAGAAGTCACAATCAAAAGAAGTGAGGGTTAAACAGGAAACCCAGAAACTAGACAGTAACCCACCATGGGAAGATGAATTAGATGAAAAATGGGCTGATCTTTATATGTTAGCCACTGTAGCAGTAAATGCAAAACTTTAAATAATCTGACCTCATATTAGCACCCATATCATCTACAATCCAGAAACTCTAAAAGAAATTTTTTTTCCAGTAAATAAATAAGTTAAAAGAAACCCTAGTCTGTTTTAATTTTCAGTTGTCCTTTGTATTAAATTAGTCACACGGTATGCAATAATACTTGAATGTTTATTTGTGAAATTTTAACTTAGCATCTGTGTGTATTTTTGCATATATGCTAAACAGCATGAATGACTTATCTGAAGCCCTTCAAAATCTAAATCTCTATCCGGTGAAAATAGAGGTTTCTAGAGATTTTACTGGTTATATACCCGATATAGAAGAACCTATGGAATTCAACGCTCCACCTCTGGAGAAACCAAAGCCTAAGAAAAGGAGAAGATTTGTAGGCTGGAGACGTGTACGCAGGAGGAAACCGGCAACGAGAAGGATTCCCAAAATAGAGAATCCCATAGATAAAGGAAAAGGGATTGAGATCGGGGAAGGTGTTAGGAAAAAAAATGGAAATTGGGGAAAGCTCAAGGCAGGTTGAAGAATTGCCATTACAAGAGGAGTTGGATCAAATACTGGCAGGCTGTGATATCATTAGTCCTATTCATACCAACCTTTACCCTTATCCTGCTGAAACCCAACTTCTAATCAATTTGGAACCAGCCATCCCAGAACCTATAATCCACACCCAACCTCTAGGAATGGATGAGTGGTGGACCAATGATTGGCAGTTCCAAAACCTTCTCAATAACCCTTATACCTTTTTCCCTCAGTTCGACCCAGAACCTATACCAAACCCTCCAATGAGCAATGAAAATTTAGCTGAACTCCGCCACTTTGGCGAAGAGCTGATAGGTGCAGGAAATAGGATCAGGGAGGTAGGATAACAGATCTCCTGGAAGTACGACGAGAGGGAACGTCGTTACTGAAATACCAACTGATGAGGGATAGTGGGGTTGTGAAACTGTGATTGTATAATAATAATAATAGTAAAATATAACCTTGTAAAAATAACTACAAATAAAACTTTGTAAAATAATGGTGTGTATGATGCATAATATATATAAAATTGGATTTGAGGAATTGATAATTTTGGGTATATACATGTTGTGAAATTTGTATGATTGTTTTGTGTATAATTGTTATTTATTTTATACTAATAAATTATGTATATTAATTACCAGATGGAAAACGCTAATAATGAACCAGTTAATGAAGTTAATCAATCTGAGCAACACCCGGAGGATCAATTTATGACTAGGCAAGATATAGAAAATATCGTTACTCAAGGAATAGCCAAAGCTATTCCAGCAATCCTTGCTGCTGCCCAGAAACCTGTTGAGCCTCAACAAATTGTTCCTAGCAAACGTACTTCTGAAGATAACTTCAGTAATAGTATAAACGGAGGCGGTAATCGTACTAAAAATAATGATCCACGGCAGGTCCCGCTCCCTAAGAAAATGAAAGCTGCAACACCTGGTTGCACTTACAAAGAATTTCTTGCTTGTAAACCAGCCGAATTTGCAGGCAATGAAGGGGCTACCGCGGCACTGCGTTGGTTGGAGAAAACCGAAGCAGTAATTACAATAAGTAAATGTGCCGAGGACGACAAGGTCATGTACGCATCAAATCTTTTCAAAGAAGGGGCGCTAGAATGGTGGAATACGGTACTTCAATCCAAAGGAAGAAATATGGCCTATGCCATGAGTTGGGAAGAATTTAAGCAATTAATAGAAAGAAAATTTTGTCCCGAATACGAAAAAGAACAAATGGCAAACAAATTCCTGAATCATCGAATGGTGGATGTAAACTGTCGAGGGTATACTTCGACATTCTTCGAATATGCGAGAGTGGTACCAACACTAGCTTCGCCAGAACCAGTACTTATTTCCCGCTATATTTGGGGATTGATTGGTGAAATCCGTAATATCATCAAGGCTGCGAAACCCCGCACGATTGATGATGCGGTGGATTTAGCCAACACCCTAACTGACGAACTGGTACGGACGAGAGAAGAAAATAGAAAGAAGGAAGTAGCTCAAAAGATTACCCAAGGATTTCGTATGGGTAATCGTAACAATTTTAAGCGAAAGGGAACCGGACAATCTTCCACTGGTCCATTTTGCAATTCTTGCAAAAGGAAGCATTTTGGAAGATGTAAAGGATATTGCAATTTTTGAAAAATTCCAGGACATCAAGAAGAAGACTGCAGGAGGAAGAAATTCACAATCTGCTACAACTGTGGAGAAACTGGGCATCTTAGGCCAGACTGCCCAAAACTGAACAAACCAGCTGACAACAAAGCTAAACCTGCAGAAGGAGCAAAAAGGAATGTAAGAGCCTTTCAACTGACGACTCAGGAAGCTGAACTGATTCCAGATGTGATATCTGGTACGTTCCTAGTTCACAACGTTTACGCAAAAGTATTATTTGACTCTGGTGCAAACCAAAGTTTTATAAATACTTCATTCTGCCAAGCTCTTAAAATACCCTTAACCAACCTTAGGCAGATTTTTACAGTCGAAACGGCAGATGGGAATTCTGTTAACATAGATAAGGTTTTGCAAAAAGAAAATATAGAACTTTCAGGTCATAAATTTTATGCAAAACTATTACCAATGAATTTAGCTGGATTCGATGTTGTGTTAGGAATGGATTGGTTAGTAGCCAACCATGCTCGAATCCTTTGTGATAAGAACTCTATAGAAATTCGAGCACCTACCGGAGAAATAATCATGGTTACAGGAGATAAGCCGCGAAAACCCATGAAGTTCATTTCAGTAATGAAAGTTGCTAGTTATGAACGAAAACAAGGAATAGTGTATGATTTCGGTAATCATTAGCACTAAGGGTAAGGAACTTAAGGAAATTTCAGTAGTATCAGAATACCCGGATGTCTTTCCGGAAGAACTACCTGGATTACCACCCAACAGGGAAGTAGAATTTAGGATTCATCTAATTCCTGGAACTACACCGATAGCCAAGGCACCTTATCGGTTAGCACCCACTGAAATGCTAGAATTGAAGAAACAATTAGATGAATTACTAAGTAAAGGATTTATACAACCTAGTTCATCCCCGTGGGGAGCACCAGTGTTTTTTGTAAAGAAAAAGGATGGTTCGATGAGAATGTGTATTGATTATAGAGAATTGAATAAGGTTACAATTAAGAATCGATACCCATTACCTAGGATTGATGATCTTTTCGATCAACTTCAAGGAGCTATATATTTTTCTAAGATCGACTTACGCTCTGGATATCATCAATTGAAGGTACAAGAAGAAGACATACCTAAGACTGCTTTCAGAACTAGGTATGGTCATTACGAGTTTACAGTCATGCCCTTCGAATTAACGAATGCACCTGCAGCATTCATGGACATGATGAATAGAATCTGTAAACCGTATTTGGATAAATTTGTAATTGTCTTTATCGACGATATACTTATTTATTCCAAAAGTCAGGACGAGCATTGTAAGCACCTGCATGCACTCTTAACTTTGTTAAGAAAAGAAAAACTTTACGCCAAATTCTCGAAGTGTGAATTTTGGCTGCAAGAAGTGCAATTCCTAGGACACATGGTGAATCACGAAGGTATTCATGTAGATCCTGCTAAGATAGAGGCAATTACCAAATGGAAAGTCCCTCAGTCAGCCATGGAAATTAGAAGTTTTATAGGTTTAGCCGGATACTATAGACGGTTTATTAAGGATTATTCCAAGATAGCTGTACCATTAACTAAGCTAACCTGTAAAGCAGTCAAGTTTGAATGGGGACCTAAGCAAGAAGAAGCCTTTAGGATTCTAAAGCAAAAGTTAACAAATGCCCCAATCCTAGCTTTACCAGAAGGGACTGAAGATTTTGAAGTTTACTGTGATGCTTCAAAACTAGGATTAGGATGTGTGCTAATGCAACGCAAGAAGGTAATTGCGTATGCTTCAAGACAATTGGAAAAGCACGAGGAAAACTATACGACTCATGACTTAGAGTTAGGTGCCATAATTTTTGCCCTTAAGATTTGGAGACATTATTTGTACGGAAGTAAGTTTACTGTCTATATGGATCACAAAAGTTTAAGATATATATTTGGGCAAAATAAGTTAAACATGAGGCAAAGAAGATGGATGGAAATCCTAAGTGACTACGACTGTGATATTCAGTATCACGAAGGGAAAGCAAATGTAGTTGCTGACGCCTTAAGTCGTAAGTACCATGAGAAATAACGACGGGTTCGTGCTCTTAGATTAAATCTACAATTAGATTTAATGGAACAACTAAAGCATTTTCAAGAAACAGCAATCAAGGATGATGTTGAAGGAATGAAAGGACGAATAAAAGAATTAGAACAAGGAGCTGATGGAATTTGGAGATTCCACAAAAGAAGAATTTGGGTACCTAAGCAAGGAGAATTACGAGATAAGATTTTAGAAGAAGCCCATAAATCTAGGTATACCATGCACCCTGGAAACAATAAAATGTACCAAGATTTAAGAAACAACTTTTGGTGGATAGGAATGAAAAAGGACATAGCTCGATATATTTCTAAGTGTCTTACTTGTTCACAAGTTAAAGCGGAACACTAGAAACCTTCAGGTCTACTACAACAATTAGAAATCCCGGTATGGAAATGGGAACTCATAACAATGGACTTTGTTACTAAGTTACCCAAAACCATAAAGGGTAATGACGCGATTTGGGTAATTGTGGATCGATTAACCAAATCAGCTCATTTTCTACCCATGAAGGAAACCTTTAGTATGGAAAGGTTAGCCAAATTGTATGTAGATGAAGTCGTATCCTTACATGGAGTTCCACTCTCCATTGTATCAGATAGGGACAGTCCTTTCACTTCCCACTTCTGGACAAGTTTTCAGAAAGCAATGGGAACCCGATTAAATTTAAGTACGGCATATCATTCACAAACAGACGGGCAAAGTGAAAGGACGATACAAACCCTGGAAGACATGCTCCGAGCATGTGTAATAGATTTCGGTGGAAACTGGGACGATCACTTACCTTTAATTGAATTCTCCTATAATAATAGTTATCATGTAAGTATCGAAGCTACCCCGTTCGAAGCACTATATGGACGAAAGTGCAGAACTCCAGTATGCTGGGCAGAAATAGGAGAAAGTCAGTTATCAGGTCCTGAAATAGTGCAAGAGACTACCGACAAGATTACTCAAATCAAGAAAAGACTAAAGACTGCTCGAGATCGTCAAAAGAGTTATGCAGACAATAGACGGAAGCCGTTGGAATTCCAAGTTGGAGATAGAGTACTGTTAAAAGTTTCTCCTTGGAAAGGAGTAGTTCGATTCGGTAAGAAAGGAAAGCTGAGTCCAAGGTACGTAGGACCATTCCCAGTAATTCAACGTATAGGACCAGTTACTTATCGTTTACAACTACCAGAAGAGTTAGCTGGAGTACATAATGTATTTCATGTATCCAATCTAAAGAAATGTCTATCTGACGAATCCCTGGTAGTACCTCTTCAAGACGTAGAAGTAAATGAAAAGCTAAAATTTGTTGAGAAGCCAATACAAATAGAAGACCGAAAGATCAAGTTTCTCAAACACAAACGACTAGTGCTGGTCAAGGTCAAGTGGGATTAAAAGAGAGGACCAAAATACACTTGGGAACTGGAATCAGAGATGAAGCGAAAATATCCTCATTTATTCCAGTAAATCTCGAGGACGAGATTTTTATTAAGGTGGGGAGGATGTAACAACTCTCATTAAAACTATTATTTCTTATTATATTTTGTCCAATAGGAAACCCTAATTGAGACCCACAAGTAATCCTGCATAAATCCTAGAATTTTCAGAACAATTGGAATCAGGATCAGGGCCCCTAAAACTCAAGGGGGGTATTCCCTAAATGACGTTTATCCCTTCAAAAATGTTATAAAACACGTATTTTCGAAAATTCTGACTCACCAAGGCTATACAAGACACGAGGCTACCCTAGGCTATGGGGGGGTATGCCCCGCGACACGCGACAGGGACAGGGGAACCCTCCGCGACACGCGAGAGGTTCCAATTTAGGCTATAAATTCTGGGGCTTGGGACTTGAACTGTTTGCATGTTACGACGTTAAAATTCGTTACGTACAATTACTTATACACTGTTTCTTTCAAAACACACACTGTCTCGAACCTTTGCTGCAATAACAGGGTAATAACTCAATCGCTACTACGATTCAATGTCCGATCGATTAAAACTATCCAATGGATGTTTAAGTACTGCCCACATTAGGGTTATGCTTTGTCATTCGTCGTGAATTCGATGGATGTTTAAGTATCACGCTTTGTCATTCGTTGTGAAGGTTTAATCTCGTGAGTTATCGTAAATGTTGTATTAGTTACTAACCTAGTTCGCATGCATTGAATTAGGTTAAACAAGCTAATCAGTAGGCTAAGCTCTGCTCATATAAATCTGCAATGTGAGTCATTCTGTTTTTATCAAAAGCATTTTACAATACTCCATTTTCAAATCTTATAATTACAGGGAGTAAGTCGTGGATATCTTGAATCACTGGCTAGTGTGGTATTGTGCATGATGTGTGCAAAATGCAACATATAAATTACATCAATTGTGGCATAAAACTAACCCTTTTTTAGTACTAATGTTGGAAAAAGTGTGCTTTTGTCTTCCTTTTGTGTTTTCAGGATTAAATGAGCTCAAATTAACAAAAGAAGCAAAAAGACATCAAAATCTAACATGAATACAAGAAAAGGAACAAGACGTGACATGCCCGACCCCACGACAGCATCTTCCCAAGCAAAACAAGATAACAGAAGACTGAACACGCCCCGTGCTCAGCCAGCACGGGGGCGTGCCCAAGTGTCAGCAGAAAAGACAAGGTGGTAGAAGCTTCTATTGCCCACCACGGGGCCGTGCTCAGCGGACACGGGGCCATGGTCAACTATAAGATTCGCACAATCCAAGCAAATCTTCATAGTACAAAGATTCTTCTGCACACGGGGTCATGCTCAGTGGACACGGGGGCGTGGTCAACTAATAAGACAAGCTGCATTAAATGAAGAAAGAGAAGGATGTGGACACGGGGCCGTGCCCGAGCTTCTGTTCAGCCTATAAATAGGAGTGCTTGGCTCAAGCTCAAACCATCCCTTGGCACACCACCTCTCTCACACTTCACCCACCACCCACCACCACCATAACACCATCATCCACCACCATCATCCATTGTCCATCGTAGAGTGTGTGAGTCGTCTCGGGATCCAAGATTGATCGTAAGAGTTCTTGACAATCAAGGCCATGTTTGCCTAAGTCTCTTACATCACTTGGTGAAGACAAGTGTCTAGTGTAATACTTTTTATTTCTAATCTTTTTGCACTTTTTACTTGGTTTTGTATTAATGACTTTAATAACTAGTTTCTTATGTTGAAGGTGATTCTTCCTTATCGTTTGTCCGTGGTGTCTTGGCATTATTTTACTGTCTATATAAAATAAAAGATTTTCACCATTCATATCTCCACGGTCTATATGGAGGTATGTTGGCTACCTGGTCGGGGGTTAAGGGAACGGTTTGGTAAGAGTCTTGCCATTGTTCAGCGTTTAGAGGTCCTGCAATGGACCTGGGTCAAATTTAGTAGGACCTCCTTCAATACTTAACGGTATTGGATGGCGGGGGTCCAAACTCTTTGATCCGCTCATAAGTTAACTACTATTAATACTATAACCCGGCTATTTAGGACTGTATCTCTGCTGACTCAGACTACTTAGTCGAGGGTAACGTCACCTTCAAAAGAGGGGCCTACCATAATTTGCATTAATAACTTAATTAATTATCTTTCAATAATCCGACCCTTTAGGATTGTATCCTTGCTGACTCAAACTACTGGGTTGAGGGTAACGTCACCTTCAAAAGAGGGGCCTACTACAATAACTAAGATAATCTCTTAAATAAGTGCAAAAGTGTGGAAATAATCAAAGGTTACACTATACACGAGTCGGAACCAAGTGATTCATCTTGTCTATCTGTTTTTCTTTTATTTTTATTTTCAGCAATTTTATTTTTCTTAGCTTAAAACATTTTTTTCTAACTTTTTGATTTGATTAGACGTTGAGGATAAACCGGTACTAAAAGCTCTTGTGTCCTTGGACGACCTCGGTATCTTGCCAACACTATACTACGCTCACGATGGGTGCACTTACCCATATGTGTGTTTAGTGTTAGTAAAATATCGTGTTTTATAAATTTAAAACTTGACTAAAAAGTGTTAAAGGGGCTTAAAATATACACCTAATATATATAACACTTCACACGCATCAGTGCACATTACTAATTTTCTCTCGGTTAAGTTCATTGACTAACCGGGATAATCATCACTACTTGGGGTGGGACCCAATAGTGGTATGACCATCATCACCATTGTGACACGGCGCCAGATAAAAATAAGATAGAAGTCATTGTAATCGCTCTTATGCTGTAATTTATAACTATGTGTCATTTTATGCAAATTGAGTGACTCGCCAGCATTTCCCCGCTGATAAAATATTTTTAAAACATGTTTTAGGCGACCTGCTGTAAATCAAGGAAAACGTGCTATGGAGCACTATCAAGCTTGAAGAGGAGGCTCAGTTAAAAATAAATAAACATGTTTTAATAAATCAGGGAATTTCCTAGTTAAATTCCTCTACTGTAAATTACGGGGTTTATCTCCAAATTATGAAATAAAATAATTGGGCACTTGAGTTTTTTTAAAGATCTTGTTAAAAATATTCCGCTGTCGCATTATTGATACCGCGGGTTCCTGTTCGCGGCTCCTGACCGGGTCAAACCAGGGCTGAGGCCGTGACATCTAGGGTTTTTCAAAATCGTTTGAGATAACGTATTTGCAGTTTTCCACAATTGCTTGCAGTTTTCATTTTGAACAAAAACACCTTTAGTCCCTCATTTTCGAAATTTAATTTCTGCCAGGGGCTCTGCCCCTTCGACCCCGCTTCTCTCGGGGGCGCTGCCCCCTTGGATCCCCCGTTAGTCCCGATGACATTCAAATAAGCGTGCACTCTTATTTGTATGTGTCGTAACCCCCGATCCCTTATCTGTCCCGGGAACGGGCGGACGCGAACTCAGATTTTTGGTGGTATCAGTCAATTAATTTGGCAGCGGAATTTACATCAGGACCGTAGTTAGGAAATGTTTATCAGAGTAAAACCACCATATTTTTATATTAATAACCACATGGGTAAAATCAAGTTTCTTATTATAATACATTTATAGGAACAAAATCCTATTTTATTGAATTTAAAACATTTCTTATTAGATAACTTTTATAGCCACTTATTTTCCAAGCCGTCAGTGCTCTCGAGCTGGCTTTTTCCCAGTTGGCTTTCACATTGTGTTACCTGAAACATGTTTTAAAAATATTTTGTCAGCGGGAAATACTGGTGAGTGAATCCCAATTTAATCAAAACGAGTTTTATCAATTACCACAGTATTGAGAGCGATTACAATGTTTATATCTACACAATTACCCATTCAGTACTTGCCACTCGACCGTATCTATGGCTATGGTCATATCACACATTGGCTACTCGTCGTCCAATTGTGAAGGTTATCAAGTAATGTATACAAAACCCCATAATACCGGCGATAATTGAAGAATTACTCGACTCACATACTGGTAATATGATAATAACAATTGAGGTTTTATAAAACAGTTGACACGAAAAGGAGATTACTCACATTGCTATCTTAGGCTTCTCGTAAGGGTTTCCTGGATATAATCAATAATTTATACAAATGTACATTGGTTAGTATCATAACCCTTTGAAAATATTAATGATACCTTCCCCTAGACGGCATTCCAACAACTACGTCGGGCAGAACCACGACAGTTGTTACGGAACCCTAAATCAATCGGGTAGCGTATCTAATACGTAACCGGGGTTATAATACTTACAACGAGGCAGGGCTTCGCTAATTAGGGGGTATTATGCCCGAAGATTATTATTATTCTTCAGAAAGTCGAGATTGAGAAAGAAAGTGAACGAATTGAAATGAAATCCGAAGCCTGCTATTTATAGTTATGATATTGAGTCCTGTCGCGGCCCGCGTAATAGACAAGGGACCCTTACGCGGCCCGCGTCAACATGTGGTCAACGTAATAGCTTGTCCCGGTCATCCTATAGACCGCCACGATGATGACACGTGTCGTCCTCTGGGTGTATCCGCGTTTCATGGTCTCTCGCGGCCCACGTAAGAGTGAGCTTAAACTTACGCGGCCCGTCTCAACTAAAGAAATTTGCGCAGTCAATACCAGCCTTAATACCGCCCGCGTAATAGGATGGGTGGGTCTACGCGTCCCGCCTCAGCCCTATATTTCTTGTTTTTGATTTATTTAATAACTATAATATAATTCGGGCTCGGTTTTCACATACGGGGTGTAATATAAAACATATTGGGACATTTATAATATACTTGAGTGTCGGAAATATTCGAGAGTGTCGGTTTTCTGGAGGGTTGTTACATTCTCCCCACCTTGTTTTAGAGCTCGTCCTCGAGATCTACTGGAACAAGTGTGGATATTTTCTTTTCATTTCAGATTCAAGCTCCCATGTGTATTCAGGTCCTATTTTGGAGTCTCATTTCACTTTGACTAAAACTAATCTCTTGTGCTTGAGATTCTTGACTTTCCTGTCATTTCCTCTGGCAGTTGTAGCTGATAGGCTACAGGTTCTATTCTTCTAATAATCTTAAGAGGGTTATTATACTTGGGACTTAGCTTTCCCCGTTTGATGAATCTTACTACTCTTTTCCAAGGATTCAATAATACTAGCTTTATTGGCTATTAACCAATTCATTCCTAAAACAACATAGAATCCTACCAGATTCATGGAATACAGGTTTGCAATAAATTTCTGATTTAAAATTTCTATTCTTGCTCCCTGCAAGATTTCGGAAATCTTAACGGTTTCTCCATTAGCTGTCTCTACTAAGCATTCTTGTGGTAGTTTAGTTAATGACTGATTTAAAATTTTGCAAAACGAAGTATTAATAAAACTTTAGTTTGCACCAGAGTTAAATAATACTGTAGCAAAATATCATTAACTAAAACATACCAGTGATCACATCCGGGATCATCTTTGCTTCTTCTGCCGTCAGAACAAATGCTCTAGCATTTTTAATGTTCTTGTTGTTCGTAGCTGGAGCTAATTTTGGACAATTTGGCTTGATGTGACCTTGTTCTCCACAGTTATAGCATATTCTGCTGTTTTTCTTCCTGCAGTCTTCTTCCTGGTGTCCCGATATTTTGCAGAAGTTACAGTATATGGAGCATCTTCCCGAGTGCTTTCTTTTGCAATACCTACAGTAGGGTGCAGAGGTAGAACCTATATCTTTCTCACGATTAAAATTTCCAGAGTGAAATTCTTGTGTAAGCTTCTGGGTTAGGTTCCTTTTCTGATCTTCTTCTCGGGTACGGACTAATTCATCAGTTAAGGTAGTTGCTAGTTCTACAGCTTCTTCTATAGTTTGAGGTCTAGCTGCTTTGACTACATGTCTTATTTCTCCAATTAATCCCCATATATAACGGGAAATTAACACCGGTTCTGGTGAAGCAAGAGTTGGCACTATTCTAGCATATTCGAAGAATAACTTAGTGTACCCTTTGCTATCCACACCAGTCATCCTAAGGTTTAAGAATTTGTTTGCAATCTGTTCCTTTTCATTGGGTGGGCAGAATTTCCTTTCCACCTTGTCCTTAAACTCCTCCCATTCCATATTGTAAGTTCTATCAATTCCCTTAGTTTGGAGGATAGTGTTCCACCATTCTAAGGCTGAGTTCTTAAACAGATTAGAAGCAAACAGTATTTTATCTTCTTCTGCGCACTTGCTTATTCTTAAGACTGCCTCAGTCTTTTCTATCCAGCGTAGGGTTGCAATGGCCTCTTCGTTGCCCGAGAATTCCATTGGTTTGCAGGACCAGAATTCTTTGTAAGAACAACCATAAGGCATGGTTCTTCTTCTTTTTGGAGTGGGTGCTTGAAGTAAGGGTCCATTGTTTACGCTGTGTTCTGGTTCAACTGGTCGCTTACTGCTATGTTTACTCTTGTTATCAGCATCCTTAACAGTTTGAAGAATAAATGGCATTGCATCTATAATTCCTTGTGCTACTATGTGTTGGATAGCACTATTATCCACTTGATTTCCATTGTTATTGATGCTAGGATTCTCATTAACCAAGTTAATGTTACTCTGGTTATCATTATTCAGATTTCCTTGATTTACTTCGTCGGCCATCAGAAATTTTTTTTTTAACATCTACCAAGTATTAATATCATAGAATAATATTTAATATAGTAAATCACATAATACGCAATTTTAGTCAAAAGTGTCGATCATTGCGATTTTACTATATTCATCTATTACACACCAATACTGAAATTAAAATTTACAATACCAACTGAAATAAATAATAATAGGCATCCGTACACATATTTATTTTATTTTATTATTATTATTACTATTACCGTTGTCACGGCCCCCGACCCACCCAGGACGGAATCGGGAGTCACGAGCAGCCCAGTGGTACCGGTGATTATTTTGAAAACGTTGCAGCGGAAATCTTATCAGGACCGTGAGTTAGGAAAAATATCAGAGTTTAGAAAACACCGGATTTTATTTATTAAATAGATGGGATAAACCCATGTTTTACAATGGTAGCTTTAATAAAGATAAATTTGATTACATAAAACAATATTTCTTAATTTGATTTAATTAATAAAATAAGCCACTTCTTGAAGTCTTTCAGTGCTGTATCCATCTTTTACTCCAATCTACTGTAATTACCTGAAACATGTTTGAAAAAGGTTTTGTCAGCGGGAAATACTGAGTGAGTTCATTCATTTTACTAAAACGAATCATTTGTTATCAACCAACTACCCACAGTATTTGTCACTCGACCGGATCTGTGACTTTAGTCATATCACCATTGGCTGCCCCAATGAATGACGTATATCACTGTTAGGGCTTATTTGCCTAACCTGTGTTAGGGCTTATTAGCCTAACCCCGTGAGAAATTAATATTGTGCACAATACCCCACATACCGGCTGTAAATTGGTGATTACAAAGACTTAATCCCTGTAATTATAACATTGAAAATAAACATGCTTTTGAAAGTAATTTTGATAAAAAGAGAATGACTCACATTATAATCATGCAGATTTATACAGGCAGAGCTTAGCCTATTGATTTAGCCTTGTAACCTAATGCACATGAACTAGGTAGTTAACTTAATACAGCATTTACGATAACTCACGAGATTAAAACCCTCACAACGAATGAAAAAGTGCAATCACTTAAACATCCATCGGATTCACAACGAATGACAGAGTATTTCCCAGATTCGGGTGGTACTCAAACATCCTGTCGGAATCACGACTAATGACAAAGGATAGCACTTAAACATCCATCGATCGGACATTGAATCGTAGCAGCGATTGAGTTAATACCCAGTATCGTAGCAGAATTCGAGCTAGTGTGTGTTTGGTAGTAAATTGTGAATATCTGAACATACGAAATGAATTTGAACGTCGAACGAACGCAGGAATTCAAGTCCCACACCCCTCTATTTATACTTGAAAAATGGTTCCCTCGCGTGTCGCGACAGGAACATATGCGCCTGTCGCGTGGCGCGACGGGTTACTTTTTATCATATGGTTGCCACGTGTGTTTGGAGCTCGGCTGAGTCGACGGAAATGATAAATTCAATTTTGACAGCAAAATATATGGATAATTGTCAATAGAGAAAACCCCCCCTGAGTTTTAGGGGTCCTGATCCTAATTCTGATTGTTCTGAAAATTTTAGGAATTGTGTAGTATTACTTGGGTGTCTCAATTAGGGTTTCTTATTGTACAAAATATATATAATAAGAAAATAATAGTTTTAATGAGAGTTGTTATGGTTTGGAATAAAAAGGAATAAAATGGTGAGAAAAGGGAATAGACCCACTTTGTAACTTTAGGGTTCAACTAGAAAATCTCCTGGCAAAATCTTTTGAGCTATTTAAAAATATATAATGCACTCGTGTTAAGTATAATACCCCTAATTCAACATTGTCCCTATGTCACGAGACAGAACCCCAACAACTTAGTCGGGCAGAGCCCTGACATGTTATGAGGCTCAGATCAATAGGAAAGGGTAGCGGTGATCGGGAGTTAAAAGACTTAAAACGAGCCAGAGCCTTATTATTATTTAGGTGAAAAATAAAATAAAATGAAAGCTAGAAGATAGCAAGAGAGAGAGAGAGAGTTTGTAGCAAAATTTGTAAGCATCACTTCTCAATATATATATAAGGGCGAAACTTTGCATGGAAGGCAAAGTGAACATAATGACACGTAGAGGTATATATTGTTAATTTTAGGTGGGACACGTAGTGGTGTTATCCATTCATTTTGAATTTGTGGTTAGTTACTATTATTTTATATTATATTTTGTTTCTTGTCTTGACATGTCTATATATAATTCAGACAGATCTCAATTGTTATCTTTATTTTATTATTTTATTTTAAAATGTAAACGTACATTTATGAAAAATATAAGTTATTAATTATTATTTTATTATATATATATTATAATTAATTTAACTGCTTCACTTATTTGGCGTGTATAACTTCTAAAATATAACGTTTTATAAAACAATAAATATGTTATTAGAATGAGAATATTTTTGTCTACATTTGGGTCTAAGTTTCATTAAAAATATAGTAGGTTCAAAATACAATGTATTTTATAATTTAATTTATTATACGGTTCCTAGGCCCATCTAGGAACTTCATATTTCTTACGGTCAACCTACCCGTAAGTTACCTGTCTAATAGTATAAGTTTTTTATAGAGTTTTATTTTATTAGAAAGTTCACCCATATACAGGCCAATTAATTAGAATAATATTTCAACCAACTATATAAAATAGTGTTTAAAACTATTTGGGTTGAATATTTATTTATAAAAATAAACTAGTTACTAGTTATTAGTGGTTAATAAATTTAACCAAACCTATAATTCTTATATAAAAATAGGGATGTTACATTCTCCCTACCTTGTTTTAAATCTCGTCCTCGAGATTTGGGTTATGATATTTCTTTAAGACTTATGTCATATTTTAGTTAATAAAAACAATATTTGAGGTAAATGACACAAAATTTAAAATATCAAATTTTGTGAATACGAGTTGTACCATAAGTAGAATTCAATAGTTCAACTGAATTAGTTCAAGGAATTGATAACAAACGAATGAGATGAAATGATATAATTTCCAAAGTGACTAGGTTCAAGTCAAAAGATATATGATCAATGGATATTTGGAATGAATGTGAAGGACTTTTAGAATCAATAAAATTCTTTGTCAAAAGAAAGCTTACTTTGATTGGTAACTGAGGAAGACTTAGAATCGACAGGTTCCAAATGAAATAAAAGCATGAAAAATGATTTGTCAAATATTCATGATATGAGAAAATCAAAGTGTTGAGATGAGTGAATTGCAAAGATACAAGATAAGATAATAAAATTAGTGTATTATTGTCTTAATACATATGAGTCCCTTGTTAAATCAAAATTGGTTGGTGTATAGTTTATATTTTTTTGTGATTAAAATGGACTAATTGATAACAAAATTATATAATCTGTATTAATAACAAAAACGAGTGAAAAAAATATAGTGCTAGCATTAGTGCAACTTTTGCTTATTATAAAAAAAATTCTTTTATTATAACATTAGAGTAACTTTTATTAGTATTGTGATTTAACAATGAGTCAAGGGGCAACGCCTTTTGAAGGGTCAAAACAATGCATCAAATAAAATTTATTTATTTATTTATTTTTTTTTTATTATTATTTTTTTTATGAAAATATGTCTTCTCCTTTCAGTGTAAAGTATATATATTTATATATATATAAATATTTTTACATATAATTAAAATTTACTAAATAAGTATGATGACTTAATTTATATACATTTACCGGTCATTATCATGGTTGGATATTGGTTAGTGCTGCCTTGTTTAAGCATAGGTGATCAGTCCATACCTAACTAAGGCTAGGCTACTCAATACCTGCCCCTGACAATAACCCTAGTACTTAAAAAAAATACTAACACTTCTGCTATTAATTTATTACTAATAATAAAATTATTAATAATAAATAACTTAAACATAAACTTAAATGAGAGTATATCTCAATATAATTTTTATATATAAAATATAAATTCTTTACCTCAATAGTTTAACAAAATTCATTAACTCGATATCAAAGAGTCACCGTTTGGCAATAATGCGGTTCACAGTGCAAAAAGCGGAATGATATTTTGAGTTTGAATAAAACAATAAATTAGAATGAAGCCCTCCAGTGGTCTTCATATTTCAAACGAACCACATGTGCAATAAACAGTGCATGTGTGGATTTACCAAGAAATGAAGCAAATCAATATTTGCTATTATGAAAGAAATCCTCATGGTATGATGACCATTAGGGGAAGTAGAAATACGAAAGTTAATTTATTATATGAGAAGTCAGAATTTCAAGAAAAGAAATATAAGAACTTTTATCTGGAATTTCGTGTGATAATTGTTGTTAAGTGACATTACCAAGGAATGTCGAATGAAATGAAATGAATTAGGGAATTGGCAAAGGTATGTGACTCCTTTTTCAGTGATAATAATTTGCACTGATGGTTGTAAAATATGGTTCCAACGTACCTTAGCGATATTCATCTCGTTTATAAGATCACTTGGCAAAGTGCTACTTTTAATTATTCTACTGATGGAATTAGCATTGGTGTCATCGTGCCTAATTTATATTTTTCAAAGGTCTTACGTTGAAAGCCGTGTGTGATATACTTTGATGTCTACGGTCATAAAATTTTAAGTTTCATGTGTTTTCTTGTGTACTAGCACAACTTTACATGCTTCTTACTTGCGTTAATAGTTTATGGTAACGTATTGGAAATTCTTATACTTTTGATGGTGTCCCAACTTAAAGGGTTTCCATTGTTTATTTTATTGCATGATTTACGAGACAGATGATCAAACGAAATAATGTTTGATATCGGAAAAGAGATTCCTAATAAAGAAATCTAGACACATATGCTTGTGCTTTATTCCTAATTGATTTTTGGAATTCCTTATAGATATACATATCTATATCATCATATATTTCACATGCTGTAATATATATATACCATTCATAAGGTCAATGTATTTAAAAAAAATTATATTTCCAAGAACCAGTCAAATATCTGGTCATGATACTATTTAGGGAAATCTTGTCACTTGTTTGACATATTATATACCCCGTCTTACCCAGTTCGTGCAGGAGAGGTAACCTCAGTATATTCGGACAAACTGGAGAGTCTGCTACACCATACCCAGTCTTGCCGGAGAAAATTTCCCATAAATAGTATATTTTTTAAGTGCTTCTTTTATTAGGCTTTTATCCAGAATTAGGGAAATTTGTATTCCCGTAACATATCTTATTCTAGACCAAGTAATATCAATAAGCAAATAATTACTATTAATTCTTGCTTATTTATCATATCTTGCAATATTCTAATTACCATTCGTATGGTATACCAAAATCCATCATACTTTATTTACACAGTACTTAGCTTATCTCGAAGCTGATACTAAGACATCTTTTCTTAAGTTCAAGTCTAAATGCTATCATGTGTGCTACCAGTAAATGGCAATCTCCTAACTCTTTTATACAAACTTAGGTATTATTGTCACAACACCTAAAGGCTTAAATTAGTGGCTCTGATACCACCTTCTGTCATGGCCCCCGACCCACCCTGGACGGAATCGGGAGTCGCGAGCAGCCCAGTGGTACCGGTGATTATTTTGAAAACGTTGCAGCGGAAATCTTATCAGGACCGTGAGTTAGGAAAAATATCAGAGTTTAGAAAACGCCGGATTTTATTTATTAAATAGATGGGATAAACCCGTGTTTTACAATGGTAGCTTTAATAAAGATAAATTTGATTACATAAAACAATATTTCTTAATTTGATTTAATTAATAAAATAAGCCACTTCTTGAAGTCTTTCAGTGCTGTATCCATCTTTTACTCCAATCTACTGTAATTACCTTAAACATGTTTGAAAAAGGTTTTGTCAACGGGAAATACTGAGTGAGTTCATTCATTTTACTAAAACGACTCATTTGTTATAATTTACAGTATTAAGGGTGATTACATTGTTTCTATATCAACCAACTACCCAACGGTATTTGTCACTCGACCGGATCTGTGACTATGGTCATATCACCATTGGCTGCCCCAATGAATGATGTATATCACTGTTAGGGCTTATTTGCCTAACCTGTGTTAGGGCTTATTAGCCTAACCCCGTGAGAAATTAATATTGTGCACAATACCCCACATACCGGCTGTAAATTGGTGATTACAAAGACTTAATCCCTGTAATTATAACATTGAAAATAAACATGCTTTTGAAAGTAATTTTGATAAAAAGAGAATGACTCACATTATAATCATGCAGATTTATACAGGCAGAGCTTAGCCTATTGATCTAGCCTTGTAACCTAATGCACATGAACTAGGTAGTTAACTTAATACAGCATTTAAGATAACTCACGAGATTAAAACCCTCACAACGAATGACAAAGTGCAATCACTTAAACATCCATCGGATTCACAACGAATGACAGAGTATTTCCCAGATTCGGGTGGTACTCAAACATCCTGTCGGAATCACGACTAATGACAAAGGATAGCACTTAAACATCCATCGGATAGTTTCCATCGATCGGACATTGAATCGTAGCAGCGATTGAGTTAATACCCAGTATCGTAGCAGAATTCGAGCTAGTGTGTGTTTGGTAGTAAATTGTGAATATCTGAACATACGAAATGAATTTGAATGTCGAACGAACGCAGGAATTAAAGTCCCACACCTCTCTATTTATACTTGAAAAATGGTTCCCCCGCGTGTCGCGACAGGAACATATGCGCCAGTCGCGTGGCGCGACGGGTTACTTTTTATCATATGGTTGCCACGTGTGTTTGTTGCTCGGCTGAGTCGACGGAAATGATAAATTCAATTTTGACAGCAAAATATATGGATAATTGTCAATAGAGAAAACCCCCCCTGAGTTTTAGGGGTCCTGATCCTAATTCTGATTGTTCTGAAAATTTTAGGAATTGTGTAGTATTACTTGGGTGTCTCAATTAGGGTTTCTTATTGTACAAAATATATATAATAAGAAAATAATAGTTTTAATGAGAGTTGTTATGGTTTGGAATAAAAAGGAATAAAATGGTGAGAAAAGAGAATAGACCCACTTTGTAACTTTAGGGTTCAACTAGAAAATCTCCTGGTAAAATATTGGGTAAAATCTTTTGAGCTATTTAAAAATATATAATGCACTCGTGTTAAGTATAATACCCCTAATTCAACCTTGTCCCTATGTCACGAGAGAGAACCCCAACAACTTAGTCGGGCAGAGCCCTGACATGTTATGAGGCTCAGATCAATCGGAAAGGGTAGCGGTGATCGGGAGTTAAAAGACTTTAAACGAGCCAGAGCCTTATTATTATTTAGGTGAAAAATAAAATAAAATGAAAGCTAGAAGATAGCAAGAGAGTTTGTAGCAAAATTTGTAAGCATCACTTCTCAATTTATATATAAGGGCGAAACTTTGCATGGAAGGCAAAGTGAACATAATGACACGTAGAGGTATATATTGTTAATTTTAGGTGGGGCACGTAGTGGTGTTATCCATTCATTTTGAATTTGTGGTTAGTTACTATTATTTTATATTATATTTTGTTTCTTGTCTTGACATGTCTACATATAATTCAAACAGATCTCAATTGTTATCTTTATTTTATTATTTTATTTTAAAATGTAAACGTACATTTATGAAAAATATAAGTTATTAATTATTATTTTATTATATATATTATAATTAATTTAACTGCTTCACTTATTTGGCGTGTATAACTTCTAAAATATAACGTTTTATAAAACAATAAATATGTTATTAGAATGAGAATATTTTTGTCTACATTTGGGTCTAAGTTTTATTAAAAATATAGTAGGTTCAAAATACAATGTATTTTATAATTTAATTTATTATACGGTTCCTAGGCCCATCTAGGAACTTCATATTTCTTACGGTCAACCTACCCGTAAGTTACCTGTCTAATAGTATAAGTTTTTTATAGAGTTTTATTTTATTAGAAAGGTCACCCATATACAGGCCAATTAATTAGAATAATATTTCAACCAACTATATAAAATAGTGTTTAAAACTATTTGGGTTGAATATTTGTTTATAAAAATAAACTAGTTACTAGTGGTTAATAAATTTAACCAAACCTATAATTCTTATATAAAAATAGGGATGTTACAACCGTTTCTACCATCACATCTACAGATATGGATTTATTCAGAAATTCATATTTGCGCTCATCGTAATTTTCATACGAGTTGCTCTCCCATCTTTCTCATTTTCTTACTATCTTCTAGGATTTCCTTACCAAATGTCCTAAGTTCTTGTACATTTTCTGCACTCATTGGGGTTGCAGGCTCTAGGACTGGGCTTGGAATCTGGGGTGCAAGTTACTGATATGGGGTGTAGGTACCTGAAATCGATAAGGATCTTCTAAATTTTATTTAAAACAACTATTGCTAGATTACAACTGAACTTTCGAATTATACTAACTGTTTATTTAATAGTTTAACGTTTCCGGCTTGTAAGTGTCGCAGGTGCTAGAACTGGTTTTGTAATTTAAATTATAAGTTAGCATTTACTGCTACAGTAGCTAACATGTAGTGATTTGCCCATTTTTCGTCTAATTTATCTTCCCAAGGTGGGTTACTGCCTATTTTCTGGGTTTCCTGAGACTTTTTCATGTTATCTTGACTTTTTCTAAGGATCCAGCTTCTTTTACTAGGGGTAAGTGGATTTTCAAACTGTGCTTTACGGACAAATATTCCTTCTTCAGTATCTGCTGAGTATCTTGAGGAATTTGTTTGGGATGAACTTCCTTTTTCTTTCGGTGAATTATCTAGTTTATGATATATGTCCGAAATTCTCTTCTTACTCATACTGTAAATTAACAAATAGTCAAATAACACATAATAATAATTTCATTTATACACGTATTTCCATAATTTACTTCCTAACACAAAATATAACTTTAAGTGTCAGCAGAACACTTCTTTGGCTTAGACCAGTGGCTAGGCTCTGATACCACCTTCTGTCGTGACCCCCGATCCCTTATCTGTCCCGGGAACGGGCGGACACGAACTCAGATTTTTGATGGTATCAGTCAATTAATTTGGCATCAGAATTTACATCAGGACCGTAGTTAGGAAATGTTTATCAAAGTAAAACCACCATATTTTTATATTAATAACCACATAGGTAAAATCCAAGTTTCTTATTATAATACATTTATAGGAACAAAATCCTATTTTATTGAATTTAAAACATTTCTTATTAGATAACTTTTATAGCCACTTATTTTCCAAGCCGTCAGTGCTCTCGAGCTGGCTTTTTCCCAGTTGGCTTTCACATTGTGTTACCTGAAACATGTTTTAAAAATATTTTGTAAGCGGGAAATACTGGTGAGTGAATCCCAATTTAATCAAAACGAGTTTTATCAATTACCACAGTATTGAGAGCGATTACAATGTTTATATCTACACAATTACCCATTCAGTACTTGCCACTCGACTGTATCTATGGCTATGGTCATATCACACATTGGCTACTCGTCATCCAATTGTGAAGGTTATCAAGTAATGTATACAAAACCCCATAATACCGGCAATAATTGAAGAATTACACGACTCACATACTGGTAATATGATAATAACAATTGAGGTTTTATAAAACAGTTGACACGAAAAGGAGATTACTCACATTGCTATCTTAGGCTTCTCGTATGGGTTTCCTGGATATAATCTATAATTTATACAAATGTACATTGGTTAGTATCATAACCCTTTGAAAATATTAATGATACCTTCCCGAGACGGCATTCCAACAACTACGTCGGGCAGAACCACGACAGTTGTTACGGAACCCTAAATCAATCGGGTAGCGTATCTAATACGTAACCGGGGTTATAATACTTACAACGAGGCAGGGCTTCGCTAATTAGGGAGTATTATGCCCGAAGATTATTATTATTCTTCAGAAAGTCGAGATTGAGAAAGAAAGTGAACGAATTGAAATGAAATCCGAAGCCTGCTATTTATAGTTATGATATTGAGTCCTGTCGCGGCCCGTGTAATAGACAAGGGACCCTTACGCGGCCCGCGTCAACATGTGGTCAACGTAATAGCTTGTCCCGGTCATCCTATAGACCGCCACGATGATGACACGTGTCGTCCTCTGGGTGTATCCGCGTTTCATGGTCTCTCGCGGCCCGCGTAAGAGTGAGCTTAAACTTACGCGGCCCGTCTTAACTAAAGAAATTTGCGCAGTCAATACCAGCCTTAATACCGCCCGCGTAATAGGATGGGGTGGGTCTACGCGGCCCGCCTCAGCCCTATATTTCTTGTTTTTGATTTATTTAATAACTATAATATAATTTGGGCTCGGTTTTCACATACGGGGTGTAATATAAAACATATTGGGACATTTATAATATACTAGAGTGTCGGAAATATTTGAGAGTGTCGGTTTTCTGGAGGGTTGTTACAGTATGTCACACGCAATCTCAAATTACACTAAAATATCCAACATGCCTCCCCCATTTTAGTGTAATCATATATTAACTAACTTGTTCGCAGCAACCAAACAAACTAATGCATAAATGAAATGTCGTGACGATTGAATTTCATATTAGTATATTACACATTCCAAATATTCGAATTTAAGGGTGTCACTAAGGATTGAACCCTTAATATCCATAATGAATACATGAAGATAATATACACATTAGTTTACATACATATATCTAACTTGACACTATCTTTTACTAGCCTATGTCCCTATCCTTCATAAGCATATCAAACCCAAGTCCAAGCTTCTTGAAGCAGCTAAACTTCATGCTCATATAGGTAGCTCTTTTACACTTGCACCTGCAAATGCAATTTTTCAAAAGAGCTATTAAGAAGATATAGCTCAACCTTCCTTAACTTGCAGATCTAAAAACATACCTTTGGGACAATTTAATGTTGTGTTCCAAACTCTAGATGTTAAGATTTCCACATTGAATTCTGCACCTAACGTCATATTAGGTGGGAATTGGGTATCTTAACATGAGAGTTTTCAGATGTACTTTAACCCTGATCCCACAGCTGATACTTTCCCGAGATCTCTAGTTAACCTTTTGGTTAAATGATCAGCTAAGTTCTATTGAGTTCTCACATACTCAACCGAAATCACACCATGCATGATGAGCTCACGAACCATGCTGTGTCTCACACCTAAGTGTCTTGACTTGCCATTATACACTTGACTATATGCCTTAGCTAGTGTGGTTCACTATCACACTTTATAGAAATGGGAGATATTGGTTTTGGCCACAATGGAATCTCATAAATCAAGTTTCTTTGCCACTCAGCTTCCTTACCAGCTGCCGCTAAGGCTACAAACTCAGATTCCATAGTTGATTCAGTTATGCAAGTCTGTTTCTTTGAAGCCCAAGAAATAGCACCTCCCCCAAGTAGGAATACCCAACCACTTGTGGAAGAATGATCTTCCTTATTGTTGATCCAACTTGCATCTGAATATCCTTCAATCACTGAAGGAAATCCAATGTAAGTCAGACCATAATCAATGGTTCCTTTCAAGTATTTGCATACTCGACCTAATGCTTGCCAGTGATGAGTACTAGGATTGCTAGTAAATCTACTAAGCTTTCCAAAAGCATACGCTATATCTGGTCTGGTACTGATCATAGCGTACATAAGTGATCCAATTGCTCTTGAGTACTCAAGTGGGGATACTGTAATACCTTTATTAGGTAATAGCTTCAAACTAGGATCGATAGGAGTACTTGCGGGAGAACAATCCTTGAAATTAAACTTGTTCAAGATCTTCTCAATATAGTGGGATTGAGAGATTGAAATGCCCATGTTCTCACGTTTGATTTTAATACCTAAAATCACCTCAGCCTCCCCCATATCCTTCATAGCAAACTTAGATGATAAAAATTCCTTTGTTCTATAGTACCAAAAATCAACATATCATCTACGTACAAACAGATCATGACTCCGTTTCCAGAAGCATCAAACTTGCTATAAACACATTAATCTGCTTGGTTTAAAACAAAACCATTAGACAATACAATCTCATAAAACTTTTGATGCCACTGTTTAGGTGCTTGCTTCAAGCCATAAAGAGATTCAATTAGTTTACACACCTTGTTTTAACTTCCAGGTATAACAAACCCTTCTGGTTGTTTCATGTAAATCTCCTCATCTAATTCACCATTTGAAAATGCAGTTTTCACATCCATTTGGTGAATTTTAAGATTAAGTATAGCAGCAAGTGCTAATAATAATCTAATGGTAGATATCCTTGCTACAGGAGTATATGTATCAAAGAAGTCAATACCCTCCTTTTGTCTGAACCCTTGGATTACTAATCTTGCTTTGAACTTATCAATAGTACCATCCACCTTCATCTTCCTCTTGAAGACCATTTACTTCCCAATGGTTTACAACCAGGAGGTAAATCCACCAATTTCCAAGTGTTATTTTGCAAGATAGAATCCATTTCATCTTGGATGGCTTCTTTCCAAAAAGAAACATCCCTTGAAGCCATTACTTCACTGTATGTCTTTGGATCCTCATCGACATTGAAACAATATTGATATTGAAAATTAATATCAACCCTAGATCCTTCAACTAAGTACAATTGAAAATCGTCACCATAAGACTTGGCCTTTCTTTCTCTCGAACTCCTTCTTGTTTCAGTGCTAGTTGAAGGCATAATTTCTTTTCCACTAGAAATCTTTAAAGAAGGATTCATATCCTTTGGCCTAGGTATAGATGAGAATCTCTCTTCATCATATTCTACATTTCCACTTCTTGCCTCAATGACCGTATGTACTGACACGTGATCATTTGGTTCTATTAGATAGAACCTGTGAGCAAATGAATGCTCCATGTAGATCCCAAAACGTATCCAGATCACAGTGGTTGGTTGTTTTAACCCATAACACCTATTGATTAGGTGTTTGAGATATGAAAAGTTAAGAACTATCAAAGATGAAGGGAAGCTAATGGATTAATGAATACAACAAGTGTTGTATTGAATCCAAACAATGAGATATAGCAATAAACAACCTTGGATATCAGATTTAAGCACAAGATCAGCAAGATAAAGTAACAACACCAATATTCATTGAGGAGCCAAAAGCTTGCCAAGGATACAATGTGTGGGCTATTTATAGTGTGTTCCTGATCTGCCAGCAAACTTATAAATTTGCTGGAATCTTATCTACACTAGGTCAGGAACCTTACTTCTATAGAATTACTAAATAAGCCCCTAGACTATCTAAAGCTTAATAAACTTAACCAGAACAATCCAGAACCATCTAAAACAAATACCAACGGTCTCAAATGACCTAACAATATTCCCCCCAGACCGTTGCGTACTTGATCGTTCTTCATTCTTGTTTAGCGTTTCAGACCCTAAGCGACTCAAGTACCGACGGTCTCAAAATGGTCTAACAATATTCCCCCTAGACCGTTGCGTACTTGAGCGTCTTCATTCTTTGACTCTGGTTTCAGGATTTGCTGTGTCTTTTCCCACGTTGTGCTGTGATGGAGTTTGCTTGTTATCAGCTTCACTTGCGCCCCCTATTGTGACATTGTATGTGGATGACACCGGAGATTGAATCTGTCGAACTTCTGATTCTGATGAACGATTCATGACTTTTGGAGCAGATGATTGATGATAGCTTCTTTCTACTCTCAACCTTCGTCACACTCCTCTTGTTCTTCAATTTTTAAATAAGATCTCCATCATCTCAGTCTTTCTTTCTTTCACCTTTCTCACAGCCCATGTGTATCCCTGTTGGGGATCTTCTTCAATATCTTGTTCTTCGTTTCCGTGTGAGAGACTTCAAAGAGAACATATGCAAAATATATCTTCAATCCTACACCATCCCGTTTCTCTTGATCTCGTTTCTAACAGTTCTTGTATTCTGAAACACACAAACGAGCTAAGTGAGATCTGGATTGCAAAATGAGAAGGTTAGATAATGCTATAATGTTATATTTATAAAGGATAGAAGTAGTAATGAAAGAAATAATAATATTTACAAAGGCGTGGTCAAGTATGCAGGTAAGAACATTACATATTTTTGAAAAATAGATAAATACGTCAGTCAGATTATGTTAATAGCATCGGATTATATACGAGTCATAATTAAAACGCTCGAAAATTTCAAACTTTCTCGAAAAGCATGCCCATGTTATCTTAAAACTGTATAAACACTTAGAAAATATTTACAAAAAGTCAAAACTTGGATAATTTTGGACTTCGAAATTCATTTTTCAAACCGGGAGGTTCCTTTTTCACTAATTTCCTTTTTCTTTTGACGCTCGCCAACTTACCTGCAGAAGATCATATTGCCAACACCTGTCAATTTCTTATATATTATTATTATTAGTGAAACAAGGCACAAGAAAAACTGCCAGTATGTTTGTCCGCTTAAATCCATGCATCCTTCTTTCAACATGCCTTCGGAGAGCGCTTTTATCATGTTTTCGGTAATATTGACAAGACTTCTATGGCCCCCACACAAGCTATTGAGAATAGAAACATTACGCCCGTGAGTCCCACGTCAGGACATACCCCCGCGATCAAGGTATGCACAAAGGTTCTTCATAACAGGTGAGTATATTGGATCCATTCATTTCAACGATAGAACGGAGATCAGGTCTGTACTTTCGTACAACAGAGATTCCAAGAACTATCGAGGGCGAGATAGATAGTTCGGTGAACAGGTCAGTACTTTCGTACAGCAGAGAGACCGAAACTAATCCATCGAAAGGTTTTTGGCCACAAAAGGCACTTATTATGAAAGGGTTTGGCCTTTTTTTTTTTTTTTTTTTTTTTTTAAGGCGCTTATTATGAAGGAATATCATAGAAGTTCTAGGTCAGCATATATCTGGATGCAGCAGAAGACCAACTATGATACCCCCCGAATGGAAACCAATATAAAGACCCGAGATCTCAGACTTTGGCAATCTATCAACGCAAGATTTAAGACCATTAAGCCATATGCCGCAACGTGTTACCCACAAGATGCGTAATGCCTGAGAAAAGCTAGAATCCTTGTGTAGAAGTTATGTTTTGCTCCCTAACAGCAGTTTACTCGTCGGTGTTGCTGAATCTACCGACACGTCGTTGCTTAGTACCTCGATTTCTTTATGCTTTGTTTTCTGTTTTGCAAGAAATGGCAAAGTGTTAGCAATTTTCTATCATTTCCTCTAACAGGAGTCAGAAACAAGCATCTCGTTTTGATTTTCTGGAATATCCCCCCTAAAATCTTTTATTTTCGAGAGTCCATTTGCCCGAAAATGAAATTTTAATTTTGTAGAAAATCTTTTTGGTGGGCAACGTTTAACGATACTTGTTTTACTTTTAACAAACGTTTTTTTTTTTTTAATGTAAAACCATGGACAAAAGATAGAGTATTTACGAAAGCTTTTTGGACAACAAGATTCATTTCCACTCATGGAAATCAACCATTTCCAACCAGGTTACCAATCTGGTTGATACGGGTCTATTTTGAAGACTTCTGTAGGGATGTCGGCTTTTTGTTGTGGGAAGCTGTGTAGTTAGACGCATTCTACATCGTTGAATGGAGCTGACATTCCTTTGTCACAGACTTCTGATGCGCTCATAGGATTCTAGCACGAATCTGAAACATAGAGAATATCTTCTTAGAATAATTGCGTCCAATGTACAACTAGCTTTCCTCCTTTTTTGAACATCGGTAAGCGATACAACTTCACCATCGACGAGTTTCAAGTTCTTGAGAAGCCCTTTGAAGATCCATCATGTGTCTAATGAGCTCCATCACCACCCAACGCAATTTTATTCTAATCTACAAAAAATACAAGTTAGTTAGTTTTCGGAACCCATACTTGCTTCAATTTTAATCTATCATGATTTTGAATCACAAAGTTGTCTTTTTGTTTCCAAAAACAAGTTGAGTTAACTAAGTTTTCGACTGTTTTCTTAAGATTATAAAACTGCTCAGTGAAATTTTTGACGAAATTATTTTCAGGTTCAGAAACTTTCTTGCATTTGCAATGTTTCACTGTATGTCCTAAACGACCACAACGAAAACATCGTTTGCAATTAGCTCTTTTTCTTTTGGAGGTTGATGTGTTAGAGGGTGAAGTATGTGATGAAAGTCTTGAGCTGCATGAGATGTTGTCTGATGATGATGAATCCTTGCAGCTTGAGCTTTTGACTTTCTTCATTTTCTTGTCTATACGACTTTCATCTTCTGAAGAGTCATCATCATTGTCGGGGTCTGATGAGCTTTCTGATGTTTGATATTCACTATCCGAGAACAAAAATGCAAACCACAGGGACTATTCAAGTAGTTTTAGAAAGATAGGGACTATAGCTGAAATAAGGTGAAACCACAGGGACTATCCGGGCAGTTTTCTCTTCTAAAAAACTAGGTTCACTGTTTCTAAACTTGTGTGCTGTTGTTTTTTTAGGTTACTTCTCCTTTGCTTCATACATGGATGAGTAGAAAAGGTTGTTTAACTTTTCACCTTAGACTTACGTAGTAAACTCATCTTTGTTTCCTCCTTTCTTACTTCATGCATAGAACGTAAAAATTCAAGTTTAAAAAAAAAAAAAAAAAAAAAAAACGTTTGTTAAAAGTAAAACAAGTATCGTTAAACGTTGCCCACCAAAAAGATTTTCTACAAAATTAAAATTTCATTTTCGGGCAAATGGACTCTCGAAAATAAAAGATTTTAGGGGGGATATTCCAGAAAATCAAAACGAGATGCTTATTTCTGACTCCTGTTAGAGGAAATGATAGAAAATTGCTAACACTTTGCCATTTCTTGCAAAACAGAAAACAAAGCATAAAGAAATCGAGGTACCAAGCAACGACGTGTCGGTAGATTCAGCAACACCGACGAGTAAACTGCTGTTAGGGAGCAAAACATAACTTCTACACAAGGATTCTGGCTTTTCATGGCCGCAGCTGAGGCTTTCGCTTTCTCTTCCTTCACAGAAGTTGTTTCTTTCTGAAATAGCTCTGTGGCCTTCACAGCTTCTTCAGCCTTCTTGTCTTTCTTAGGCTCGGAGGAAGTGAAAATACCCTTCAGACCCTTGTCGGTAGCATCATCTCCTTTTGGGATTCCCATAGCCTGTTTCTCGGTGGGTTTTGGCGATGAAGATAAAGAATCGCTCGAGATTTTTTCCATGAGTGCTTTGTGAACTTGTTCCTCTACTTCAACATTCTCTTCAGCTTGAGTTTCACCGAGCACAACTGTCTTTTCACTGGACCGTGGAGCCTTTGATGCGCTTGCGGAAGCGTTTAAGTAAGTCGTGTCTGAAGCTTGTTGACTGACACCTTCAGATGCAAGAAGTGCCACGTTCTTCAATCTTGCAGAAGTCTGAACAGGCTTTGGGGTGTAACCAGTCGTATTCATTTCTCGTTTGTTAACATCCATTTCAAAATCCTTCAAAGTGTTGATCAAATCGGTTAGAGTGACAGGATTTGGATTGTTGAGGAAATCCCCTTTGATCATCATGCACTTCAGGCTCCATTCCTTTGCAAGTGAGTCCAAAAGCTTCTTTATGGCAGCACGGTTAGTGATATGATTTCCTGCCTTCTTCATCTTGGTCATCATATTTCGAAAGCGACTGATATGATCGGAAAGGCTTTCCCCACGAATTCCACAAAACAGGTCGTATTGCTTCTGCACCATGACTCTTTTGCTCTCAATCAGCTCTTCGTTTCCCTCGTAATATTCGATCAAAGCGAGCCAGAGTTCATTTGCAGTTCTGTATTTTTCAAACATGTTACAGTCATCTGTTGACAGAGCCATGGTTAAGGCGGCATATGCACGATGATCACGTTGGATTAGAGCCTTATCTTTATCAGTAAAGGTAGTTGCATCACTGTTGGCAACTACCGCATCTCCTCGAACAACTGTTGGAATGTGGGGTCCAGCGGTGACAGAGAGCCACAGATTGTAGTCCGTGTACTCGAAGAACGACTGAATGCGAGTCTTCCAAGTGCTAAAGTCTTCAGCCCCTTTCAACTTTGGTGGTCGAGTTGTGGTTCCGGTTTCAAGTTCCGCTTGAGCAATTGGACTTAGTTGATTCAACGACATTTTTGCTTGTTTTAGACAAAATGGAGAAGAACAGAACTTAAATTCGCTGACAAGTCACTGAAAACCAGTGAAAAGAGTAACTTCGCCGATGACCGAAAGATCCTGATCGACTTCGCTGACAAGTGCTCAACCTTCGCTGGTGCTATAAGAGATCCTGCACGAGCGAATCCGATAACTTCGCTGACAAAACACAACACAAACAATAGTTAGGTTGATTTCACCGATAACCGTGATAAGAACGCTGTGGTTCGCTATCACGGCTCTCGAAGTCGCCTTCGATAATTTCGCTCAAGGGACAACTGACACTATCTCGCTGATGATCACAATTTTGCTCGAACGATGGTCGTCGAAATTAATGATTATGCGATAAGGACCTCAGCGACTAAATATATTTCGCTATATTCAACGCTGAGTGCGCTGTCTTCAAAAACATTAATTTCGCTGTATTCAAAAATTGTTCGCTGTCTTCAAGTTATTTTCGCTGGACAGAGGGTTTAACACGAACAAAAACCCTCTAATCTCTCAAAAATAGCTCAAAAACCATGTTTTGATGCATCAAAATGTCCAAAATGACTCCCTAATCATGTATTAACAACAACCTATTGATTAAACACACCAAATCAATCCATTTTAAGCCCAAAATTTTGAAAAACCTTGAAACTTTGAAAAACCTTCAAAACTTTGAAAAACCTTCAAAACAATGAAAAATCTCAACAAGAACACAACAACCAAGAGCACAAAGGCTCTGATACCAAATTGTAGATCCCAAAACGTATCCGGATCACAGTGGTTGGTTGTTTTAACCCATAACACCTATTGATTAGGTGTTTGAGATATGAAAAGTTAAGAACTATCAAAGATGAAGGGAAGCTAATGGATTAATGAATACAACAAGTGTTGTATTGAATCCAAACAATGAGATATAGCAATAAACAACCTTGGATATCAGATTTAAGCACAAGATCAGCAAGATAAAGTAACAACACCAATATTCATTGAGGAGCCAAAAGCTTGCCAAGGATACAATGTGTGGGCTATTTATAGTGTGTTCCTGATCTGCCAGCAAACTTATAAATTTGCTGGAATCTTATCTACACTAGGTCAGGAACCTTACTTCTATAGAATTACTAAATAAGCCCCTAGACTATCTAAAGCTTAATAAACTTAACCAGAACAATCCAGAACCATCTAAAACAAATACCAACGGTCTCAAATGACCTAACAAATGTGTTTAGTAGGTTTTTCTCAGGCATTTCTCAGGCATTACGCATCTTGAACCACTGTGATATTCACTGGAGTTTAGTAGGTTTTCCAAGCAAGAGGCGGCTTGCTTGGAGGACAAGGCTCAAGGGGTTATTTATAGAGTAATACCCCTCACTTGGAGGGTGTGCATTTGTGAGCCACCACCCCGGGGGAGCTCACCCAGGGTGGATGATTATCTTGTAATCCTTGTATCATTATTTAATGAAACTTTTCATGTTGCAATCCTTAAATCTTCCATCTTTCTTGTTCCTCTTTGTTTGTTCTTGGCTCAAAATCACCCGTCTCATTATTATTATTTACCGAACCGAGACTGAAATCGGATCGTATCGGGACTATCATTTGGTATCAGAGCCTCGGTGGCTCGTTTCAGTTTCGGTTTGGTCGGTTCTTCACCGGAAAACCCGCCGGAGACGTAAATCTAGTGTAGATTACTGTGTTTCATGATTTTTCAGATCTAGCGAGTTTGTTCTGCAGTGATTCTTCTTAATCTAGCGTCTTTATTCATCATGGTTATTGTTCTTCGTTGGTTGTTCAAGTACACATAGTGTGTGTGTTTTTTTTTTGGAGGTGAACGGTAGATAGGAGGAGACAAATGGGATCTCGCCGATTCACTTTGATTTTCGGAGTCTGAGGTGCTGTTGGTTTCTGGTGAGTCACGGTGAATCATGAGTCGGTGCTCGGTGGTTAATGTGTGATAACGGTCATTTCCGGCGAAGTTAAAACAATGGTGTTTGGCGGCGCTTAACCATTGACGGCGTGACATTTGTTAGAGAGCTGGTTGTCGGTAGAGATGACGTTGCAGAATCTTTTCAACATACCGGCTTCGGATTTAGGTTTGTATACTGTTCAGATAGTAATAGTTTTACAGATTGTATGATGAATTTCTGGTTCTCGTTATTGTTACTGTGGGTATTTGATTGCTTGTTGATTATGCTACGCTGAATCTAGGTTTTCCGGCGGTATTGTTTCTCGGATATAATGGTAGAATGTGGCAGTTACGGGTTTAGATAATAACGACAGAACTAGGGTTCTACAAGGAAGAAGATGACAACGTGTTTGGGGTGTTATTAACTCAGGCAAACAGAAAATTGGAGTGATATGATTATCGGGTTCTGGTTATGGAATGTTCCGGTCGCCGGTAATGATTCAGATGACAACGCCTGAGGTTATCGGAGATTGCAAGTTGGTTTCCGACCGGTGAATAAATTCCGGTGAAGGCGGCTGAACTAACGTGATAGCGGCTAGGGTTCTGCAGATGAAAGGTTTGAATGGGCTAGGGTATGAGGCCCAATGATTACATTATTATTTCAAGAATGTTGGAATCTTCTGGGGCCCACTTAGACGGTTGTGTTTGCTGAAATATGAGGTATGTTTTCATTTGGATGGCAGCTTAGGCTCACATTTTTTTTTGATTGGTAGAACTTTGCATCTTGGGCCTAATCGAGTTTGTTGGGCTTCGCGGTTTTGGATCACATTGTGGATTAGTATTTATTTCAGCAATCATACTATTGTTTGTATTTTTTTTATTGGGCCACGAATGGATCTGCTAATCAGTTTGGGCCTGATGATATGGGCTGTGAAAGTGGGCGCAACAGAATGGATCTGCGTTTTCGGGATGAGATTTGATTGGGCCGGGAATACAAGACTATTACATGGGCCAGAATTTATTATATTTTTTTGGGTCGTGAACAAAACTGGTGGGCCGGGAGTACAAGATTATTACATGGGCCGAAAGAAAATATTGCGACTTTGGGGCTTTAAAGTTTTGACGGAGTTGAAGATCCTCACAATAAAGCTAATTATTTAATTTTTATCATTGAAGTTTGAACCCTATCATATGCCTATTACAATTTTATCTTTAATAAGATACGGGGCTTTGATTGACAAGATATAGGAGGGTCTACATTTGCGGGGGGAAAACGACAATGAAGATTTTGGGTATTTAGCCGATTTGTGAAGATTCGAAGACGACGTCAGATTTATTTTTGAAGATCATTTGAAGAATTGATAGCATCATTCTCTAATTTGACCCAACACTCCACATATCCAATAAAAATGCATTATATACCTCTTCCCCTAAATTTCTTATCTTAGGATCATTAAGCCTTACCACGGCTCTACAACCCTAAACTCTCAGTTTTTGCAACTCGGGTGGCTTTTTATACCAAAGCTCAAAAGGGGTTGTTTTGATCCTTTTATTAGGAACCCGGTTTAACAAATAGCAAGCTGTCAACATAGCCTCTCCCCAAAACCCATTATTTAGACCCGAATGGGACAACATTGTATTAACCATCTCTTTTAGTGTCCTATTCTTCCTTTCCACCACACCATTTTGTTCCGGTGTGTATGGAGCTGTGGTATGGTGTATTATTCCAGTTGATTGGAAATATACCGGATCAAAATACTCACCACCTCTATCGGTATGTAGAGTTTTGATCAATTCACTTTGATGAAGCTCTACTTCTTGTTTATAGATTTTAAACTTTTCCAGAGCTTCGTCTTTTGCATGTAACAAGTAAACATAACAAAATCTAGTAGCATCATCTATAAAGGTTACAACATACTTTTTGTTACCTAATGATGGTGTACCATGAAAATCACATAGATCACTTTGTATCAAATCTAATAGTTTACTTTCTCTAGTAACATGTTGCATAAAGGGTTTTTAAGTTATTTTATTCATCTTACAGCTATGGCATTTTTCATTTGTTAAATTTACTGCCGGAATTAAGCTCATTTTAGACATTTCCATAAGTCGTTTATAGTGTATATGTCCTAATCTAGCATGCCATAATTCAGATTTAGATGAATTTACACTAGATACAGAATCAATCATACAAACAGAATCATCACTAAACGACACTTCTAGATTTAACATAATCATATCATTACATAAATAACCAAATCCGATAAAAGAACCATGTCTTGGCAAGATATACTTGTCACATTCTAACACTTGTTTGTACCCGCAATTATTTAATACAATACCGGATAACAAATTTTTCCGAATGCCATGTAACGCCCAGCATCCCTAAACTTTAGACACTTGGCAAGATCAGTCCCTGAACTTCTGGTAATTGTCAGTTTTAGTCCCTGTAGTTATGTGACGTTGATACTTTGATACTTTTGGCATGGAACTTCTTGATATTGAGGTTTGATACTATGAGACTTGATACCTAATCTAGAGACTTGATTCTTGATACTATGGAAACTAGATTCTTTATGATTCTTGATACTTGATACTTGGACTCTTGACTCTTGATGCTTGAGAAACTATGATTCTTGACTCTTGAAACTTATTTGGTGCTTGACTCCTTAGACTCGTGAAACTTGATTCTTGGTTAAACGAGAGACTGGAGCCTTGTCACTGGCGGAATCTATGAAACTTGGAAACTTTTGGTTTGTAATGTAATCTAGATACTCTACATAAACTATACGCAACTCAACGCCTAACCTAGTGAATAAAACAATCAAAACCTGGAACGCAAAGAAGGTGGAACGGCCAGAGTGGCCGTCCGATGGAATGACCACCCGGTCGAACGACCACCCGGTCGAACGACCACCCGACCGAGCGACCAATCGATCGACCGGCACCCACCTTGCTCCACCATTTTCCCTCCTCTCCTCTTTTCCACTATAAATAGACCTGTCACATCACCTTTTCAGTGATGTGACAGCTCTGCTCGACCAGACCCTTTACCTCCTCATTTATTCATCCTCTTGCTGATTTTGGTACGTTTGAAGCTAGATCTTTGTACTTTCTAGCTCTACGCATCATTGTCACACCCCTATTTTCCACGTGTTACCGGTGGGCCCGGTGGGGAATATCATGACGTAGTTGATAACATCATAAGTCAAACAACACAATATATAAATGCACAGCGGAAGCAAAAGATAAATATATTACAATCCGAATATAAAGTAATATCCAGTATTACAACGGAAAGTAAAGGATCCACAGGCGGATCTTAAAACATAAACATTGATCAACAGACTTTAGACGCCTAGAACTTGCAAGATTCCTTATTAACGCCCTGAGCTTCCAGCCAATTACATTCAGTACCTGTCACTTAACCTCTTTGGAAAAATACGTCAGTTTACACTGGTAAATACACTCAACCGACTCATTTTGAAAAGGTTTAATAAAAATTGATTTGAATGCACGTGGCACAAACTCTTTATAACTTGGGACAATTATATTTATAATCTTGTATACAGATTTACATGTTCGTTATACGTTCAGGGCCCGATGTAGAAACCGAGTCAGATTAACAGACACGCCACAAGTATAGGCCCACAAGAGAGTGAGATACCGTTTTTCCTTAAACAACTGTCAGGTGTATGCCTACACCCCGTGCATAAGGCGTGGCCATTTTATAACACAATGATGTCAAGGATATCCGGGACATGGTCATTAACCCCTAAAGGTCTTTATTTCAAACAATACAGATTAAACCAGGTTACCTCAATAATTTAATCACAATAAGATTAAACATTCAATACCCGACCAAGCGGTATTATTATAATACCGTATCCCAAGCCCGTATAGGGAAAATAGGTTAAGAGTATTTACCTGAGCTAGCTCCTGACTTAAATAGGAAGAATTTAATAACTCAGCCGTATTCACTTAAGTAAGCGTAGGTACCATTTACCGGAAGGCTCTAGTCTGGAATGATGGTATAAATAACCAATTAGAATGCTAACGGGTCTTTAATTAAGCCTAAGCTTAGACCGGTTTAGTCTTACAGAAAGATACGGTTCAAACGCATGATAAGGCGAAGACCGGATTAGAATGTGGTTTTGACCCGACAAGTTTGAAGACTTGTATAATATGGGTAATCTAAACACATTCTGGATTTTGAGACAAAAAGGATATGGTTTGACCCGTTTCGGCTATTAAATGCAAACTAGTTACATACGCCGATCCGAACGCGAAAAGTGCGTAACAACTAACCAAATGAGTCATATGCAAGTTTCCTAAGTTATTATGCTTTAATTATGTTGTGAGATCAGAAAGATATCTTATATTATGCCCAAAACGGATTTAGACTCACATTACACCCCGTAGGGGTATTTTGGTCATTAAGAAGGTTATAAAAGAGTTTAAATATGAACCTGAGTTTCGGGTCTGATGAAATCAGTAAAATTACTCAATTTACTAGGTTATATCAGTAGGGTATGTGGAATCTATCCTTTATAACCAAACTATGCCTCTTAAGGGTATTTTGGTAATTTCACATAGGCCTAAAAGGTCAAAACTGGAAACCTGAGTGTAAGACTTTAGCTTACTGTAAAAATATAATAATTTACTTAAAATATTAGCAGGTATCAAACCTTATGTGTATAAAATAATTTTAATACATACTATGCGTTAAAAATGCCTAAAAAGGCTATTTGGAGCCATTTCTGGGTTTTCAAAGGAAAGCTGATATTTTTATAATTCCAGAAGGCCTAAAATACTTTATTTATTATATTAGATCAGTAGAAAAAGGTTTGGGGTCAAAAGGATTTGTAAAACTCATTTTATGGCTTAAAAGGGCAAAACCGTTATTAACCGAATCATACTTAGAACTCTAAGCTATGCTCAGCCTAAAAATAAATAAAAATCTCCAAAAATCTTAAAATATTATTTTATATCAGTGGGTAAAAATTTTTGGTATCAAAAGTGGGTTTAGATAGGCTATATGCTAATTACGCCATTTAATTACTAAAAGCTTTCAAATTACGCTAACGAGCATAACTCTTAATCTAGACCTCAAACTGATGTCAAATTTTAGGTGCAAGTTTATAAATCAGTAACTAAGGTTTCTACTCTTTTACTTTTTCAAAAATATCATTTTAAGGTCAAAAGGGCATAATAGTCAACATTTAAGCATTTAACGGAATCATGCATATGAATCGGATAACTAATGAACCAAGTTGTATAATCACAGAGGGTTATACCTATAGGTAACTTGGTCCTAATAAAGCTCTAAGGCATTTCTAAACTATGCTTAAACGGGTCAGAACTGAAAGTCCAAGTATAAGTCAAACTATGCGACTTTCGGTCCCGAACCGAGCCTAAACTGAAAATTGTCGAGTTGAACATGTTGGGACATGTTCTTACATTAATTACCAAGTTACATTAATGATCAAACAGGTTACATGTATCCTACATTGCTAATTATGCTTTAATTTGGAAATAAACATTCTGTTGACTTTTTAAAGTAAGCTTTGACTCGACAATTAACATAGTTAGAGTGGGAATCAGAGAGTACCCTTTTAAGGGTTTATTACCCACCTAAATACCTACTTAAAGGTACTTTTAATTCGGGATTAGACTGAGCACATATTAATTAATCAGGAAGTCAAACCTTAATTACGACGGTTTGACTTTTAGCTAATTAACTAAGCTAAAACGAATTTAGAAAGGTTAAGTATACTTACAAGGGTCCTAATTATAATTAGGGATCACTAGGAAGGTTGCTTGCTGACCAGAGAGCTCCAGAAAGTAAGTTGTGAGTGTTGCAAATGCAAATACCCAAATGTTGCAACTTTGCATCTCTTATATAGGCTTTTAAATTCAAGTAGATCATGCCATGTAACTCTAGTGATGTTATAAGATCATCCCAGGTGGCCTAGGATGCTAAAAACCAGATATAGGAGCCCCTTGAATCGAAAAACCAGCTTTTAAGTCGGTGTAACCGTTTTAACAGGCAGCTGGAAGTTTTTCTGCACCTGGGACCTGCTTGCGCACCGCAACGTCCACAGTGTTGAGGTGCGCAAGGGTCATGCCAGCACAACACATCTTTCAAATGTTTACAGTTTGGCCCCTGGACCTTCCAAACGTCGTTTTCACATTATTTCTTGCATTATAAGCCTTCTAAATTTACTTTTGAGGGTTCCAAGACTTATACAAACTTTGTTAAGTCCTTGGTTAACTTTGTAATCACCCGAAAAGCCATAATTTCTTACGTTGACGCTTTTAACCCCTCGTATATGAATTTGATCATAACTTTCTCATACGATAACGAAACTTGATGATATTTTTATCATGTATTCTAGTGAGCATATTTAATCGTTACAAAGCTTTGGGTTTGCTAAAAGGTCACTCAGAGGTATACTTTAAACATGTTGACACATTTAACCCCTGTAGTTTGTAATCTCTCACTTTCTTTTATATTTAGCTTCGTATGATCCATGATTCATTCGTGTGAATGTATAAACATCTTGTAGGGTTATTGTAAGGCATATTTATCCATTGTTGACATTGTGAACCCTTATATTCACATAGTTTCTTTATTTGTCAACTTTAGTCCCTCTAGGGTATTCTTTCACACTTTCAAGCTTATGACACGTGTCAATACATTATAGGACGTGAATTTTCGAGGTGTTACATCCTCACCCCCTTAAAAGAAATCTCAACCTCGAGATTTGTTAAAATGCTGGAAGTACTTTTTATCGCATAATGGACCTAATGCCTGTAACATATCTGGGGTCTTTCCAAGCTCCCACAGTTGACCTCTATAGTAGGCACATGTATCCTTTTGGAGCTTCTTCACCTGTCGATCCTTAATCGACATAGGTTGCTCATTATATCATAATTCTGCATATCGCTATGTGATAGCGCTTCTTGACTTATTGGCGAAACACATCCTTAAATCATTAGTGTGAAATGTATTGCGAGCTTCGTCTATCTTCTTAAATAGGTTTTAGCTTATAAGCTATCTGATCTTGATACATTCAATTCCTTTGAATGATTTTATATATTCAGAGCTTAACTAGTCTAATAATTAACAAATTGGCACACCCATCCAGGGTGATATCTTTTGTTGAACCTTATTCTTTAACAAGAACTTAGGAGGGTTGCTACTCTTAAATCCTTGATTTCCTGCCGTATACTGGCAACTTACAATCGATTATGGATTTGTATGATCTTATTTGTTGTTTCCTAGGCAACTTTTGAATCCTGATAATTGGACTCACCAATTCTCTATCTAACAATATATGTTTAACATTCCATCTATACAAGGTCTCCAAAGGAGCAGCCTTAATACTTACATATCAATTATTATAGAAAAGCTTATCTTAAGGTGGGATGGTTATCCCAATCATTGCTTAAAACTAATATTAAGGAATAGCTAATCCTTGCCGTTAGTCGAATAAATCGACGATCCTGGGCAGCTGATGGAAATTCTTAATTGTTGCCTAATTAGGGTTGCGGTAATCAATGCATAAGCAGAATGAACCGTCTTTCTTATTTAACTCTCGGAATATCGAGTTAGACTATATGAATCTCTTATCTTAAAGTTTACTTAATCAGGGTTTCGATTATTCCATAATCAATCATGGAGTTCTACAACACTCCAACCCAAAGTGGGATGTTAATCTTAACTCTACTTGCCTCTCAGGGGTAAACAGGGTAATCTTAGGAGAAGATAATTAAGGTACAAGGAGGTCACAGAGATTTCTAAATCTCGGGCTTCAGTTCATCAATCATATTCTGTATCAGATAAGTGACACATTTATGTTACGAGTCCATGAATTCCTTAATCGGGAACATTTACTTGGACCATTCCATTTTGGATATCTTCTTTGAATACCAATAGTTGACCTTAGCACCATATGACCATTGAGATATCCTTGTGGTCCCATGCATTAAACCTCCATACTGATCAGGCATGGAATCAATCTATGGAACATATTAAGATACACCAATCCTCATATGACGCTTTTATCATACCGTCTGGTATCCGCAATCATTAGAGATCAAAGAGATATCAATTCTAAGTGTTGACGCATTACACCAAGAAAGAGGATACTTCTAAAATTCTACGACTGAAGGTTCTTGACAAGAACAGAAGAATTAGTTCTTATGATTCCTGCCTTCACTTAATAACTATGGTTCTTAAGAAAGATTTTAAAAGTTTGCTATACTTATAGTTTACGAAGGATTTGGAGCAAGTAGCATTCGGCTCTTTGAACTTTTTCACGATCTTCTTCACAGCTTTTCCCACAGCTGCGTCTTATCATAGTTTGAAGAATATCCTTGGACTTTTTCAGGTTTACAATTGTAGTATCATTAGCATGCGCCGCCTCATCAATGGCGTGATTGACTGATGTCTTATCCGAGTTTGTCATACTCAAGATTTGGTTCCTATTACTAAATGAATCAATCTCTTGGTTGCGATCCGACAACTACTATTCATCATCCTCATGGTCTTATATACTAACCATGGTTTCATTAAACCATACCGGCCAATATAGAATTAACATTCTCAATGAACGTTATTTAATACATATAAATTTTACTTAGCCTAGGTCACAAAAGACCTTTAATGGCATTTAAAGTTTGGTCCTAATCCATCACCTTTTTGACATGGGATCAGAATGTCACATATGTCTTTATTATAGTGATGAATTTGGATAGCTTGAAAGCTTACCATAAGGATATCAGAAAAGAGTGATTCTCAATAGATATAAAATATCATTCTAAGATTTGTTAGAGCATTTTCTATAGTGTCATCGATCAATTTCTATCTTGCGTTAAATGACCGGAGTCCTACTCAGCGGAGACAACAGTTCACAACATTTATCGTTCTTTAAGGAATTATATGTGCCAGTATCAAATAAATTTCTTTATAAACTGCTTGATAAGGAAAGGTACCTGCTATAAAGTTATCATTCTGCATCCTGGGCGTTCCTCATGCGTTTGTTTTCTTGACCTCTTCGGGCTTCTTCTGATTCCTAGGGCAGTTGGTTTTGATATGCCCCTTCTCGTTGCAACCGTAACAGGTTGCATCTTTCATCTTCTTGCAATCCAGGGTTTTATGTTCCTTAGACTTGCAAATTCCACACGGTAGAGGCTGAGACTCAAATCTGCATTTCCCGAGGTGGTATTTCCTACAGGTTTCGCACCTGGTCTTCTCACCCGACTGCTGGCTGTCCCTCTTAAACCCAGAACTCTTCTTATCCTCAGAGTTCCTCTTCCTATTGGAGCGATGAGAATCCTCATCCTCCCTTTTACGCTTTCCATCTTCAGAGGCTTTGGCAGCCTTGTTTCTGACTACATCGAGTGTAAGGGATAGCGACAGATCGGCCGCTGACCTGAATGTAGTAGGTCTTCAAGCCTTAACACTGGCTTTGATTTCTGGGGCTAAACCCCCAATGAAGCAAGCAATTCTCTTGGGTTCTGGTGTTACCAGGTAAGGAACCAGTCTGGACAGGGTATTGAAACTGGTGAGGTAAGCTTGACAATCTAAGTTTGTTATAACCAATGATAAGAAATCTGTCTCAATCCTCTCAACCTCGTGTTGAGGGCAGTAGTTCTCCATAATGAGAGCAACAAACTGTTCCCATGACATGTTGTAAAGTGGGATCTTCCCAGCAGCTTGAATGAGAGCCTTCCACCATGCTAGTGCCTCTCCCTTGAACGATTGGGATACATACTTCACTACATCCCTCTCAGCACAACCGCTGATATCGACAACTGTGTCCATTTCATCCAACCAGGTCATACAATCGATTGCTCCTTTCTCCCCAATGAAATCTTGGGGTTTGCAGGAAACAAAGTATTTATAGGTACAGGACTTGGTACGCGGTTCGTTATCGAACACTATCCTCTTGGATGGAACACTGTGTTCATTAGATGAATGTCGATCATCATCCTTCCTTGACTCATCTTTCTTTGAGGGTGGCTTGCTATGAGGCTCTGAATGAGTTTTAGACTTAGAGTGGGGTACAGATGAGGCTCGACTATGAGTCCCACTATACTCCTTAAATTGCTCCTCTACAGCTTTAGATACAGCTGTATCAATCAGTGTACGGAGCTCTCCTCTGGTTATATTAATCTTATCATCATCGCGGTTTTCCAGAGGATGACTGTTTATCTCGTCAGAGTCAGCCATGTAGGTAGTTTTAATTACTACAAAAAAGAAAATAAGGGCAAGTTTTATTTAGAAGCCCATACAGTACTATCGTTCTTGACGATTTATTAACCATGTTTTTAATACACATTTTAGTTAATTTGTTAAATATATAATTGTTCAGGATCTTTATCATAATCCTAAATTATAAGTTAGTAATAGCACAAAAGGCCTAGTCACGTAGACAAGTTTAAATTTATAAGCCCAGATTTTATGGAATCGAGGCATTAAGGTTTGAATCAGAGTTCATTACCTTTTTCTTAACAGGGAGTTGTAGGCTACCACTGTCTTTAGTCCCAGAGGACGTTAATTGTAGCCCATGGGTGCTTCATCCATAAGGGATGGTTATATAAATAAGGGAATTTAGAACATCCCAATTTAAAAATGACTTATGTGATTTTATCGAATCACATCTTTGTCATTAATGATAATCATATCAGATGTTAATAAGGGTTTGAATCTTTCAAATAGGTTTTACCATCTTGGCCATGTCTGCAACGACAATTATGCTAGGTTTTACCTTTAAGATTCTTTTAATAATTACGCAAAACAATCCTAAATTGAAATGTTAACAAGGATCTGAATCTAATTGAGGCACTACCATCTTGGCCCTGTCTCAATGTGACATATGGCTAGGTCTTGTCCTTTTTAAATTTTGCCATTTTATTATAATGGTAGATCTTATAAAAAGGAATGTTATTTTAAATCTAACTGTTCCTATTAAAATTTAAACAAATACATGGTTGCCCAAAACGGGACTTCTAACTGAAATGACTCGCCCATGCAAGGGCTAATCAGAAAATAACAAAAGAAACAAATAAAATGAATTAGGATTAGTCCTATGTTCTTGTCTAGACTCAAGAATGTGCAATTGTATAACTGAGATTAAACACAAAAGACTAGTGTTTAATTCACTCAGTGTTGGCTCTGATACCAACCTGTCACACCCCTATTTTCCATGTGTTACCGGTGGGCCCGGTGGGGAATATCGTGACGTAGTTGATATCATCATAAGTCAAACAACACAATATATAAATGCACAGCGGAAGCAAAAGATAAATATAGTACAATCCGAATATAAAGTAATATCCAGTATTACAACGGAAAGTAAAGGATCCACAGGCGGATCTTAAAACATAAACATTGATCAACAGACTTTAGACGCCTAGAACTTGCAAGATTCCTTATTAACGCCCTGAGCTTCCAGCCAATTACGTTCAGTACCCGTCACTTAACCTTTTTGGAAAAATACGTCAGTTTACACTGGTAAATACACTCAACCGACTCATTTTGAAAAGGTTTAATAAAAATTGATTTGAATGCACGTGGCACAAACTCTTTATAACTTGGGACAATTATATTTATAATCTTGTATACAGATTTACATGTTCGTTATACGTTCAGGGCTCGATGTAGAAACCAAGTCAGATTAACAGACACGCCACAAGTATAGGCCCACAAGAGAGTGAGATACCGTTTTTCCTTAAACAACTGTCAGGTGTATGCCTACACCCCGTGCATAAGGCGTGGCCATTTTATAACACAATGATGTCAAGGATATCCGGGACATGGTCATTAACCCCTAAAGGTCTTTATTTCAAACAATACAAATTAAACCAGGTTACCTCAATAATTTAGTCACAATAAGATTAAACATTCAATACCCGACCAAGCGGTATTATTATAATACCGTATCCCAAGCCCGTATAGGGAAAATAGGTTAAGAGTATTTACCTGAGCTAGCTCCTGACTTAAATAGGAAGAATTTAATAACTCAGCCGTATTCACTTAAGTAAGCGTAGGTACCATTTACCGGAAGGCTCTATTCTGGAATGATGGTATAAATAACCAATTAGAATGCTAACGGGTCTTTAATTAAGCCTAAGCTTAGACCGGTTTAGTCTTACAGAAAGATACGGTTCAAACGCATGATAAGGCGAAGACCGGATTAGAATGTGGTTTTGACCCGACAAGTTTGAAGACTTGTATAATATGGGTAATCTAAATACATTCTGGATTTTGAGACAAAAAGGATATGGTTTGACCCGTTTCGGCTATTATATGCAAACTAGTTACATACGCCGATCCGAACGTGAAAAGTGCGTAACGAGTAACCAAATGAGTCATATGCAAGTTTTCTAAGTTATTATGCTTTAATTATGTTGTGACATCAGAAAGATATCTTATATTATGCCCAAAACGGATTTAGACTCACATTACACCCCGTAGGGGTATTTTGGTCATTAAGAAGGTTATAAAAGAGTTTAAATATGAACCTGAGTTTCGGGTCTGATGAAATCAGTAAAATTACTCAATTTACTAGGTTATATCAGTAGGGTATGTGAAATCTATCCTTTATAACCAAACTATGCCTCTTAAGGGTATTTTGGTAATTTCACATAGGCCTAAAAGGTCAAAACTGGAAACCTGAGTGTAAGACTTTAGCTTACTGTAAAAATATAATAATTTACTTAAAATATCAGCAGGTATCAAACCTTATGTGTATAAAATAATTTTAATACATACTATGCGTTAAAAATGCCTAAAAAGGCTATTTGGAGCCATTTCAGGGTTTTCAAAGGAAAGCTGATATTTTTATAATTCCAAAAGGATCAAAATACTTTATTTATTATATTAGATCAGTAGAAAAAGGTTTGGGGTCAAAAGGATTTGTAAAACTCATTTTATGGCTTAAAAGGGCAAAACCGGCATTAACCGAATCATACTTAGAACTCTAAGCTATGCTCAGCCTAAAAATAAATAAAAATCTCCAAAAATCTTAAAATATTATTTATATCAGTGGGTAAAAAGTTTTGGTATCAAAAGTGGGTTTAGATAGGCTATATGCTAATTACGCCATTTAATTACTAAAAGCTTTCAAATTACGCTAACGAGCATAACTCTTAATCTAGACCTCAAACTGATGTCAAATTTTAGGTGCAAGTTTATAAATCAGTAACTAAGGTTTCTACTCTTTTACTTTTTCAAAAATATCATTTTAAGGTCAAAAGGGCATAATAGTCAACATTTAAGCATTTAACGGAATCATGCATATGAATCGGATAACTAATGAACCAAGTTGTATAATCACAGAGGGTTATACTTATAGGTAACTTGGTCCTAATAAAGCTCTAAGGAATTTCTAAACTATGCTTAAATGGGTCAGAACTGAAAGTCAAAGTATAAGTCAAACTATGCGACTTTCGGTCCCGAACCGAGCCTAAACTGAAAATTGTCGAGTTGAACATGTTGGGACATGTTCTTACATTAATTACCAAGTTACATTAATGATCAAACAGGTTACATGTATCCTACATTGCTAATTATGCTTTAATTTGGAAATAAACATTCTGTTGACTTTTTAAAGTAAGCTTTGACTCGACAATTAACATAGTTAGAGTGGGAATCAGAGAGTACTCTTTTAAGGGTTTATTACCCACCTAAATGCCTACTTAAAGGTACTTTTAATTCGGGATTAGACTGAGCACATATTAATTAATCACGAAGTCAAACCTTAATTATGACGGTTTGACTTTTAGCTAATTAACTAAGCTAAAAGGAATTTAGAAAGGTTAAGTATACTTACAAGGGTCCTAATTATAATTAGGGATCACTAGGAAGGTTGCTTGCTGACCAGAGAGCTCCAGAAAGTAAGTTGTGAGTGTTGCAAATGCAAATACCCAAATGTTGCAACTTTGCATCTCTTATATAGGCTTTTAAATTCAAGTAGATCATGCCATGTAACTCTAGTGATGTTATAAGATCATCCCAGGTGGCCTAGGATGCTAAAAACCAGATATAGGAGCCCCTTGAATCGAAAAACCAGCTTTTAAGTCGGTGTAACCGTTTTAACAGGCAGCTGGAAGTTTTTTTGCACCTGGGACCTGCTTGCGCACCGCAACGTCCACAGTGTTGAGGTGCGCAAGGGTCATGCCAGCACAACACATCTTTCAAATGTTTACAGTTTGGCCCCTGGACCTTCCAAACGTCGTTTTCACATTATTTCTTGCATTATAAGCCTTCTAAATTTACTTTTGAGGGTTCCAAGACTTATACAAACTTTGTTAAGTCCTTGGTTAACTTTGTAATCACCCGAAAAGCCATAATTTCTTACGTTGACGCTTTTAACCCCTCGTATATGAATTTGATCATAACTTTCTCATACGATAACGAAACTTGATGATATTTTTATCATGTATTCTAGTGAGCATATTTAATCGTTACAAAGCTTCGGGTTTGCTAAAAGGTCACTCAGAGGTATACTTTAAACATGTTGACACATTTAACCCCTGTAGTTTGTAATCTCTCACTTTCTTTTATATTTAGCTTCGTATGATCCATGATTCATTCGTGTGAATATATAAACATCTTGTAGGGTTATTGTAAGGCATATTTATCCATTGTTGACATTGTGAACCCTTATATTCACATAGTTTCTTTATTTGTCAACTTTAGTCCCTCTAGGGTATTCTTTCACACTTTCAAGCTTATGACACGTGTCAATACATTATAGGACGTGAATTTTTGAGGTGTTACAATCATTCTCCACGTGATTCTCACTTGAAATCACACTTTTCATCATGAAATCTCTCGGATCTGGGTTCTTGAGGGTGATGACATCATGAGGGTTTGTACAAACTATCACATGATGTCATTCTGAGCAAGATCTAACTCAGATCTAAGGTATTTCATGTGTTTTTACATTAAATCTATGCTAAATCTATACTTTTCATATAAAACTTGGGTTATCCTTCATCTTTTCTTCAAACTTTCGACTTACTTCGGTGCTAAACGGGACTGAACGGGCTGTAGACTTGATCGGTGGTCTAGAGTTGGTTTAGGAACGGATTGATCACTGATTTAGACGATCACGGGATGGATTCCGGCATGAACCCGTCACTAATAGACAAACAGGTAGGACTGGGGTGATCCCCGACCGGTCAGAATGGTTGTGAAATGATAAGTTACTATTGTCTCAGTCTGTAGCGTGACGTCACCATCAATTTTCAAACTTAGAGATTTTACAAAATGTTAAACAAAAACAAGGGTCGCCCGAACGAGTGGCAACCCGATCGGACAGCTGTCCGATCGGACAACCACCCTATCAGGCGACACTTGCCTTTTGTTCTGAACTATCAAACACTTTGAAAACAATCAAAAACTTGGAAGCCTGATCGAATGACAACCCGATCGGACAGCCGTCCGATCGAGCATCCATTCGATTAGGAGGACCAGGTTGTGTACACTCGGATCGAGTGGCAACCCGATCGGACAGTCGTCCGATCGAGCAACCACCCTATCCCTTCACTTGAACTGAAGAGGCAACCTGACCGGATGGCCATCCGATCGGGCAGCCATCTGCCCTTTACAACCCTAAGTCACCCGGACGACTGGCAATCCGATCAGACAGCCATTCTATTCAGTGACTGGTTTGACACTTTATTCAACCTCGTTACTCTTCCCGACTCTTACCCTATTGTAATCTAATCAGGCTAATCCTAAAAGAGCTCCCTTTGATCCAATAGCAGTTTGTACTGTTAAGTAATCACTGTGAGTATACTCGATCCCCTTTTTACCTTAAAAACTTTTGGGGTGTAACATGTATTCTATGAAACTTAAACTTGAAACTTTGAAACTTATACTCTATCCTATGTGAAACTTGTGATTCTTGATTCTTTGTGCTCTGTGACGTTTAATCCAGAGTGTGTAGTTCCGCCTTAACAATAGTAGTGCTATAGAAGATGCACCTCTCCCATTATTCTTGGGGGGTATTGTTAGGAGGATTCTAGTTTACCTTGAGTCTTAGGTAAACACTAAAGCATCGGGATACTTGGGCTATCACTGCATGGACTGCGACACTAGCACGGCTGAAACTACTTTATTGTTTACACTGTGGATATGAGTTGTTTTAATCTATTATTCTATTATCATACTTGTATACTCGCCAATACTTTTGTATTGATATTTTAATACATGTTGCAGGCTGATAGGATGCTTGGGATGCATGGAATTCGGCTAGGAGATACTAGAAATGTCGCCTAGTTAACTTAGAATCTTTTGAACAATATTCGTTTTGGTCTGTATTCGGTACTTGTGTTGGATGTGTTGCTTTTATACAATGTTCTGATGAAATTAATCTAATTTCTATTGAAACAAATAGCGTTATGGAATCTCATGAGCAATCTGACGCTTAGAGCTCGCACCCCGATGTTTCCGCCATCGGTTGGGGTGTGATAGATTGGTATCAGAGCCATAAATATAGGGAATTGGGATAAGTAGGAATACTTGCCCTAGTCTATAGTTCTAGGAATCTTGACTCTTATGTGTTGTTTAAGACTTATGTACTCTATCGTATCTGCTTCCTAGCAGCACTTGTTTCTGTTAAACTTACATGCCTTTCCTAAGGCTAACATAATATACACTTGATACCTTAAAAACACTGTTCACCGGTGTTTGTATTTTTGCACGAGATTTTTCTTCAAGACAGGAGTGTCGTCCAAACCTTGATGGGAAATCTCCATATTATTCTAGTAGGTCTTATATGCGGATGAGTACCAACGCTACTGGGGAACGATGTGTCAAGTTAGAGGTGAAACTCAGATCTTGATAACTAGTCCCACTCCTTGATTTTCATGTCTCGCCAAAGTCTCGTAACTTCCGATCAATTGAGTACGTGAAATGACCAAAAGGACGAATATCGTAGGCCTAACATCGATGACGTATTTGTCTAAGTAAGTCAAGGCACGCTACCTCAATTCGAAAGGGGCTCGAATCACTTTGGTTAGTCGCCGTTCCTCTACCTGGAACAATCCTATATTTTATGAGCCTATCTTGCTTTTATGTTATCTCAATTTTATGAATATGGTTTTAACTTGATTCTTCGGTCATTTGGTATGCTTTTACACAAATCACACGTTGTCCGGTATCTAAAACATAAGTTCTAATATCGAACTAAATTTATGAGGCTTTATTCTATGTGTAATCTAAGTGGTAATGTGATTGTAAGACACTAGAAGTTATAACATGGCATGGAATACAAGGGGAAAGTGACGTGTCCGAAACATGGTGGATACGCCGCTGGTACTTCCTATATATAAGTGTTTCTGGCATGTTACCAACTTTTGTACCAAGTGCCATGCGAAATTTAGTCTCTGGTGAAGGATTCTAAAGCTATGGAAGGACTATTTGTGTAGTCTATGGGAAACTTATGTGAAATCTATCTTGTACTATAGTGAAATTTGTGTGTAAACTACAAAAGGTAGCCTAGCGTCGAAGACGAGGGGGATAGTGGCATGTCCGAAGCGTGGTGGATATGCCGCTGGTACTTCCTATATATAAGCGTTTCTGGCATGTTACCAAACCTTCATACCACGCACTAAGTGAAACTCGTAGTTTTGTAAACTCGGGTTGAGTGATTGAATCTACCTTATTAATCTATGTGGTTGAATCTATCTGGTTAATCTATGTTTGAGGAGTGGTGAAATCGAGAGCGGTAGTTAACGAGGCATGACACCGACGATGAGACGGACGTGGCATGATTGAAGCATGGTGGATACGCCGCTGGTACTTCCTATATATAAGTGCTTCCGTCATGCTGCTGAACTTTCGTAACACGTGCCATGCGGGATTTCGTTGGTTGTGGATTGTTAGCATGATCCTATGTGAATCTATTGAATCTATTGAATCTACCGAATCTATTGAATCTATTGGAGTATATCGAATCCATTGAATCCATGGGAAACTATTGAATCTACCGGAATCTACTTGAGACTATTTGAATCTGTTTGGATTAATCTATGAGAAGTGTGGAAAATGACATCGAGTACGAGGTGGAAGTATTGTGTCCGAAGCATGGTGGATACGCCGCTGGTACTTCCTATATATAAGCGCTTCCGACATACTGCCAAGCTTCATACAACATGCCATGTGAGGGTAGTGGTTGCAGTGTGTAATCTATTGGAAATCTATTGGTGTAGTCTATGTGTGTATTGTGATAATCATGAGTGTATTGTTAGGAAATTGCGACACGTAACATGACGCCGAGTGCGGGATGGAAACAATGTGCCCAAAGCGTGGTGGATACGCCGCTGCTACTTCCTATATATAAGCACTTCTGACCTGTTGCCAAATTACGTACAACGCGCCATGCGAAGGTCGTGGGTTTGCGGAATCTATGAGAGCCTTGTGAATCTTGAGTCTTAGTCTACCACGCGTGAATCTATGTTGACATGTGTTAATTTAGACTTATACGATCCTCTTATTAGATATTTAGGATGTCTTCTCGAAAGCTATCCGACACTCTCAGGAAATCCAGGGAGAAGTCTCAGAAAAAGATGATGTCATTCATGGTCGACCAGATTGCTCGTGTCATGCCAAAGATCATCACTGAGCTCCAAGGATCAAACACACCTCCATCCTCTGCGGACTCCAAGGCTGAGGAGAAAAAGCCTACTAAGTTCAACTATAAGCATTTCATCTCTTGCAACCCTAAGTCTTTCACGGGCAGTGATGGGGTGACTGCTATGCTCGAGTGGTTCGACAGCATCGAGGTTACCTTCATTAACAGCGAGTGTCCAGACCACTTAAAGACTAGGAGTGCAACTGGAATGTTTCAAGGCAGAGTGTTGGAGTGGTGGTCAAATGAGAGAAACATCCATTCAAATGAAGAAGCCTATGCTCTTCCATGGGCTGAGGTGCGAGAACTAATGATGCTTGAGTTCTGCCCTCCTCATGAGCAGTTGAAGCTTGAAGAAGAGTTTTGGCATCTAAAGCAGGTTGGTGATGATAACCTGGCTTATACTACCCGATTTAAGCAGCTGAGTCTAATCGTTCCTTACTTGGTTTCGACTCCTAAGCGAATGATAACCAAGTACATCAATGGTCTACCTACTGCTATGCGTAATTCTATTGAAGCAGCTCAACTGGGAACTATTGAAGAAGTCTATTGTTTGGCCGCAAGTTTGAACAACAATCGTGTGCGTGATAAGCAGTTTGCTACTCCTGCACCCTCCAAGTCTGCGAATCAAGTTACCCAGCAGTCGGGCGGCAGTAAGAACAAGAAAAGGAAAGCTCAGGGTCCTGGATGTAATGCTATTACTCCTGCTGCAAACCCTGTCGCTAAACCCGCTCCTGCTACTGCTGCTGCTAACCCTGCTACTCCCGAAGCTAAGAAGCAATACACTGGACCTCATCCCAAGTGTGCAACTTGCAATTACCATCATCCTTCCGCGTCTGCATGTCGTCTGTGCACCAACTGTAATCGGTATGGTCACACGACCCCTTACTATCGTCAAGCTAACCCGGCCCCAGCTCAGGCAGCTCTACCTGCACTTCCAGCACTTCTGCAGAATCCAAGACCAATCAACGCTATTCGTGCATGCTACAAGTGTGGAGATACTACCCACCTCCGTAACCAGTGTCCTCAGCTGAACCAGGACCAGCAGCCAGCCGCTCGTGGATGAGCGTTCAACCTTAATACGAATCAGGCTCGCAATGACAATGACGTTGTCAATGGTATGTTCCTTGTTACCTGGCGCCGACAAAAGCTTTGTGTCCGTGGAATTTGAGTCTTTGATAAACTGTACACGTTCCAAGTTACCTGAGTCGTTCTCTGTTGAAGTCGCAAATGGTAAGTCGATTCTTGTGAATTCTAACGTGCATGACTGTTCTTTGATTCTTAACGATCACGTCTTCTCTATTAATCTTATACCCATGAGATTGGGTAGTTTTGATGTTATCATTGGCATGGACTGGTTGCGCAAGAACCATGCCGAGATTGTTTGTCATGAGAAACTTGTTTGTCTTCCTCTTCCCTTTGGTGATACTTTAATCGTCTATGGAGACCGACCTTCAAAAGGGCTGAGGTTGATGTCATGCACACAAGCGAGCCGAAGCTTACGAAAACAGAACCCTGCCTTCTTGGCTCATGTGGTGGAACAAAAAGGCAAGGGGAAGAACATAAGCGACGTTCCAGTTGTGTGTGATTTTACTGATGTCTTTCCTGAAGATCTTCCTGGTCTTCCTCCTCCCAGATGCGTTGACTTTCGTATTGATCTCGTACCTGGTGCGACTCCTGTCGCGAGGGCTCCTTACCGTCTTGCACCTTCTGAGATGCAAGAGTTATCTAGTCAGCTACAGGAATTACTCGATAAGGGTTTTATTCATCCAAGTACCTCCCCGTGGGGTGCTCCCATTTTATTCATTAAGAAGAAGGATGGTTCCTTCCGTATGTGTATCGACTATCGTGAACTTAATAAGCTTACTGTGAAGAATCGTTATCCGCTTCCCCGTATTGATGACCTATTTGACCAACTACAAGGTGCGTCCTGCTTCTTGAAGATTGAATTACGTTCTGGATATCATCAACTACGTGTTCTCGAAGATGATATTCCAAAGACTGCGTTTCATACTCGATATGGGCACTACGAGTTCGTAGTCATGCCTTTTGTCTTGACCAACGCACCTGCAGTGTTCATGGACCTTATGAACCGTGTTTGTAAACCATATTTGGATCGTTTTGTGATAGTCTTTATTGATGATATTCTTATCTATTCTAAGTCAAAAGCTGATCATGCTCGCCATTTACGCCTTATGCTTGAACTTTTACGTGGTGAACGTCTGTATGCTAAATTTTCTAAGTGTGAGTTTTGGATTAATGAAGTGCAATTTCTTGGTCATATTGTCAGTAGTCAGGGTATTCATGTTGACCCTTCTATGATTGAGGCAGTGAAGAATTGGTGTACGCCTAAATCCGTTTCCGAGATTCGTTCTTTTCTAGGATTGGCGGGTTATTACCGCCGATTCATCGCGGATTTTTCTAAAATCGTTGTTCCTCTTATGATGCTAACCCAAAAGGAAAAACCTTTTGTTTGGGGTCCCGAACAAGAGGAATCCTTTCAAACTCTTAAGAATCTTTTGTGTAATGCTCCTGTGTTACCTCTACCTGATGGCAATGACGATTTTGTGGTATATTGTGATGCCTCGAACCGTGGATTGGGTTGTGTGCTCATGCAGCGGGACAAGGTTATTGCTTATGCCTCTCGTCAGCTCAAGATACATGAAAAGAACTACACAACTCACGATCTGGAACTTGGTGCGGTTATTTTTGCGTTAAAGATCTGGCGACACTAGCTTTATAGTACTAAGTGTGTGGTCTTCACCGACCATAGGAGCCTTCAGCATATCTTTGACCAAAAAGAGCTGAACATGCGACAGAGACGTTGGGTGGAATTGCTTAACGACTACGATTGCGAAATTCGCTATCATGCAGGCAAGGCGAATGTAGCAGCCGACGCCCTTAGTCGAAAGACCCATTTCAAGACTATTCGTATCTCTAGTGATCTGCATGCTTGTATTCGTGAAGCTCAATATTAATCAGCGAATGAAGGAAGTCTAGAAGAAGAAGTTCATGGTGCTAGGATGGACCAGCTCGAAACTAAATCTGATGGTCTGTAGTATTATCTAAATCGTATCTGGGTGCCAGATCGCGATAATCTTCGTGAGCTCATTATGACTGAGGCTCACAAATCCCGTTACTCTATCCATCCAGGTGCAGATAAGATGTATCAGGATCTGCGTACGACTTATTGGTGGCCTGGCATGAAGAGGGACATTGCGGTGTATGTGTCTAAGTGCCTTACTTGCTCGAAAGTAAAGGCTGAACACCAGCGTCCTTCTGGACCCTTGGAACAACCTAAAATCCCTGTCTGGAAATGGGATAGCATTGCTATGGACTTTATTACTAAGCTACCCCGTACCTCTAAAGGTCACGATAGTATCTGGGTGATTATTGATCGTTTGACCAAATCCGCCCACTTTCTTCCCATTCGTGAGGATTACAGAGTGGAGAAACTTGCTCGAGTCTATACTGATGAGATTATATGCCGACATGGCATACCTCTTGACATAATCTCGGACCGTGATGGTCGTTTTACTTCGCGTCTTTGGCAAACGTTTCAGTCCGCTATGGGTTCGCCCTTGAATCTTAGCACGGCCTTCCATCCTCAGACGGATGGGCAGACCGAGCGTACTATTCAAACCTTAGAGGACATGCTCCGTTCTTGTGTCATCGACTTTGGTGGTAACTGGGATGTACAATTATCATTGATTGAGTTCTCGTACAACAATTGCTACCATTCCAGTATTCAGATGGCTCCTTTCGAAGCTTTATATGGGCGAAAGTGCCGATCTCCTCTCAGCTGGCATGAGGTTGGGGAAAAGCAGTTCACTGGCCCTGAGATTGTTCAAGAGACAACAGATAAGATTCTTCAAATTCGTGATAACTTGATCAAGGCTAGGAGCAGACAAAAGAGCTATGCTGATAGTAGGCGAAAGCCTTTGGAATTTGCTGTTGGTGACCGAGTTCTTCTCAAGGTATCTCCATGGAAGAGAGTAGTTTGTTTTGGAAAGAAGGGAAAGCTCGCTCCTCGCTATGTAGGTCCTTTTGTGATACTTGAAAGGATTGGCAAGGTAGCATACAAACTCGACTTGCCACAAGAACTAAACAACGTGCATCCAGTGTTCCACGTATCCAACCTACGTAAATGCCTAGCCGACGAGGGACTGCAGGTTCCTCTTGAAGACTTGCAAATAAACGAAGTTGTTCAGTTTGTGGAGAAACCGGTCGAAATCATGGATCAAACTGTCAAGCGTCTGAGGCGCAGCAAAATTCCCATTGTTAAGGTTCGATGGGAAGGAAAGCGTGGTGCTGAATTCACTTGGGAGTTGAAAAGTGATATGAAGGCCAAGTACCCGCACCTCTTCGAGCAGTCTTCTTCTAAGATTTCGGGGACGAAATCTCCTAAAGGAGGGGAGAATGTAACGCCCGGCATCCCTAAACTTTAGACACTTGGCAAGATCAGTCCCTGAACTTCTGGTAATTATCAGTTTTAGTCCCTGTAGTTATATGACGTTGATACTTTGATACTTTTGGCATGGAACTTCTTGATATTGAGGTTTGATACTATGAGACTTGACACCTAATCTAGACACTTGATTCTTGATACTATGGAAACTAGATTCTTTATGATTCTTGATACTTGATACTTGGACTCTTGACTCTTGATGCTTGAGAAACTATGATTCTTGACTCTTGAAACTTATTTGGTGCTTGACTCCTTAGACTCGTAAAACTTGATTCTTGGTTAAACGAGAGACTGGAGCCTTGTCACTAGCGGAATCTATGAAACTTGTAAACTTTTGGTTTGTAATGTAATCTAGATACTCTACATAAACTATACGCAACGCAACGCCTAACCTAGTGAATAAAACAATCAAAACCTGGAACACAAAGGAGGTGGAACGGCCAGAGTGGCCGTCCGATGGAATGACCACCTGGTCGAACGACCACCCGACCGAGCGACCACTCGATCGACCGGCACCCACCTTGCTCCACCTTTTTCCCTCCTCTCCTCTTTTCCACTATAAATAGACCTGTCATATCACCTTTTCAATGATGTGACAGCTCTGCTCGACCAGACCCTTTACCTCCTCATTTCTTCATCCTCTTGCTGATTTTGGTACGTTTCAAGCTAGATCTTTGTACTTTCTCGCTCTACGCATCATTCTCCACGTAATTCTCACTTGAAATCACACTTTTCGCTATGAAATCTCTCGGATCTGGGTTCTTGAGGGTGATGTCATCATGAGGGTTTGTACAAACTATCACGTGATGTCATTCTGAGCAAGATCTAACTCAGATCTAAGGTATTTCATGTGTTTTTACATTAAATCTACGCTAAATCTATACTTTTCGTATAAAACTTGGGTTATCCTTCATTTTTTCTTCAAAATTTTGACTTACTTCGGTGATAAACGGGACTGAACGGGCTGTAGACTTGATCGGTGGTCTAAAGTTGGTTTAGGAACAGATTGATCACTGATTTAGACGATCACGGGATGGATTCTGGCATGAACCCGTCACTAACAGACAAACGGGTCGGACTGGGGTGATCCCCGACCGATCAGAATGGTTGTACAATGATAAGTTACTGTTTTCTCAGTCTGTACCGTGATGTCACCATCAATTTTCAAACCTAGAGATTTTACAAAATGTTAAACAAAAACAAGGGTCACCCGAACGAGTGGCAACCCGATCGGACAGCCGTCCGATCGGACAACCACCCTATCAGGCGACACTTGCCTTTTGTTCTGAACTATCAAACACTTGGAAAACAATCAAAAACTTGGAAGTCTGATCGAATGACAACCCGATCAGAAAGCCGTCCGATCGAGCATCCGTTCGATTGGAGGACCAGGTTGTGTACACTCGGATTGAGTGGCAACCCGATCGGACAGCCGTTCGATCGAGCAGCCACCCTGTCCCTTCACTTGAACTCAAGAGGCAACCCGACTGGATGGCCATCCGATCGGGCAACCATCTGCCCTTCACAACCCTAAGTCACCCGAACGACTGGCAATCCGATCGGATAGCTATCCGATCGGACAGCCATTCGATTCAGTGACTGGTTTAACACTTTATTCAACCTCGTTACTCTGCCCGACTCTTACCTTATTGTAATCTAATCAGGCTAATCCTAAAAGAGCTCCCTTTGATCCAATAGCAATTTGTACTGTTAAGCAATCACTGTGAGTATACTCGATCTCCTTTTTACCTTAAAAACTTTTGGGGTGTAACATGTATTCTATGAAACTTAAACTTGAAACTTTGAAACTTATACTCTATCCTATGTGAAACTTATGATTCTTGATTCTTTGTGCTATGTGACATTTAATCAAGAGTGTGTAGTTCCGCCTTAACAATAGTAGCGCTATAGGAGATTCACCTCTCCCATTATTCTCGGGGGGTATTGTTAGGAGTATTCTAGTTTACCTTGAGTCTTGGGTAAACACTAAAGCATCGGGATACTTGGGCTATCACTGCATGGACTGCGACACTAGCACGGCTGAAACTACTTTATTGTTTACAGTGTGGATATGAGTTGTTTTAATCTATTATTCTATTATCAAACTTGTATACTCGCCAATACTTTTGTATTGATATTTTAATACATGTTGCAGGCTGATAGGATGCTTGGGATGCATGGAATTCAGCTAGGAGATACTAGAAACGTCGCCTAGTTAACTTAGAATCTTTTGAACAATTTGAACAATATTCGTTTTGGTCTGTATTCGGTACTTGTGTTGGATGTGTTGCTTTTAGACAATGTTAAGAGGAAATTAATCTAATTTCTATTGAAACAAATAGCGTTATGGAATCTCATGAGCAATCTGACGCTTAGAGCTCGCACCCCGATGTTTCCGCCATCGGTTGGGGTGTGACATGCCAGGTACATACAATACGTTACTTAAACTTAGAGTTTTTCCTGAAGTAAATACTAGTACTACACTTCCAATTCCATGGATTGGCTCGGTTGCAACATTTCCCATCTTTAAAACAGATCCATCTTCAATTAATGTAAGGTCCTTGAACCATCTTCGATCCTTACATACGTGACTTGTTGCTCCCGAGTCATACCACCAAGCAACAGAATCATCCTGCACATAAAATGCTTCAGAAATTAGTGAAACATAATTCACATCCGAATTATAATTAAAGTTTAATTTCTGGCCTTGTTGCTTTGGATCCTTAGAGGATCCACTAGTACCAGTTTCGTTCGTGGCTTTACCGACACGACAATCTCTTTTGAAGTGTCCTGGTTTACCACACTTCCAACAACCTTCATCCTTAGTCTGTTTTGAATGCTTCACAGCCTTGTTCTTCTTGTTAGGCCCACTTTGAAACTTCCTTTTGTTGTTTCCCTTAGAATTTTTGAAACTAGGACCACTTTCTTCCACCATGTTAACAGAAGACCCACCAACTTGTTTATCTTTGTTAACATTTTCCATGGCCCGACAAGACTCCTCAATTCGAAAACAACTTCCAAGTTCAACCAGATTCATTTCCTCCTTCTTATGTTTTAAAGTATGTTTAAAATCTTTCCAAGAAGGAGGAAGTTTATCAATGATAGATGGAACATAAATTGCTTCATCCATCTTTAAACCATGTTGTTCGAATTGACCCATAATTCTTAGACATTCATTATATTGTTCCATGATGGATCTATCATCAACCATTTTATAATTCATAAAATCATTGACTAAGAATTTCTTACTAGATGTGTCTACAACCATGTATTTGGCCTCTAGTAATTCCCACAGTTCTTTTGCAGATTCAACATTTTTATATATATCAAAAAGAGAGTCTCACATACCATTCAGAATATGCCCATGACAGATGTAATCATCATTCAGCCACTTTCCACGCTTCCTAGTTAGTTCCAGCGGCTCATTCGTCACTTCCTCGGGCATCGGGGTACTCAGAACGTACACCACTTTCAAAGTCGTCAACAGGAAATGCATCTTCTTTTGCCAGCGACCGAAGTCTTGCCCTTCAAACTTGTCCAATTTCGCAAATTTGTTCGTCATAGCCTTCGCAGATTCACCACCGCTTGTCATCTTCACCTAATTGTTTGATCTTTGTTGGGGAAATTCGAAATTACTTGGATAAATCTGAAGTCGTGTAATCACTTTCAGATCAAACAATTGGAGTGGCTACCAATCTTTGATCGGATAAAATCAGAATTGATTCTAGATTTCTGTATGAGAATTTGGTTGAGAGAATTTTGAGGGATTCTCACGAACTGTAAATTCGTCTAGGGTTTTTCAAAATCGTTTGAGAGAGCGTATTTGCAGTTTTCCACAACTGCTTGCAGTTTTCATTTTGAACAAAAACACCTTTAGTCCCTCATTTTCGAAATTTAATTTCTGCCAGGGGCTCTGCCCCTTGGACCCCGCCAGGGGCTGCCGCCCCTTGGACCCCGCTTCTCTCGGGGGCGCTGCCCCCGAACCCCCCCCCCCCCCCCCCCCGCCAAGGGGGCGCTGCCCCCTTGGATCCTCCGTTAGTCCCGATGACATTCAAATAAGCGTGCACTCTTATTTGTATGTCACACGCAATCTCAAATTACACTAAAATATCCAACATGTAATTGAGTAGGCTGGATGTAGGGTTAATAGGTTTAGAGGAAGGGCCATCATCAGGTTTAGTCACGGTGAATTGCAGGCTGAAACAATAATATTGGTTGGAAGAATACTGGTATCGGCTGAAACAATAATACCGGTAGGAGGGTTATTATCAGAAAAAAATAGCAGGGCATCGGAAAAGAAAAAAAGTGGTAATTAGACCGTAGCTCTAATACCTTAATAGAATTATGTATCTCATTCAACGATTAGCAAACCCTTTAAATAGGAATCATAATCTTGATACAATTACAAATCGTAACTAACCAAATCAAATAATAATAATCTATATCTCTAATATATCTCCAACAAAAATATCGGCTAAGAATACTATGTTAAAACGAGTGGGATGAAACCCAATAGGAGAGGAGTAAGAGGCATAATATATTTTATATTTAAAATTCTAATCGACCACATGTGATATCTTTCTATACTAATAAAAGAAAAAAAAAATTGGATACGTGTCACTTCCTTATGTGTTTTCACCTTATTTTCCTATTTATCTCTCATATTAAATAATAATAATTTTAAAAAAGTTATCAGATAAGCATAAATATTTGTTTTTCTATATATAATTTTAAAAAATATTAGATAAGGATAAACGTTTATTTTTATTATGATCATATTAAATAATAATAATAATAATAATAATAATAATAATAATAGTTTTAAACAAAAATTTAGATATACTTTGGAGTACGGTAATTGAAATTATGGTAAATTAGGAATCAAGTTGATATATATTTAATAATTGTATTATTGTTTTTTTTTTCACTAAAATTAAACAATTATTCTAGACCGGGTATACGCTTCTATCAAATTATAAGTGTTTTTAGACGCATCGTTATAATGGTTTGGACTCACCATTATAATCGCACAATTTTTTCAAATGTAAAATCTAGACAACTTTGTTTCACCTTTGTAATGTTAGGCGTACTGTTATAATTGGTTTAAATCTATCATTTATCATACAGCGCATCAACATGTAGAAAGAACGCCATTTCTAAATATAACAATTCTATACTCCATTCAAAGGGAATTTAATTCTCGATTTTACAGTATAATTCATAAAAAAATGATGAAATATATAAAAACGTGGGGATCGATCTCCACCTTTTTGTACCGTAAACTCTCTTGAATACAAATTTGAGACGAGTGTTTTATGAATGAGACGAGTGTTTTATGAATGAAAAAACAAATAAGCATGAAGGTGCCTAAAGCTAACTAAAATAATTGTATCTAATAATTTGAATGTATCACAAAAACGAGATTCGACACCATGTAATATATGTGTTTTTAACCTAATAATAAATTAAAAAACAAAATAAAATAAAATGTTATAATAAGTAAATACTCATTTATAAAAGATAAATATTGACAACTGTATTTGTTAACATATGACATTATTTTTTATTCAACATGTGCAATATACGAGTTTTCTTAAAGATATATCTTTTTTATTGTTTATTATTAAAATTACATTTATACATAATAAAAAAACACAAATTAAAATGCTATAATAAGTAAATAGTACATCAATGTCATTTTAAAAAAATAAATTTTGACAACCGTTTGTGTTAACATATGACATTATATTTTATTCAAAACGTGCAATATACGAGTTTTTTTAAAGATATATATCTATTTTTATTATTTATTATATAAAACTACATTTATGCAACTCGTGTAATACACGTGGTTCCAACATAGTATTATGATAAAATAAGATGGGATGAAACCCTATAGCATAGGAGTAAGACACGAATTGCGTTCAAAATATATTTTACGTACAAAAAAATCTTTCAATCCGAATGTATGCGTTTTTTCAAAGCTCAAAAAATATTGTTCAAAATGTAATTCATAAATGTATGTCGATTAAAAAAAATAGGGGACATTTAAAGAAAATTTGATTGGATGGTGGGCAATCTGGGCACTTCATTTGGAACTTGGGTACTTAACAGTAGCTGGGTGGATGGGTGGATGGAGAGGTTGTTTCGCGAGCAGATGTCTGAATGGTTCAGACATTTGTCTCTGAATGGTTAAGTTTTATACTGAGTCTGAATGGTTAAGACCTCTAATCTGAATTGGTCAGACATTTGCATCTGAACGGTTAAGCATTATACTGGCTCAGCACTTAATGGTTTAGATCTCTTACTGGTTCAGCACTTAATGGTTTAGACCTCTTACTGGTTCATCACTTAATGGTTCAGACATATTACTGATTCAGCACTTAATCATTCAGAAATTGCCAAACACCCCCTTAGTGTGTAACAAGCCTTAGATATTACATTCAAAATTCTAACATGTCGTTGTTAGGGATGTCGATGGAACATGTTTAGAACGAGTATTTGGAATCAAAACACATACCTGATTGTAAAATGTGTCTTATACCCGATCTCATATATGTTGGGTATTGGGTATAAACTTACCTGTTGGGATTTCCATATACATTTCGGGTATGGTTCAGGTAAACACGTATGTACGTTTTGGTAATCAAACTGAGTATCACCTAATACAATTCTCGTCCAATACCTGTGGAAATTTTTAATACTAATCTCATACCGAATTTCATATCAAGATACACATCGTAAATATTTTGGATTACCTGTCAGGCTTGAGTTTGGTTGCCATTCTGAACCATCATTATTTATACCATGTTTCATAAGTTATATTACTTTATATATTACAAATAGAAAGGATTACGTATATGTTTTCAATTATAAGTAAACATCCAATGATATTAATTTAACTAGTGGCATTAAGAAACTAATTAAACAAATTTCAGCATGTTTTAATTGACAACGATGGTAGCAGAGGAGTAAGACACGAATTGCGTTCAAAATATATTCTACGTAAAAAAAAAAAAAAAAAATCTCAATCCGAATGTATGCGTGTTTTTTCGAAGCTCAAAAAATATTGTTCAAAATCTATACTATATAATAAAAGAAACCAATGGAGGGACACATGTCATTCATTGAAGCCACCTATTTTTTAGTTTTCCCATCTCTATCTCCTACTTAATTATAATTAATATTAATTAAAAGATAATTATAAAATAAAATTTAATATAAATTTAAACAATTCGCATAAGAGATAATATAGCCTTTTGAAATATTTATCAGATTTCAAAATTATTTATCTTGAAATTATCAAAAGACTAAACTAAATATAAATTAATTTTTAAAAGTAAGGTAAAAACGATGTCATAATTTTTTCTGATAAAAGTACACGCTACTAAACATGTCAAAATAAATTATACCCTGTGTCCAAAGATAGCAGTAACAAATTGCATGCGTCAGTATAACTATTTTTGAATTTACAAACATTTTTCACTTCTAAAAAAGTATATATGTAAAATTTTGAATAAGTTTTATTAACTTCAAGGTATTTACCACGCAATATAAAGTAGGAACACGAAATAACTTATCATATTTAATAATTATAGAAATAAAAACTTATTTAAATAGTTAATTTCTATCGAAGACGTAAAACAGTAAAAACATGTACAAAGATAGTAAATTTCTATTTAAATAGTTATGAGCATAGAGAAACAACATGCATGATCAATGCAGGCGACAAAGTAAGTCAACTAAACGTCTATTCAACTGTTTTGTTATCGGATTTCAAAATTATTTATTTTGAAATTAACAAAAGACTACACTAAATATAAATTAATATAATGTAAAGAGTTAAAAGTCATTTTAGTCTTTGTAGTTTGGGAATTTTTTTCAGTTTAGTCCAAAGGTTTTATAATACACAGGGTTTATAAAGACATAACAAGATATAACTTTTTATTGAGTGGTATAAAAAATTACATGTGTTCAACCCATACAATACATAAGGTTCTTAAAAATGTAACTTTTTTTATTATTTAATATATAAAATTACAATACATGAGGTTCTTAAAAATGTAACTTTTTTCATTATTTAATATATAAAATTAAATTTACTTAACCCATACAATACACGGAGTTCTTAAAGATATAATTTTTTTATTATTTAATATATAAAATTACATTTATTCAACTCATGTAATAGACGAGATTTTAAAAGATATATTGTTTTATTATTTGGTATATAAAATTACATTTATTCAACCCGTGTAATAAACGAGGTTTTTAAAAATATATATATTTTTTTTATTATTTGGTATATAAAATTAAATTTATTCAACCCGTGTATTACACGGGGTTCTAACCTAGTGTTATTCATAAATGTATGTCGATTAAAAAAAAATAGGGGAGATTTAAAGAAAATTTGATTGGACGGTGGGCAATCTAATAGGCAGTTCATTTGGAACTTGGGCACTTAGACTGAGTGTAGTGGGGCAACCTCTCGAGTGGGCGTCTTGCGACACGTGGCGCCACGTCACCTAAGAGGATTTTGACCAAAAAAGGGGTAGTGGGGCAACCTTGCTGGGTGGGGCGTCTTGCGACACGTGTCACCCATTTATTTTGTCTTTTTTTATGTAAAAGATATAAAAAAAATCCTATTTTTTATAAAAGTATTGATCAAAGTAAATAAAAAATAATACTTCAATAAAAAAAATTACTTCAACCAAAATAAAAAAATACATCAACTAAAAAAAAATTACTTCAACCAAAATAAAAAAATACATCAACTAAAAAAAAAATTACTTCAACCAAAATAAAAAAAATACATCAACTAAAAAAAAATTACTTCAACCAAAATAAAAAAAATTACTTCAACAAAGGTTATATTTTTCTCGAATTTCTTGCTTCATTTGTTCGGCTAAAGCGAGCTCGGCTCCGGTAAGGTTTGTCGTGTCGGTTGTTAATATTTGCAAATCAAGTGCTTTTTGACGACTTTCTTTCAGCTTTAGCTTTCGGTCCCCGTGTTCTTTTTTCAAGTTGATCCGTTGTTGGCTCGTTTGCAACAAGCCGTCTAACTTATTGTTCACTTTTTCGAATGTTTCGGTGTAGTCGATTCGTACACCGCTAGAAAACGGTTGGGCGGCTTTTTTGGCCCTATCTCGGCCAACCGGCCGTTGTGGTGGTTGAAACGCTTCCGCCTCTTCATGTGGCTCTTCGTTGTCTTCCTCAATGTCGTTGAGATTTATTTGACACCGAGCGTCCGACCCGGTACTTTGATGGTCGTTTGAGGATGAGGTTTTTGACCGCTTAGCCGACGGTTGGCCACGAGTTTTAAATGGATCGAAGGCGATGACTGTGTTAAATTTCGAACTCCTTCTTAAAATTTGCCAAATAGCAAGATAAGGAAACGCCTTCTTGTGTTCGGCTCGGTATTCCTCTTGGACGTTTGCTTGGAGCATCGCATCGTCGGAACCACTTTGGCGCACACGCGAGTTACTTAGGCGAGTGTATATTTGGTTGAAACTTTGAATCAAAGGACGCATTTTACGCCACTTCGCGCCGACACCATCGACATCACGGTATCCTTCTTCTTGACCTTCCAACTTGAGGAAAAGGTTGTAAATACGAGACCAATATGTTTTTTCCTTTTGATAGTTACTACATCTCGGGTCTTCGGTTATTTCTAGCCAAGCCTTTGACAAGCTCATTTCCTCGTTGGAAGTCCATGGTATCGGTTTGGTTTTCAAGCGTTCTTCACCCGTTGTTTTTCTCTTGTGTGAACGTTTCTTTTTTTGACCGACATCGAACTGGGTCTCCGGAACTTCTTCGTCATCTAAATCAACCACTAGATGAAATACAAACAAAGTTAAAAAAAAAAAAAAAACGTATTCTTTACAAAAAAATATCTAAAAAATTTATACCATTTTGTTGGCTCGATCCTCCAACGTTTTGAAAACCACCGGGTTGTTGTGTGTTCCAAGTGGCGAACCCCATATTTTGCGGTATCGACATATTGTTGTAGTATACTTGCGGTGTAGGGCTAGGAACGTGCATATTATTGAAATAGGCGTAAAAAGCGGGGTTGTTTAAAACATTTGGATCCGCCAAATCGGGTTGTGGATTTGAAGATTGCGTATTTTGGTTGAAAGGAGGGATGTTGTGGGGATACATTTTGAAGAGTTGATAGAAGATTGGTATAAATTTTGATGAGTTGATATAAGATTGGTATAAATTTTGAGGAGTTTGAGAGAAAATTGTGGTAAAAATGTGTTTGATATGGGGTATTTTATAAAGGTTGGATTATTAAAAAAAAAAAATAATAAACTTAGCCAACATAACCGTTGGCAACGGCTATATCCAAATCCACACATTTGAAATTGGGCGACGAGAACGAGTCGGGCAAGAGGGGGTCGCCCCCCAAGTCGCCCCCGGGGGCGGTGTTCCAGGCGACTTGGGGCGACTTGGGGTGGGGAGTCGCCCCACTACACTCAGTCTTAGGCCTGTTGGACGATGGAGCCCACACTCCCTTTTTTTTTTTGAACGGCGATTGACTCTAACAGTCGAGAGGATCACACCCACATTACATGGGTCCCTAGTCCCCCTCGGGCGAGGCATCCGAGGTTGACCATAGGCGCTCCACGAGAAAATTTCCATCCGACAGCCACTTGACTGCCGTTGCAGCCTCCGCACTCAAGAGCCGGAGTAACCGCACTGTAATAGAAAACTCGTGTGCGGCTCAAGACTCGAACCCGGGCTATTACGCACTCAAAGCTCTTATCCATCATTGCCATGACCCCTCAACCAAGGTTGGGGTCATTTTCCCTCAAATGCAACAGGTGGGGATCGAACCCGGGTCTCCAAGGAAACCCAAAGTTTTTTCCACCACTCCACTACAAGCAGTGGCGGATCCAGCCGGAGAAATCACTGGGTTCCTTTTTCCAAATCATACAAGGATTACACTACAAAAAAACGTTTTTTTCCAAATCATACAAGATTTACACTACAAAAAAACGTTTTTTTCGGAAAACACTGGGTTCCTGGGAACCCGGTGTTTCTATACTAAGTCCGCCCCTGACTACAAGTGGGGGATATCCACACTCCCTAACTAACCTCTCCATCCACGCTTAAGTGTTAAGTCATCCTGTTCCGCTCCTGTACCGAGACCCGGGTTCGTGAATCTTGTAATCTAATATGTTTATTTGCTTGTTTTATTTATTTTGAATAATAATTAAGGTAAGGTGTAAAAGATAAAAATAAACAAATAAATAATTATGCAAGTCTTGGAAACAAAATCTAGGGCATTGTTGTTCTGTTAACAAAAAATAGAGGAGGAGGAGGGCGGTGGTAAAGTGATCATCTTTAATAGGGTGGAAGGAAGATGGTGATTCTTCTCAAACTTAAAAAAGGTACGCTTTTTCCTCCCAGGAATCTTCTTCGGTTGGGTCGATTTCACTCGAATTCTGAGATAGAAGCTCCAGACTTGTATGCTGCTTTATGCTCGTTCGATGAGATGCTGCACACACGCCCTCTGCCCTCTTCTTCTCGTTTTACTCCCTTGTTAGATTTTGTTACCAAAATAAAATGTTTCTCTTGTTCCATTGATTGTTTCAAACAAATGCGTGCAGTTGGTGTACCTCTTAATAAGCACTCTGCCTCTATTGTCATAAAGTGTTACTCTCACTTGTATCAGACCCAATCTGGTCTTACTGTCTTAGCTTGTTGCCTCAAACACGGTATCCCCCTCGACCACACCTGGGCTTATAATACACTCATAAAAGGCTTCATCTTTGAAGACAAGACTCACGAGGCCGAGAGAGTCTTCAAGAACTTAATTAGACACCGACTTTGTGAACCTGATTTGGTCACCTACAATACTATGATCACTGGCTTATGCAAGATAGGCCATGCCCTTACAGCCGTTTCTTTGCTTAGGCTCATGGACGGAAGAGGCTGTAAACCAAATCTTGATACCTATAACATCATCATCGACAGTCTTTGCAAGGACCTAATGGTAGACGAAGCTTTTAAGCTCCTCAAACGAATGGACTTTCCACCTGATGTTGTCACCTACAATTCTTTGATTAGTGCCCTTTGTCAGTTGGATCGTTGGGATGACGTCTCTAGGATGATGAAACAGATGGAGGATGTAAGCATCTCCCCGGATATCAAAACGTTTAATGCAATAGTTGATGCCCTTTGCAAACGAGGTAGTATGGAAGAAGCTGAGGCCGTTGTTGACATCATCTATGACAACTTCCATATGGATGTTGATACAGCGACCGTCAATTCACTTATTTTTGGTCACTGTTTGCGAGGTGACATGGCGAATGCAAGGGAGTTGCTTAACGAGATGCATTATAGCGCCGCCACCCGTCCTAATGCTGATACTTATAGCATTTTGTTGCTCGGGTATTGCAGACATGTGAACCCATTTAAGGCTTCTCTTTTTTATAACCTCGTACCAAAACCCAACAAGGTCGCCCGCAACATTCTTGAGATGGAGCGCCGCTTCTTTTCTATGCAAAGTGTTCACGACTTACTCGATTTTCCAATGGATCACCCTTATGTATCTTTCTTGCAGCCTGGGGGAAACAACACCTATAAAGATGCACTTGCTTTATTCCGTTTTATGGAGGCCAATCGTAGCAACCTCAATTCACATGTTAAGGTGTACAACATCCTCATTGATGGCGCCCTCAAATGCGGCAAGTTTGATACTGCAAGGCGTCTTTTCCATGACCTCTTTGTTCAAGGTTTGCAGCCTGATGTCCAGACATATACAATCATGATTGCTGGTTTTTGTCACAGAGGTCTACTCAGAGATGCAAACAAGTTGCGTTTTCTAATGGATAAGAGTATCCCTGACCTTAATTCGAACAACAACACCCGGTCGTTTGCTTAGCGGGGTTGGAGACTATGTTCTTTCTTCTTGCAGGTCCAAGTTAGAGTTTTATATATTACCTATCGACTTAAGTTATTCTCTTTTGCGCATAAGCTTTCTTGTCACTTAACTGACATGGTTGTGGTTCTTGTGTGTTTGTTTTCTTATCTCCTTAAAACTGTAATATGTATCTATATCTATCGTCGTTGTTCCTGAATCAACAGCTTGTGTGGTTACTCGTTTTATGATTAGGTCAGTGTTTGAGAAAACTACGTATGCATGTTGATGGACTGAATTCTGTGACATTTGCATTTTTGAGATCAGACAAGTCTTAAAATTGTATGCATACCGAGATCCATGTTGTTTAGAATTCTCGCGGTTAAAAAATACGAGTGACTAATTAGGGTTGTTATTTCATAGTCTTGTCCAATACTTGACATTATTTACAAAACAGTATTATTACATTAGTTATTTTGCCTAACTTAAAGTTTACCTGCTTCTTAAGTTAGATTAGTTTAGGTACAAATTTACATTATTCAATGATTGTATACGGGAGAAGCGTTATGTAGTGGTCTGGTCCGGCCTCAACCCAAGAACATCCCTAGTTGGTTAAAAACACAAGAAAACCATTGATATTTACACATTTAATGCTATGCTCAAGGGATTTTGTAGACATGGTCTACTTGTTGACGCGTTACATTGGTACAACTGTATTGAGTTATATGGCTGTAAAAGTAACGGAGCGACGTTCAACTTGCTGGTCCGAGCCCTTGTTCGAAATTACAAAGTGGACAATCTTAAAAAAATTCTAAAGAAGATGGCGGAAGCAGGGTTTGAACTTGATCCATCCTCAGCTGAAATGGTACGTTATGATAGAAAACTTAGTTTGGAAGTCTTGGAATTGCTGGTTCCATTTATGCCTTACGACCACTATGCAAAGGTATGCCTCTGGTAACCTTGTTGTAAGTCCTGCTGCGTTTTTTGTATCTGTACAACTGTATAAGGAACTAGTGCATTTATGTTTGTTTGTTTTTTTGCATTTTTTGTGCAGCTGCTAGACGTTGTTCGCGCAATGAAAGATGAATCTGGTGATTTTTATTTCTTCAGTTTCTAGTCAACTTTTGCTTCATTTTTCGGTCTTGCCCTTTTCTGAGAAATGTATGTAGCATAATCTACTAATTTAATGGCTGGCCGAAACTTGATCTGATTCTCTCTTACTATCCAATAGTCAAACTCAGCTTTTTATATTTTCCCATTCAGATTCAGTATATCTTTCTTAAGGCTTGATGTTGCAGGTGAAAAGGGGGCTAGAACTCCTCTTAGGGAGATCTTACCTGCTGGTCGGAAAATTGGGATCCCTAACACATGGTTATTGGAATTGGTAAATTTGCTGCCCTGTTGCGTTTTGTTTGTTTGTTTTTCTCTTTGGTTTTTTTACATTGCAGAGAGACCACGGAGGTCACTTGAACATCTCTTATGTACGTTTCGTTTTCTATTTTTATGTGATGTGTAGATGAAGGAAGAAGTGGAATTCCCTAGGAATAAGTGTGCTGGGAGTCAAGCTGACCGGGCTGTGAATGAAGAAGCTGAAGCAAAGAAGCTTACTGAAAAGCTTGATGGTTATTTCTTTGCTTTTACGAATCTCAGTCTACTTGTGCTATGCTTGCTTGTTTATCTTTCTTAAAACATGATGACTGACTTTGCAGATAAAAGTGGGGAGAAAGAACAAGCAGCTAAATCTGCAGGTGAACCCAAAACTAAGGGAGCCACTGCTGTGGAAAAGGAAGTAACAATCGACAGACTTGATATCCGTGTTGGGGTTATTAAGGAAGTTCAGAAACATCCTGATGCTGATTCTTTGTATGTGGAAAAAATTGATGTCGGTGAAGAAGAACCTAGGACTGTCGTTAGTGGTCGTCTCAAATATATTCCTGTTGAAGAGATGCAGGTTCTTTTTATAATATATATCTTGCACTTAAGCATTCATGAACCATAAATTGGCTTACGGTTTTTGTTTGTTTTTATTAGAACCGCAAGGTTTGTGTTCTCTGCAACCTAAAGCCAGCAACCATGAGGGGAATAAAATCACAAGCTATGGTTCTTTGTGCTTCCACTAGTGATAAGGTAAGAAGCTAACTCATAATTACATATACAATCTTTCGTTCAATGTTATAAAACGGATATTTGTGATGATGTCAGGTTGAATTGGTGGAGCCACCTGAGGGTGCTGCTGTCGGGGAGAGGGTTACCTTTCCTGGGTTTGACGGTGAGCCGGATGATGTTCTAAACCCTAAGAAGAAGGTTTGGGAGACGCTGCAAGTGGATCTACATTCAGACAAGAATCTTGTAGCCTGCTATAAAGATTTACCGTTCACAACTTCCGCAGGTGTTTGCAAGGTTTCATCAATATCCGATGGATCAATTCGATGAACGCTTGTGGGACTATGCTTTGCGTTTTTGCCATCTGACGTTGTGTTTTTTTTTTGTTTATCTTTGCTACAACACGTATTGCATCATTAACTGAATACACACATTTTCAATTTCCGAAAAATTTTGCTATCTTATTCTTTTGGTTGTAAAGGGGTTCGGGAGAATTCTGGTGAACCAAGTTAGGGTTCTGACTTAATTCAGCAGTTCCTGTTCAACACTTTTCTCTGTCAATGAAGCTTCGAAGATGATGATTGGTGGTCGGCTATGGGGTTCATTCCGGGTGAGAAGTAGTCAGAACCATAGGGTATATGGATGAACATTAGAAGTTGTCGATATTGCTATGGTATACCCCATCTCGAATCTGTTCTTCTGATTATATGATTATTTAACAGATTATGATATTTGATTTTTGTATATAATAGTTAGCGATGAGGAACTAGTGTGATTGATTCATGGTGATTCTCGGTGGCTAGGACCGATTCCTGTAAATGTTCAAGTAACCTATGATGACGCCCCAGGAGTTATTCAAGGACGTTTGGAAATGACAACTAGAAAAGGGACTGTTGGATAGTCGGGTTTTTTTGTCCAGTCAAGGATAGTCACCGAAGGTCAACAGAGATCAAGGTTTGGCAAACCTTGGTCCAAGTGTGGGTCACCAGGTCAATGGAAGCCACTTGTCAACATTGGTCAACTCCGTTTTGCAGGAGCTTCGTATTGGTAACTGTGCATGCCCAATTCGTTTATTTATTATAGCATTTGTTTTTGGTAGTTATCTGAATATTCATATGTTATGTATTTTGGATCGTATGTCATTTAAATTCCTGTATCGTCTTCGCCGAATTGTATTACGTGTGTTGATCGGTAGAGTAGTAATGATAACGATGGTGGTGGGCCGGATGGCAGCTCGATTGTTTATGGTGCTAACAATGGCAATTGTGAGTACTCTCATTATCTTTCTTTCTAAAACGCAATGCATAAACACATTAATGTATTTAGTATGATCCCATTTGTAGCAGAGCTATTGGTATGGTAGGCTTTAAAGTTTTATTATGTCTTTACAATATAGTAATCCAGATAATGCAATGTTAGACGTCCCCTAATTTGTTGTTTGGTTGGTTTTAGATGAAGCGGAGACTTCGATGAAATCAGATAGCAGATATGAAGGTATTGTGTTTGGTGATCCCCAGAAAATGACTCCGGTTAATGAAGCTGATAAAGATAAGATGATTGTTTTATTAACGCGTGAGTTAGAAGAATCAGAGGCTGCATGATCAGCGCTTTACGTTAAGCTCGAGAAAGAAAGAAACGTGGCTGAAACTGCTACAGGCTAAGCAATGTCGACGATTCTTTGTTTACAATAAGATTTGGCGTCGATTGAAATGGAGGTGCGCCAGTATCAAAGAATGATAGAAGAAAAGTCTGCGTATGATATATACGGAAAGAAATTGTTTTATGAACGGAAAGGGAAAAACATTTGTTGGGAAAGGAAGTTGGCGCATATAGTTAAATGTTACGCGTTGAAAACGATCAGTTTAATGGTTGAAGTAATGGAGATTTCACTCAAGATCCTGAATTTATGTTGCATCAGCTTAGCATGAACATATCTGAAAAGAAGAATTCAAGATTGTTTGAAGGTGTTGACTTTCCAAAAAAAGAGGAGCCCGAGAAAACTATAGCCAGTGTAGAGGAAGAAAAAGGTTTGGGGGTTGATGCATCATCACGTGTTGGTGAAAACAATTCATGCGTATACGATGTCCATGTGATTAACAATGAGTCAAGGCCAACTGGAAGTAAGAAACAAACCAACCGAAAACAGAGTGGTTCAGAGATGAGTAGTAGGTTCCTACCTGTGAGCGGGTCAAAGAGTAGTTTAAGAAGGAATTCCTCATCAGCATTGGATCATGAACGAACCAAACTTGATTCCGAAGTTGAATGGCTTAGAGAAAGATAGAAGGTTGTGCAAAAAGGAAGAGAAAAACTTAACTTTTACGTTGATAATCGGGAAAAAGAAAGCTTGCAGTTGCAACTTTTGGAGGATATAGCCTGCCCGCTTCAGGAGATTCGCATGTTGACGGAACCCTGGATACCCCTTCCTTCCTCTAAGGTGGTTTGTCTGGCCCTTTTTAAAGTTTTTTTTTTCGCATATACATTCATGCAATATTCCACCCTCCCCAAACCCTACCAGTAGCTTTGCTATTTGGGGGATTTACTGGGTATGGTTTTTGTCGTTGTATTCATGCAATATACCGTATTTTATATAGTTTACCTTATGAAGCCATATTTACCTCGAAAGTCAACATTGCCTGTTGTCTAGTAATTTAGGAAATTTATCTCTAAAGGTTTCTCATTTTGTGTAAAAGAGTACCATGTTGCATAAGAACCCGTTTTTCGGCATTACACAACCCATCCAACCCACCCGTTTTGCTAGCTTTGTCATTCGTGTTCTCTATACAGTTTCTTTATTTGCTATGTTGATATCTTCCAATAATGGAGATGCTTTCAAGACAAGAACCATGCCACTATGAGGCTTGGAGCTGATGCTATTGTTTTCTCTCAAAGTTGTGGAAAATATGGGAAAACATCTGTGGTCAATTTATATTAAGAACCGAGAATTTTTTTTTTCTATTAACAATAATGATTACAAAAGTACTAAAGTTTTTCATTTGATATTTCCTTGAAGGTATACGCAGAGCATTGGTCTATGTAAAGATTAGGTTTTTGGGTGGGTGTGGGGTGGGGTGGGGGTGGGTGTTTAGGTTTTTGGTGGTGATGTAGTGGGCTTAGTTCTAGGTTATTGGACACTTGTCACTCTATAAATCCTTCTTACACTTCTTACAATTAGAAGCCTTTGTAGAATAAGTTGACCCATAAAAGCATATATATACAGGCGGTGGCTCAAATGCTCAATGTTGGAAATGGGCTTGGATTCGTAGGCCTGCTACAGATTTAGAACGGACATAACATGAAGCTTTGCTGGAAGAATTAAAGGGTTACATGTTAGCGGTGGGTCTGATGTTTGGGTTTGGAGGATGGAGGAAAATGGTGAGTTTTCTGCAGCAAACACAAGGGACCAAATTCAGAAAACAAGTTCAGATGGGAGCCGAGCCCTGGGTCTTCTGGAACAAACGGGTACCGCCAAAGAGTATTTTGGGTGGAGCGTTGGGCAGAAGAGTAACAAAAACGGCGTTAAGTAGAAGAGGAGTACAAGGGGTAGACCTTAAATCAAGGATGGCGCTATGTGTGTGTGTGTGTGTGTGTGTGTGTTTAAGACTTAAGTATGGTTTATGTGGATGTTTTTGACTTATGTAGTCAGCTTATGTTTGTATTTTAAATCTGAATTTAATAAGAATAGTTGTTTAAAGCTCAATCTGGATTCTAGACATAAGCATTGAAGTTATTCTACATTCTTTATATCTGAATCTCTAATGGTAAATACTAATAGTTAAAGAATTTATAATCATTTTGTTTAGAAACAAAATTGAGTGTTGAACAAAAAAGTCAACACTGATACTTGAGAGATGTACCCATGTGGGTGTATGTCAATTCTAGAAAGAGGCTTGCTTTGCTTGAAAAAGAATATTTTTTTTAATATATTAAATATTATATTCTGAAATATTTATGCAAATTGAAGGTATGATGAGGGGAGGAGGAAGAAGGATATGCCCAATATTGGTGGGATTATTAAGCCTGTTGACCACTTTAAAGCTTATGAAGTTGGACTCACTTTCTGAATAGTGTTTGTTGCTAAAGGAGCTGGTACACATGCTATCTATGAAATGCACAAACTTAATGCGATACGCATATGTGTGTGTGTGTGTGTTTTTTTTTTTTTTTGGGGGGGGGGGGGGGGGGGGGGGTTGACTTGATGTTGACTCAAAACTTATGATCATCAACAATTTGTTTGGATCATTGGATGGGAGTACACCTGCATATCATATAGACAAAGGATTCAGTGCATGACTCAACAATTGGTTGGTTTTCTTCGAGGCTGGTCTTTTGGTTGCCAATTGTTATGACTTTGACTTTAATTTAATATGTTGAAGTTTACCTAATTTAATTGGTTAGTAGGGGGTATTGGTGGTTCTGTGAGTTTTCGACAACAGACTTTCATGGCTAAAAAAATGCTAAATTGGGTATTTTGTGGGTTCGATTGTAAACTTATGTGTAAATTGCAAAGTCGATTAACGAGGTGACTAAAGTTATAATAGGGTTAAATTATGTATTGGTGGGTCTCGTGAGCATCCGGTAAGATATTATGATGTTTACCAAATGTTGACAGGCCATCTAAATTCTTATCAGTCTCTCCTATGTATTTAGATATTGGCGATTGCACTAAAGTTTGTGAATATTGTAATGTTTACTTCTGGTACAATGAACGTGTTAAGGCGGCTCCAACATTTTTAATCTTAGGAATGGCATTGAAATCTACTTCTAAGTCATAGTTCTTTATTGGGTACCATCTATAGGGAGTTTAAGCAAGTATGAGATGTTGGTATTTGCCATTTATGACACCTACAAATGTCATTGCTTAGCTTAAATATTTACTAAGAGTTCGTTCCTGGGTACAACAAATGACATGTTATGTTCTTTATTAGGAGTAAAAAAGTTATGACTAACATGAGACTAAAGCGTGTATTTTTACATTTTTAATCGACTACATGTGTTAGTTGTAAATATAAAATTAATATGTATTTTTTGTTGAAACATTGTTAAATATAAGATGTGTTTATTTTTTTGTAATTTTTTTTTTTTTTTCATTTCAACTTTGGGTTATTAATTAACCCAAGGACATGTAACACAAGAGTTTCTAACCTCATGAACAGATGAATGAAAGGGATCATTACCATTCCACAACTTTTTAAAGTCCAACAAGGCAAAAGGCTTTGGTGGCAATCAAACGAAGTTTTTAGTAGCAACTTGACTCATGATACTGTCGAAAAGAGGTAAGAATATCAGTGAAATTATGTTTTTTTTTCTCATAAGATCTTCATGTTTTTTTTTTTCCATAAGATTTATATATTTATTCACAAGAATGGTTTTAACATATTTATTCACAAGAATGGTTTTAACATCATTTTTTATTTTTGTGTGTGAATATCAAGCTCTAATCAAAATCAAGAGAAGTGCAATTTCGAAGGGCCTAGAAATTTAGAAACTCGACTAAAAGTAAAAACCTTTCTCTTGCAAAACCCTGGGTGGCGTGAATGGCGAGCTCACGGTTGCTCCTCCGTTCCCCGACACTGAGATCCATATTCAGCATCCACCACCGCCGATCTGCTTCCACCGCCGCCGTGGCGTCTGAGCATGCGCCAAAGGATCCGAAGGAAGGTCATGCGAAGCTCCGTCAGGTCCTCCGTGATTACGCCAAGAAGGTTAAGGCTACCGAGCATCAGGGATTCAGGCAAACTCTGGTATATTAGATTCTCTTCATTCTGTAGATTTATCTAGTAATTTAGGGTTTATGATGAACTCTGAACTCATACAATTAGAAATTAGGGCTTTATATCTACCCTAGCAGTAGCTGTTTTAATTAATTAAATTCTCCATGAGATTTTATTCAAAATCTGCTTTTTGTTCGCCCATCTAAACGCTTCTTGAATTGAAATCACTTTATTCTTCTTCATCACTTCATATATGTATATCATTAGTTTAGATGCCATCCTGGCCTGGTCAATTACACAAAGCAATCAGTTGGTTTGATTTGTGCAAACACTGATAAGGACATTAGATTCAAATTACTATGGTCTGCAGGTTTATATGTAAAAACAATCAAACAAATTATATTAGAGACGCAAGCTCTGGTTGTAAATTTATACAACGTATGTATGATATGAGATCGGCCTCATGCCTTTTCAAACCAAGCTTGTAATTATCCTGAGAAAGTAACTTCACTTGTAATTGGTGGGTGCAGTTAGAAGAAAGAGCCGAATATCACAAAAAGAGAGAGCAGATGGAGAAGAAGCGGCTACTACGTCGCCAAAGCGACGCATGGTTTGATGAAAATGAACTAGAGAAACGGATATTTGATATCCTGTACCGATGATTGGATAAGACTAAAAATGTGTTTCACTTGTGGGAATGTTCATTTGCTCATCAGGGCTGGTTTCTAATAAACTAAATACATGTCAACTTTCTTCACCATGTGTTTGAATAATCGTACCCTGCTCGAAATTTTGTATTATCACTTCAAATTTGCTGTAACATGTCATTGTGCTACTTCATAACCATATAAACGTTTTACCCTGCCTGACACATTAGAGAAAATATATTCAGAGGCAAGTGGTTAAATTTCCAATTAACAGATTTATACATAATTACATTAGAAAATGAAAGGTGCTAAATCAATAGTGTAATGTTTTAAACAATGCAATGAACAACTATGGTTGTACTGTTTTTTTCTTTTCTTTGAACGGCCAAAAAAGTTCCATATTTTATTAAAGAAGGATTAACATTGTGTTAACCCGAAAAATTCCATATTTCCAACTTCGCCTGAGATTGTTTCGGCTCCTCCAAATGCACCAAATGGCACTTAGAACCACCAGGTGCTCAACTTTTTTCCATTCTGAAGATCCTCTCAGATGCTTGTGTATGGCTAACAACATACCATGAAGCCACAAAGTCCCACACCCCTTGAGACAACCCACATGACACGAACAACAAGTGATCCGACCCGCTTCTCCACAAAATTTACACGCCACCGCATCGACATTTACATTCCGTTTCTCCAAGTTCACCAACGTGGGTATTCTACCTTAATGGGAACCCAACTATTCCCATGTAAATCCGGTTCCTAGATCCGAGAAAGTGACCAGCAAGTAACTAATCACTTCGTGTGGTGTATAGGGAAAGTTCGAAGAGGGAAAGTTGACTGATGATTTGTTTTGGCGGTTTAGTTTGAATTCGGTTTAAACGAAATAGAGTATAAAATTAATTAGGAACCGAGTTTATCAGCTCCGGAAAGGAGGATAAACTGGTTAAGTCACTCGTGTTTGAAACTATAGGTCGCGGGTTTGAGTCTTATAAGGGGCGGATTATACAAGAAATCCCCCCTTTTTAACCGGGTTTTTGCTTATTTTACAGATTGGCCCCTGATGTTTATATATGTGTCTAACGGGGCTAACAGGGGTTCTTAACTCAGTTAAAAGATTTCTTTATTAAATAACTAACCTAGTTAGATATCTAACTTAGTTATTCAAAATTTCATTAAGGTTTAAACTAACTAGTTAGTTAAAACTAACCTTATTAACTAAAAACCATTTTATTAAAATATTAATTTAGTAAGTTAATTAAAACATTAATTTGTTTAATATAAATAATTAATAAATAGTATAATTATTTGTTTTAACCGAATTAACCATAATTATAGAAATCTAGTCTATAATCTAGTCTTTTGGTATGATTGGCAATCAACCATAATTATAGAAATGATTGAGGAGGAATAAACATGGTAAACTGGAAATCACGTAGCTGGCCAAAAATTCGAAGAGGGAAAGTTGACTGATGATTTGTTTTGGCGAAATAGCGTATAAAATTAATTAGGAACCGAGTTTATCAGCTCCGGAAAGGAGGATAAACTGGTTAAGTCACTCGTGTTTGAAACTATAGGTCGCGGGTTCGAGTCTTATAAGGGGCGGATTATACAAGAAATCCCCCCTTTTTAACCGGGTTTTTGCTTATTTTACAGATTGGCCCCTGATGTTTATATATGTGTCTAACGGGGCTAACAGGGGTTCTTAACTCAGTTAAAAGATTTCTTTATTAAATAACTAACCTACTTAGATATCTAACTTAGTTATTCTTAATTTCATTAAGGTTTAAACTAACTAGTTAGTTAAAACTAACCTTATTAACTAAAAACCATTTTATTAAAATATTAATTTAGTAAGTTAATTAAAACATTAATTTGTTTAATATAAATAATTAATAAATAGTATAATTATTTGTTTTAACCGAATTAACGTACAAATTCCCGTCTTTCGTGTAGGATTAGGATCCGAACATTTAAAACGGGTCGGATTTGGATATCCGTTTCTGACGGATGTTACAGTAGCGGTTCGAGTAGGTGACTTGGGTTGGGGTAGCGGTTCGAGTAGGTGCCTTGGGTTGGGATAGCGATGTGGACAACCGGTGGGGTTGGGGGTTATATAGCGATGTGGACAGGTGGGTGGCCAAACGGTTATATTTTAAAATTTAAACATGGTCCGCTATGACCTAGCCAACAAGCGAATAGGGGTCGGCCACGTAGGACCGCTAGGCATGCCCAACGCCCGGGCTGAAACTCCCGCCCAAGGGGCCACGCCCAAACCCAAGCCCACCCGGGGTGGTGACTTGGGCGTTTTCGGCCAACCCCCGCCCCATACCCCATAGTCTTAATAATTGGGCAAACTGGTGCTAAGGTTGTTAAACAGAATTGAGGATGATTGAAAGGCTGGTCAAAGAAAGTCAACAACTGGCAAACTGGTTTTATTACAGAAAACAAATGATGATATACGCAAAAGTCAAAGGCTTGGTGGTCAATGTGGTGTTCTTGGATTAGAATCTAAATAACAGAAGTCAAACATGAATGGGAATCAATAAAAGGTGGACAGTATAAGAAATCAGAGGAGGGTGTTCCGGCGTCCAGTTCACCTTGTAATGCGCTCTTTGTTTGTTGCAGCTCGGGATTTCTAGATGCGGCTGACCCAGATCTCGGGGTAGCAACAACATGCATACAATGTTAAGACTTGTCTAATATGATTTTCATAATGTACACTGGGATGACAAGGGCCAAAAGAAATATGCAAATTAGATGGAATTCAACCCATCAACATGTCAAGATGTGTAGTTTTCTCAAACATTGACCTAATCATAAACAAGTAACCTAACATGCTGCTGAAATGTCATAGATACGCTTCGGAATTGGTAACTTATGCTAAAGAAAACAAACACACAAGAACCACAACCACATCAAACTCTAATCAGCAGAAAAAAAAAAAAAACTTCCAACTTGAGCCTGCAAGAAGAAAGAACATACCTTCCTTCTCCAGGTATGATGTGACTGTCACCGGAGAAGCACTAATACATATTTGCTAAGATTCATCAGAGTTGTGAGGTTTACACTTTGTAATACAGTAAAAGCATAGCAGGGTGAGACCAAAAGCACGGCTTAACCACATAATCACTTGTTACACCAGACTCGTGTTGTAGCAAAGATAAACAAAAAAAAACACAACGTCAGATGGCAAAAACGCAAAGCATAGTCCCACAAGCGTTCATCGAATTGATCCATCGGATATTGATGAAACCTTGCAAACACCTGCGGAAGTTGTGAACGGTAAATCTTTATAGCAGGCTACAAGATTCTTGTCTGAATGTAGATCCACTTGCAGCGTCTCCCAAACCTTCTTCTTAGGGTTTAGAACATCATCCGGCTCACCGTCAAACCCAGGAAAGGTAACCCTCTCCCCGACAGCAGCACCCTCAGGTGGCTCCACAAATTCAACCTGACATCATCACAAATATCCGTTTTATAACATTGAACGAAAGATTGTATATGTAATTATGAGTTAGCTTCTTACCTTATCACTAGTGGAAGCACAAAGAACCATAGCTTGTGATTTTATTCCCCTCATGGTTGCTGGCTTTAGGTTGCAGAGAACACAAACCTTGCGGTTCTAATAAAAACAAACAAAAACCGTAAGCCAATTTATGGTTCATGAATGCTTAAGTGCAAGATATATATTATAAAAAGAACCTGCATCTCTTCAACAGGAATATATTTGAGACGACCACTAACGACAGTCCTAGGTTCTTCTTCACCGACATCAATTTTTTCCACATACAAAGAATCAGCATCAGGATGTTTCTGAACTTCCTTAATAACCCCAACACGGATATCAAGTCTGTCGATTGTTACTTCCTTTTCCACAGCAGTGGCTCCCTTAGTTTTGGGTTCACCTGCAGATTTAGCTGCTTGTTCTTTCTCCCCACTTTTATCTGCAAAGTCAGTCATCATGTTTTAAGAAAGATAAACAAGCAAGCATAGCACAAGTAGACTGAGATTCGTAAAAGCAAAGAAATAACCATCAAGCTTTTCAGTAAGCTTCTTTGCTTCAGCTTCTTCATTCACAGCCCGGTCAGCTTGACTCCCAGCACACTTATTCCTAGGGAATTCCACTTCTTCCTTCATCTACACATCACATAAAAATAGAAAACGAAACGTACATAAGAGATGTTCAAGTGACCTCCGTGGTCTCTCTGCAATGTAAAAAAACCAAAGAGAAAAACAAACAAACAAAACGCAACAGGGCAGCAAATTTACCAATTCCAATAACCATGTGTTAGGGATCCCAATTTTCCGACCAGCAGGTAAGATCTCCCTAAGAGGAGTTCTAGCCCCCTTTTCACCTGCAACATCAAGCCTTAAGAAAGATATACTGAATCTGAATGGGAAAATATAAAAAGCTGAGTTTGACTATTGGATAGTAAGAGAGAATCAGATCAAGTTTCGGCCAGCCATTAAATTAGTAGATTATGCTACATACATTTCTCAGAAAAGGGCAAGACCGAAAAATGAAGCAAAAGTTGACTAGAAACTGAAGAAATAAAAATCACCAGATTCATCTTTCATTGCGCGAACAACGTCTAGCAGCTGCACAAAAAATGCAAAAAAACAAACAAACATAAATGCACTAGTTCCTTATACAGTTGTACAGATACAAAAAACGCAGCAGGACTTACAACAAGGTTACCAGAGGCATACCTTTGCATAGTGGTCGTAAGGCATAAATGGAACCAGCAATTCCAAGACTTCCAAACTAAGTTTTCTATCATAACGTACCATTTCAGCTGAGGATGGATCAAGTTCAAACCCTGCTTCCGCCATCTTCTTTAGAATTTTTTTAAGATTGTCCACTTTGTAATTTCGAACAAGGGCTCGGACCAGCAAGTTGAACGTCGCCCCGTTACTTTTACAACTATATAATTCAATACAGTTGTACCAATGTAACGCGTCAACAAGTAGACCATGTCTACAAAATCCCTTGATCATAGCATTAAATGTGTAAATATCGGGCCTCAGCCCTTTTACCGTTAGCTCCACAAACAAAGCCAGTAATTCACGAACACCTTTAAACTTGCTGGCACCACGTAGTAGAGTGTTATAGAACTCGATATCTAAAATCATCTTACCATCATGAGTTGACCTAAAAAATGACAAGGCCTTATGTAAAAGGTTGTTTTCAACATAACCTTCTACAATGATCCGACACGTAGCATAATCTCTCTTAAAACCTTCCGATTCCATCTTTGAAAACATTTCCATTGCTTGTTTCCAGTGACCAACATGGAATAGCCCTTGAATTAAGATGTTGTATGTTATCTGTGATGGTTTTAATCCCTTGTTTTGTAATTCTTCATACAACAACATGCATTGCTTGATATCAGATTTCAAACAATAGCCATACATTAAGCTATTGTAGGTCATGACATTAGGTTCCAATCGCATTAACCGCATTGAATTCAAATGCTTACGTGCTTTCCACATCTCTCTTTCTTGACAATAACCCTTAATCACAGAAGTCATTGTCACTGTGTCGGGTTTTATACCTTCTTGGATCATCTTACCCAACAAGGCCTCCACGTTTTTCATGTTGCCATGTGTGGCATGTGCATGTATTAATATATTGAAGGTAAATATATCTCTCGGGACCTCGTTTTTCTCCATCTCCTTCAATACATTGTTTCCATCGGCCCAGTTAACAAAACAAAGAAAACAACGAAGCAAGGAATTGTAGACAGCCACATTTGGTTTAATCCCTCTTTGATACACCATAGCATTGAATAGACTCAAAGCAACCCCTACCCCCCATGAATGATCACAAAGACTAGAAATAAGTGTGTTGTATGTGTAAATGGTAGGTTGGCAGTGAAATTTTGTTTCCATACTTTTAAAAAACCTCATAGCATAATCAATCCTACCAAACTTGCATAACCCGTGAAATACTATGTTAAACAACATTGTATTTGGCTCACATAGGTCTTGTTCAAAAACCTTCAAAAACAATTCAATAGACTCACGAAGTCTCTCTTCCTTCACAAGACCATCAACCAATGTCCCGATAGTAATGACATCGGGTTTAAATCCCAGCTTAAAACTCAAACCAACCAAGCTAAATCCAAAATCGACTTTTCTCAACTCAGAAAAGCCTTTTGTAACCATATTTAACGTATACATGTCTATAGGAAGCTTATACATGTTCATTTTTCTGAAAATATGAATCAAAGCCCCATGCTCTTTTTTTTTCAAAACTGAACCCAAAAACTTGTTGAATGACTCAACAGGAGGGAGAGGATCCCTTTCAAGCAATTCATCAAATATTTCATCAATATCCTTGATCATCTTTCTACTTAGATTTCTATTAGTTGTAAAATTTAGAAAACAGAGAAGATTTTGACCTTTAATGCAACTGTTACAACCTTTCCTGAGCATCTTCATCCAATGAGATTTCACCATCTTCAAGATATAATGAAGTGTAGAGCTCGATTAACAAAAATTTATGATTTTTACTCGTTCCCCTTTGGTTTTGGTGTATTTGAAGTTTTTTTTGGACAGCAGGTGTATTTTTTGAGCGGAAGGGTTATAATTGGTAAAGGTGATTAATGGTTAGGATTAATCACAAAACCAGTTGAAAGATAAATTGCAAGACAATTAGGATAGGCAGAGGATTTTTTATTGATTTCTGATGGATATTGGTGAGAAGAGAAAGAGTAACAGAAATGGTGATGGGAAGAGAATAACAACTTTCTAACAATCAGCATACTCACTCTCCTCACACTCTCTCCTTATAACATACATTCCTCATGCCAAACGTCCTACTGCTGAGGTGGCAGGGACCACATAATCTTTCAAGTAATTTGGTGTTGTCATGGGCCTGGTAGTTCTTCTTGGTGCTACTGGAAATTCACTTGGGCCTGGTTCATTCATAACAATAAATGTAATTAAAAAGTGTGTTTTATAATTTGAGCAATGAGGGTAGAAAGTGAGTTTTTCACAAAGTAGTCAAACATTCATTGAGTGTGTGGTTTAACTGAATGTAACTGGAACTGGTAATCTTTTGAAGGTATAATCGCATATTGATAAAGTTAAAGTTAAGTCTCATGTTAATGAGTCGGGCACAGCGTCTCCCAAGATTATTCGAAAGTCAACAAAGAAGTTTGGAATTTAAAAATGTTTCTAGTGACTAATGAGTTTATAAACATTATTTCTATAAGATTGTTCTCAGGGCAATGATTTGGCGAGTAATGAGTAAACCACCTGTTGTGTGCAGTGATGTAGAGTGTGAATTTTGTGCGTTAATGTGAACATAATATGCGTTTTATTATCTTTAAAGTGATAATGCACCTTGAATATGTTAACTACGTGTGTTTGTGATTTTACAGGTAAAACGTGTAACACGGCGAAGTTAGAGGGTTTAGTCATGAAACGGGACAAGCACGGATAATTATTAAAGAGATATCACGTTAAACGGAAGTTGTTCGGGTTTAAAGATAGCTCAAAGGAAAAAAAAAAAAGAAAAAAAGAAAAAAAAAACAAGAAATAATAAAGTTCGATGGGCTTTTGGTCATTAATTGAAAGTGGCAAAGTAGCTATAAGTGGATTTTGGGTTTTTTCACAATTCACATCACAATATAATACAATCACATCAATCATTAAAAAAAAAAGGATAAAAAAAATAGAGGCAGCCGACATATGAGGTGAAGAGTTGGACGGCACTGGGGTGGCTTGGGTTTTTTCACAAAGGATTCACATCACATCTCATAAATATTGAAGGTATGAGCAGCCGTCATAAAAAAAAAAAAAAAAAAAAATTAGCAGCCGTCAGAAGCATCACGGCAGACTAGATGGGGAGGTGATTTGGAAAATGAGGAATGAGATTACATTTATTTGGGTAAGCAATTCCAAGCACCACAAGTTCTGGATTTTTGTAGGTAAAGAATCGGGTTAAAGGAGACGACATTAACGTGAGAAAATTGGAGTCGGTTTAGTATTTTTGCCTAAGTCCTATGTAAATTCGTTTGTCATGTTTTGGTTAATCTTGTAATTGTGGTGTGTAGCATCTTACTATAATGAATAAAATTTTCTGTCGGTCGTTAAAAATAAAAAGAAAAGAAGGGAAGGTGATTTTTTGGCGAGGATTTAAAGCTCATGAAAATGCAACATAATTAACATTTATGAACAAAGTCCTAAATATGCAATTTTTTATGTGTTTGAAATGATTTGCTCGTGACAATATATGTTTTTATATATGTGTTATTGACGTGTAACTAACTGGCCGATGAAGAGCGATATCTGAAATTTGTTTAAGGTTTTTTTTTTTTTCAATTGAGAAGGAAGTCATGAAAAACTTTAGGAAGAAGTCTCTTAGTATAACATTTCCTCGCGTGATGTAGCTTAAATTCGGTATATGCACAAAACATAATATAGTATTATATAAAAGTTACAAATTTAAAGTTGCGAGTCACAAAGTCACTTTGCGGAATGAAATTGTTTCGGTACGGGTAGTGAAAAAAAAACCAAAATCAACTTGTAGGGAAACAAAAAAAAACTATAAAAATGAATACCGGTGCCAAAACAGTTCGAATGGTATAAGTTCGCTAAAAAATATGTGTATCACAAAATACAAAAAAAAGGTTTATTTACACAAAAGTTGTCTCATTTGACGCCTAAAATAAAGTCGTGATACGCTCAAAAGATATTGACATGTCTTGTATTATCAATGTTTTGATATAAATTTAATCTAAAACGAGTCGTGTCAACGCTCATCGGATTCGACATACATATTCAACGCCTACATAGAAACCCTTTCTAACACATACGCAACAAACTAAAGCATTTTCAAAATGTTTAGCGCATTTATTGTATGTTAAATAAGATGAACCCGAAAGTAACTCCAGAAGGTGATTTTGAGTCCATTGGGATGTTAATTTTGATTAAGATGGATATGGCTGAGTTCTTACATTGTGAAGGATTAGAGTTGACTAATCATAATGTGATACCGTGTGTGCATGTTTTGTTAAGTTGTGATACGTTTAGTTATGACGAGTATTGAGATTTCATGAGCATGACATAACATTAAGCATCGTTAAAATTTCATGCAAAAAGTGGGTTTGTTTATGCACTAGGGAAATTTCCCCGCGCTACGCGGCGGGAATTTCATCTTTACTCCCTTTGCGCCACGTGGCAGGAAGTTCATCGGTATCGGTTCATTTTGTTACGATATCGCTACGGTAGTGATACTTCTTATAACAAACGAAAGAGAAAATCCAAAAAGAAAGGGTCCTAATATACCTAAAAGAATGTCGACGCGTGGTTTATATCGATAGACAAATATAAAAAATCGAAACAACGTGTAGCAATACTGATGTCGTTCAATTAGAATTGTTATCATACCGATATTGTAATACCCGAAAACTTTAAATGTTTATTAATAACAAAGTTTAAGAAATCTAAAAAGGATATATATTTATATTGATTGTTAAAATCATTAATTAAAAGAATTTATAAATTTAAATGTAAATTTAGAATAGTAAAAATATATATATAAACTGATGTTTAACTATTAAGATTTAAGAATATGGCACAACATATTTATTAAACATGAATGAATCCAGTCGCATACGGTACCTTATTTCAATTACAATATGACATGGATTTAAAATTTCATTTGATACGGATGCCAAAACTTATAAATTTGAGCTTATTTTCTGCTTCTTTCTTTATTGAGACCCGCAATTTACCTTTCATTCCGTTTTACTTTCTCAGCCACCTATCGACACATCAATGTTGTATCTCCTTCTCATGCCCGTGTTGGATCTTCTTTCATTTGCAATTGCTGATAACCTAAGATGACCGACCACGGCATATTTTCCCACTTTAACGCTTTTAACTTTAACGGTGTATATTACATAACATTCTAAGTTTAAAGACGTATATTATATATGTGTAAAACGTATCTTAGATTCGTAGTATAAATCACCTAGCATAAAAAAACGGTATGGAGATATGGAAAATACATTTCTACTTTGGTGAAATTCTTTTCTTAAAAATAAACATTTAAAGTAAGTAAATATGTTATTACATTTTTAAATCATTATATACGAAAATATAAATGAAATTCATTAACTTGATTTGGTTATAAATAATAAATCATCGATACATCCGATAAAGCAACAACTTTGATATTAGTGAATAGTATTTCAAATTTTAATTCAATAAAGTTTACAAACACTTTGAAGTCCGGTCCTCTTATCTCCTTACACTTTTAATTCAATATAGTTTATTAACACTTTAAGACTGGAAGGGATGGTTTGGCTCATCCCCACGGGGATGAGCCTCAACGTAGGCGCCACGTAGACGACTCATGAGGGATGAACCAAAATGAAGATGGAGGGGGATGGAGGATGGGGCCCCACCACATATTTTTTATTGTTTAATTCATTTTAATTGTTTAAAATCCATTACATAAAATAAATAAAAATTACATAACCTAAAAAATAAAAAATTACGCTACCTAAAATTTGAAAAAAAAAAGACTAGATTTAAAAATTTAAAACAAACACACTACTCGTCTTCGTCTTCGTCTTCGGCTCCGTCACCGTCCACCATGTTAACGTTGTTCCAAATATGTTCTACCAAATCTTGTTGAAGGTTTGCATGCGTGAAGTCGTTTGTTAGCGAGAACGAGTTTAAATCCTGTTGTGGGGGATCAACCGGGACAGTGTTCCCCCAAGCTGCATTCTCATCATACTCACAAATCGCCCGACCTTCGTCTTCAATAATCATGTTATGGAGCAAAATGCAAGCGTACATACAAAGACGCAACCTTTTTGGGGTGAACGCACGTGCCGGTTGTGCAACGATGGCCCATTTTTTTTGTAAGACACCAAAAGCACGTTCGATGTCTTTTCTTGCAGCTTCTTGACGCTTGGCAAATTTTTTCCGTTTTTCGTCCTCGGGATATGGAATAGTCTTCACAATTGTAGACCAAGACGGATATATCCCGTCAGCAAGATAATACCCACGTCTATACTCAACCCCATAAACTGTAAAACGTGTGTCCGGTCCTGTTCCATTAACGACATCGATAAAGATGGCCGATTGGTATAACACGTTGAGGTCGTTGAGTGAACCAGGGAGACCAAAGAAAGAATGCCATATCCACAAATCTTGTGATGCCACAGCTTCAAGTATCACGGTTGGATAGCCGTGATCACCTCGCGTATATTGGCCGCGCCACGCAGTCGGGCAATTATGCCACCCCCAATGCATACAATCAATGCTACCAAGCATTCCCGGAAACCCGTGCCTTGCTTCATGAGCTTGGTACAACTGTTGAATATCATACGCGTTTGGTTTCCGCAAATCTTTTTTGCTATACAGTTTCACCACATTATGGCAAAACCGATACAAACATTCCCGCGTAGTTCTTGCCGACATCTGTAAGTACTCGTCCAAAGCGTCGGCCACTGTCCCGTACGCCAGTTGTCGAATGGCCGCAATACACTTTTGTAACGTTGTAAACCCTTCATAATTTCGAGCATCAGGACGTTGCGTGAAAAACGGGTCTAGCCCCGCCAAATCATTGGCAATCCTTGTGAATAAGCGGCGACTCATTCGGAACCTGCGTCTAAAAATGTCGGCGTTGTAAAGTGGCTCATCCGAAAAATAATCGTTCACCAATTTCTCGTGCGCTCCTGTCGTATAAAATATATAACCACGAGTTAAAAAAAAGATATAAGTACGAGTTAAAAAAATATATATATAAGTACGAGTTAAAAAAATATATATAAGTACGAGTTAAAAAAAATATATATGAAAACCTTGGCGGTCTCTGTTAATCCGAATTCGTGTGGTAATAACATTTTCAGCCGAAAAGTCTTCCTGTTCCTCTTCCTCTTCGATTAGAATCTGTCCCGCCCGTAGTACAGCGTTTGCGAAAAACATATCATCTTCGTCATCCGAAGACGAGGGCCACCTAGGATTAGAAGCCATTGTGGGTGACAAGATATTTTTTTTTAAAAGTATGGAGAAATTGGTATAAAAGTGAGAGGGTTTTGAGTTGAAAGTGGAGAAATAATGGTGAAAATATATGATTTTATAGAAAAGGGGAATTTAATTTTTTTTTTATTGAATATAGCCGTTATATAACGGCTTGATTTTTTATTTTTTGCCTCGGCGGACCCGGCGGTGGGTGGCCGTTTGAGATGGAAGCCGGACCAGGGGGGCGGTGTGGGGGTCGGCGCCGGGCCAAGCCGGGCATTAGCCGGCCCCCATACCTTCCAGTCTAAAGTCCGCTCCTCTTACACCATAGGTAATGGTTAATGCCCACTAAGGGGCATTTTTCACCACATCATCATCATAATGCCCTTTTAAAAAAGGTGTAATGGTTAATGCCTATTTCATTTATTACTTTCCATTATTTTTCTTCTCTTTGGGCATTATTATAGAAATGCCCCTCACTCTTCATGCCCCTATAATGCCCATGAGTAATGGTGTAAGGGCATTATCAAAATCTTTCATGCCCTTATAAAGCCCCATTACATATGGTCTTATCTCCTTCAAATTTCCGATGGTTCCGGTCACATACGGCGACAGATCTAGGGTCAAGACATGATATCCGGTCACCTCTTTTCGATTTAAATTTTGTTTCTCAATAAATCAACAACCATCATTTGAAATCTTAACCTCCCCTTGAACAACTACAGGGTCACCGCCGCCGTGAGATGTTGTTTAAATCGAAATATGCAGCCCCGTCGTTCACCCTTGTTAGAAGTTCAGTCGACTTCCGCTGCCGCCCACCACCACTGTGTTGTTGTTGCGGTGGTGGGTGGGTGGTAAAACGCCGGAAATAAAAAACAGTCAAAAGACAGAGATGGTCACCGAAAGAGGGTGGCCGGATCCCCTTCCATTCATGCTCTCTCTGTCTCTTTCTTCTTGTTCTCTCTGTAACCGATTCTTAGGTCTCTCTGATGGACCAAAAAGAAATCGTGGCTCGATTCGGTGGTATCCGAATCGGCGGAAGCACTTGTAGAGAGCTACGGTGGGAGAAGCTGGCACCTCGGCGATTTCTGCTGGGGATCGGAAAGATGTAAAGTTAAAAAAAAAAAAAAAACCTTTGACAAATAGCAAGCTGACACATAGGTGTCAGGCACTGGTCATCCAACTTCGTAAATGTTATAGAGTTAATTAATTAATATGGTGTGTCACTCACTCTGTTTAAGATATTATATATTGAGTTTTTGCATGTGAAGATGATTAGACACATCAATAAGTTTGTATGAATATTTGAGCTATGTTATATGTTCACGTGACCAAGATTATATATATGCAATTTTGTGCGAGTGGATTACTTTAAGGGATTTATATAACTTAGTTTATACAAATTTGTTTATATGAAGGAGCTTACGTGAAGAAATTAGTAAATTAGAGTTTATATAAGTAACCTCATATGAACGTGAGTTTGGGTAAATGATTTGTCATGAGAGAAGGAAGGGTTATATTTGGTAAAGGTTATTAATGGTTAGGATTAATCACGAAACCAGTTAAAGATGGTTTACAAATATGTCTTGATAAATGTAATTAAAAAGCGTGTTTTATAATTTGAGCAATGAGTAGTAGAAAGTGAGTTTTTCACTAACTAGCCAGTCAAACAAATTTTGTAATGAATATTGAGTGTGTGGTTTAACTGAATTTAACTGGAACTGGTAATCTTCTGAGGGTATAATCGCATATTGATAAAGTTAAAGTTCACGTGAGGTGACATAGTTAAAGTCCACTTTAAGTGGCAGGAAGTCTCATGTTAATGAGTCGGGCACAACGTCTCCCAAGATTATTCGAAAGTCAACAAAGAAGTTTGGAATTTAAAAATGTTTCTAGTGACTAATGAGTTTATAAACATTATTTCTATAAGATTGTTCTCAGGGCAATGATTTGGTGAGTAATGAGGAAACCGGCAAATGTTTAGTTGTATTAAGTGTCTGCATGAGTCTAAGTGATGTGTTACTTGTTTTGAATGAGATGTGAAAGCCAGTGTCATTAATAGATATTTGTAAAAGATACCTATTACCAAATAGTATGGTTTGAATGAGATGTGAAAGCCGTTATCGTTAATAGATATTTGTAAAAGATACGTATGACCTAGCAGTTTAGCGGTGTATCTGTCTCTCGTAAAAGATAATATTTTTGAGAAGTATGGATGTCTATTTTGATAAAGTAAGTACTACAAAGTTGTTAGTTAATACTCAGGTCTCATAGTGAAAGCTAACAAATTTTAGTGTGTATTTTAGGGTGAGTCTTAGTGATCAGTGATAGGGTTCGAGCTATCTAACAAGAGTAACGGTTATGGCATCCCATCGTTGGGTATTTCACTATTTTTAATATGTGATGAACTTTGTGATTATATTTCAAGTATTCGGGTGTATATGTAATAAGTATACCTGCTAAGTTGCTCGTACGGAGTTTCGGGTGTGACATCTTTTGTATTTCTTATTTAGTTGTTAAACCTGTAACATTTTAAGCATTTGTAAATTTATTTATGTTTGTTATCTGATTTTTGGAATGATGAAACGGTATTTTCCTTTCATCACAGTTCTATTTTCCTCTCTTTTATGAATAATTTAAGTTACGCTTCTTGAAGTTTAAACCTCGGATTTATTTTATTAATCCAATAGATCCTGATGACATAAAAACAATGACTTCGAATAAATTATCACCATATGCAATGAATATTAAATCAGTTTTATATGGTACAAAATCTAGAACTTATACTCTAGTGGCATTTTAGCAGTGAGACAAGGCTTTAGGACCATTAGGTCCTGGATTCGATTCGCACAAAAGGGTTTTTCTCAGAGGGTTTTCTCTTTAATTGGTGTATAGGCATTATTGCCTAGTGGGGATGAAGATGATCGGGTGGTTCAGCTAATGACACAATAATGCTCCAGTGGCCAGTGATCCAAATTTGCCGTTTAAAAAAAGCTATTACCATTTAATGTCATATATGATTTTTTAGCTTTAGTTTTTGACTTTTTTACGATAAAAGGGTAATCTAAAAACCGATATCATTAATGGAAATGAATTTAAACTTGACCATAGTCTTCGTCATATCAACTCTTGTTAAGCTGGTATAACATTAAAAATAAAATTACTTTTCTTCAATAGTTTTTTTTCTCTATGTCTTCTTTTCCGGCAATGGAAGATGAACAGTCTTCTTCTACCTAAGCGATCTTACTCCTGGTTCTGTGTAACAATCCTGTGATTGTGCATTTTGATCATTCCCAAACTGCGTGATACGAGCATTGTTAGCGAGGTTAGCGCCTGTTCGTCTTTAGGTCTCTTTGGTTCTGCTTTGTGGGTTTCCTCGGCAAAAGTTCCAAGTTTTGATTGCTTAGTAGGTCTGTGATTGATCGCGGCTATCTCGATAGTTTAGCTTGATTGATACGAATCCTATTAACCTCTTAAAGATCTCACTTGTTGCCAGGGAAAATGGAGAGAGTATGGGAGGAGGACTACGACAACGGCATTCCTTGGTCGGAAGCGCAATACCGGAAGAATCGTAAGAGTAGAGGCGATGGTGTGGAGTGGACCTTCCTGGTGCAAAACCTCCCAGAACGTATGTCGAAGACTTTTCTATGGAGGGCGTTCCAGCCACACGGATTCATTTCGGATGCGTACGTGGCTCGGAAAAGGGATGCTAAAGGTAACTATTTTAGTTTTGTTCGATATGTCGGTGTGGTTAATATGGAGGAGACGTTGAAGGCCAAGAATACAGTCAAGATATATGGTGCTAAACTGGTTCTGTCTTTAGCTAAATATGACAAAAACAACAAAAGATCCATCTATACATCGGAAGTTAAAAAGAAGGCTACTTGGAGGCTGAAGGAACCCGGACCTGGGATGCCTAGTAATGTTACACCAGAAACCAATGGGAAAGCTCTGATGAACTATCCTACTGGTGGTCCGCTGGGTAATGCTTTTGTCCGAAATGGGGAGACGTATGCAAACTTGTTTGCAGATACGGCTCGAAATCTTGTGAATAACCAAAGACAGTGCCTAAAGTCAATAAGTGTAGACTCGCCGGGAGTTTTATATCCAGGTCACTATGCTCATAAAGCAATCCTAGGTGGGTCGACACAAGGACATCCTATTAGGACTTTCTTCCAGAGCACTCCTGAAGATAATACTAGCATCGATTTAAATACCCCTGCTGGTGCCAACATCGGAGATCCAAATTCATCTCGGGGTCGCCATGAGATGCTTCCATAGTTGAGTCACGGTAGGTACGAGGCCTCAAATTAGATGTCCGTGTGACAACCCGCACAAAACCAGGTATCCGTACGACTTAATTAATGATTAATTATTACTTGATTACTGTGCTTGATTGAAACTAGCTGATAAACTGCTACCTGCATACTGATACATGCACTTACTTGCATCATACTTTATTTGCTGTCACTACATTATTTACGTGCTGAACCCTAGTGACAAACATGATGCACAAAAAGCACAGTAGCACCAAACGGATACACAGTAAACATGCTGATATAACCAGCATCAGGCAAATACTGCCTCAAGGCCTGTTAAGAGCCTCGTATATTTTGACTACACTGGTAGTGAGTGTAGGATGTAAGGGTTGTGTTTCCGCGTCTCTAGGGATAAGATACACTGATTCGGATGTGCCTAAAACGTACTTTAAGTACCAAACACAGCACTTTAAATAATTTAACCAGCTTCTAGCTGACTAGTAAAGTGCCAAAAATGAGAAAATATTACTAGACACTTTCTAAAGTGTCGGGAAAACAAATTGTGTCACTAAAAGGTAATAACGACACTTTAAAGTCTTTTGTAACACTTTAACGGATTACTATCCAACCAGACACCCGGACTATACCCGGAACATGAAAATATCAGTATTTTTATTATTACTCTTTTTCTGAGCCAGTTAGGGTCCCTGATTACCCTAACACCCGCCATAACATGTTGCACGTAACTAACGGAGTTTATACCTAAACTAACTTATTTAACATAACTAAACTCCTAACCATCTACTTGAAATCGAACAAGAGGACCCCCCCCCCCAACCGATCGGTTACCTTGGGAGCACCAACATGTACTTAAGATCTTTCCATAATCTTGCCAAATCCCATGTTGTCTAGTACTTATGTGACATAGTGACCAATGGGTATATGCACTTGAACTTGCCTATATATTTACACACTAACCACAAGAGCTTATTCACTAAACACCACAACACAAAGTTACTCTCTCCCTCCCTATCCCACTCTCGGCCGAACACCCTACACACCACCATCACACTTTCGGTTCTTGTCTCTTGCATTCCAAGATCATTCACACATCACAAGACACGTATAAGGAGCTTTGGTGCAAGCGGAACGCGAAGGACCACTCTCGTTGGCTTTTATCCACGCGGTTTTCGTCACAACTCTTCCCTAGCCTTGAGCTAGAGGTATAACCTTTGAAACTTGTTTTTACACTCATCTAAAGTGGTTAAAAGGATATTTGTCGGTTGAATCTCGTTATATTGAAAGATGAATCTTTAAAGTCTAGTAAAATCACTAAAATGGAGGTTAATAGCGTATAACTTGTGTAAAAGTCGTAGGACTTGAAATTTGTGCTTATTGTGACCCGATCTATAATGTGGTAGCTCAAAACTTCGTTTAACCCGACTTTATAAAATCACGTATCTTCACATAAGCTTGTTTTTGAAAGATACAAGGGTTAAAAGTGAAACACTACCACATTTTAGAGACATGAACTTGTAGAGAAATATTTTACTTGGGTAAAAGTATTTTAACCGGTAAAATGGTGTTTAAAACTAGCGGATCTACGTATCCGCAAGTGGTATCTTCAAAGGACCACACATTTAAGAACCATGTATTTTAAAGAAACGGATCTTACAACACACAAGTGTGTAAACACTTGTGTGACGCATATTTCGACAAAATGACTATTTTTGGGAAAAATAACTAGAAGTTGTAAAGTCGGACTTCTCTAAAAACGAGGTTTTTACAAGATTGAAAGTACTTTATATAAAGATCTACGTATATAAATGGGATTTATAATATAGATGCGGAAAAACTGCAAGTTCATGCGTTTATGCAAATATACATACTTATTGACTAGTTTGATGTGTCGGAAATTGTTTGATTGAATAAAGAAGTTGATTGAGTTGATTTGTTAAAAGAAAATGATACGCTTGAAAGCGTGGCCACCTCCAGTTACAGAGGAAGCTCTGGCGAAATTTTCTAAAAACCTAACACTTAGACTTTTTACACAACAAGTGTTAGAACTATTTTTGGACATACTTTTGAAACATAAATTTCGCCAGTACTATATTTTACTAAACGTTCGGAGGTGGGATTTTCACAAAGATTAACGTGATAAATATATTTGTCACAACACTGTTTATGATTATTTTGTGAAACACATAAATATTATTTTAGGGTAAAAATAATATTTACAAGCGTTAATGATTCCAAAACTTTACGAACGCTTCCATTAACATATAAGTTACACCGGTAATTACATTACCGCAAGAATGATAAAACGTAACTTACGCACATGTATTGTATCCCCCATCCTTGGGAAGGAAAGATAACTATCAAGCATATACACAATGTAACACGAAATAGTTGCCTAACTATTCCCGCAAACATAAACTGTAAAGCTAAAGCACGGCCGTCCGTCTAATAGAATTAGCACTTGTAGGTCGTTGCACAGTTTACTGCTTCAGAGACGCTTGATAGAGTTTACGCATCCACTGTGAGTTCATGTCCCCCTTTTCTCTAACTGTTTTCAGTTTTCTTAACTGCGGGGGTGAAATACATGTTACTTTGTTTACAAGTACTTTATACGCGGTATGAATAACGTAAGGAGGTTTAGATCATGTGAATGGGTAGTTAGAACCCCGAGGGACTCGAGTGGTAGATCTATTTGGGTGTAGCGAGCCCAGCTTCAGGCCAAACGGACCTCTCGGAGGCTAACCACAACGGACCTGGAGTGACTTGGTTGCCCAACGCAAAAATCAGCTAGGGTTGTATCTTACTTACTTGCATTTCACGACATGCTAATGGCCTTGCAAACCATTGGTGATCACAAGTCCTCTTACACTGCTACATACCAGGAAACTTTTATACTTACAAGTGTTTTACTTACTCACTTGCACATGAACTCGCTCAACATTATTGTTGATTTTTCAACTCACATGTATTTCAGGAAATTAACGGATTCTGGCACGGTATGAACGTTTTTCCGCTGCAATCTTCATGAAGTCATCAAGGATTAGGGGTTGTGTTCTCTTACCTGGACAAGACACAATCCTTAACCCTCGTTTATGTTTTGTTATTAGTTGTAATGTTGTTGGACAAGGTTATGGTCGTATGTTTAAAACAATGGTATTGTACGTTGATTTCTAAACTTAATGATGACTTGCATGGTTTTTAAATTCATATAGCTTTGTTATGATTAAGCTATGGTATTAAGAAGTCACACCAAAATTAACCACGCTTCCGCAAAGCCAGGGTGTGACAGCTTGGTATCAGAGCTCTGATCATAGCGAACTAGGATTCAGTCTCGAGTCTAGACTATGATCACTAGGGCTCTCACGAAAACATTTTTACTGCATACCACTCAAGTCCAGATCCAAAACTTTTTACAAACAAATGTTGAGCACATTTTATTCATTATTTTAGGCCCAGTCGGGAGGCTGAGGTTTGGTCTAGTGGGACTAGAAGTGTTGTCTAGTGGGACTAGGAGTGTTGGTCTAGTGGGACTAGAAGTGTTGTCTAGTGGGACTAGGAGTGTTGGTCTAGTGGGACTAGAAGTATCGTCTAGTGGGACTAGGAGTGTTGGTCTAGTGGGACTAGAAGTGTTGACTAGTGGGACTAGGAGTGTTGGTCTAGTGGGACTAGAAGTGTTGACTAGTGGGACTAGGAAAGATTGGCTAGTGGGACTAGAAGTGTTGACTAGTGGGACTAGGAATGTTGGCTAGTAAGACTAGGAGAAATTATGTGATGCCCTACTTGGTGACTTATGTGATTATCTGATTATGTGATTGACTGTTTGTGCATACTTGTGTTTATGTTACAGATACATGGATCCGGCTGATTCAGGTGGTTCAGACATCACCAACCCCAGGCGTGTTGTGTCAGATGATTTAGAGTCCTCGGAGCACGAGGTGTACACGTCAGACTTTACGAGTACCGACGATGACGACTTCCAGCCATTCGCCCTACCTGATGGCGACGATGAGCTCCCTATTGATATTCCGGCCGGGGATTTGCCACTAGCGGTGATCCCTGCTCCCATACCCCTCGCTGCTTACCCTGTTCAGGAGTTACCATACGACGGCGACGAGGACGACGTCGACTTGTTCGAGGAGGAGCCTATGGAGGACGTTCAGGGCGAGGCCCTACCCGCTGTTGCCCCTCTACTGATTGCAGATGCTCCGGCTGCGGAGGCACCTGCACATTCCCCAGCCCAGGACTCCTCTGAGTCTGTGGCTTCTGCACCGACACATACCCTTAGTGCGCAGCACTACTCTCACGAGTCAGATTCTGATCATGCATCTTCTGTCGCCCCCATCCCCAGCCCCACTTTTGACCACGAGGACGTGGAGGATTCCGACCCTATGTTTCCCCCAGGGTTCGACCCTGATCGTGATTTGGAGTTTGTCCCTATGGACGAGATGATGGAGGATCCTGCTGATCCTATTGATCCTTTCGACCCGATTGATCCTGATTTTGACTTTGATATGGCATTCGATGACTTGGAGCCTGCCCTTGCCCCTGAGCAGGCAGCTGCTCTTGATGTGTTACCAGAGCATGACCCTATGCATGCAGATATACCCCTTGAGCCCATTGCTGTTGATCCCATCGATCCTCTACCTATAGTTGCTGTACCTGTTGACCCACCATTTGAGCACTTGGCACCTGATCACCCTGTTGTAGCCCCTTTATTTGATCCCGTTCCCATAGAGCCCGGACATGCACCGTTCGCGGCACAGATGGATCCACCGGACGAGGCCGCACAGCACGGGTGGATCCCGGCTGATGAGGACGTCCCACCGTTACCCCCACAGATTCCAGACGCTAGACACACTGACTTTTCGTTTCAGATTCCCACATACATACCTCCAGCGGGGCCTGGAGAGGGCTCTTCAGCCCACCCATCAGGGCATGTACCGATGCCCATGCCTTTCTTACCACAGATGCCTTTTGTTCCACCTATTACTGCTCCTTTTGGGATGGCACCCTTTGACCCCACACGTGAGCCACTGCTGTGGTCACCATTTTCCCCTATGCCACCCACTGATCCATACCACAGGTTCCACGTGGGACACACTATCGAGGATGTATTGATGTCATTTGTACACCAGCACGAGTCGCATGAGCAGCGACTACAGGAGTTGGAGAGAGCCCGCCTGCAGCCATGTCAGTGCCATGGCCGGGTACCCTCTCCGTTACAGCCGTTTCGACCATTACCCCCTGACTATGCTGCTCGTCTTGCTATTTTGGAGCAGCAGATTGCCTCCGTTATTCGCACGCAGCAGGCGATGGAGGCAGATTGGCTAGAGATGCGCCGTTTGTTTTATACCCGTTTTCCCCCTCCTCCACCACCATCTGCTTGAGCTCATCGATGCCACATGGGTAGGCGAGTGAGAAGGCGGCGATTGCTTTTACTTGCACAGCATTTTTGAGGAGACTACGTTATGATTTGACTTTTGTTATGTACTTGATGTTGTATCGATACTGATGTAGCTTTTGACAGGGGTGATGTAGCCCCAGTGATTCATGATTGTATGTATACACTTACGATGTGGTCTCATTATTATGGCAATCGCAGTTTTCTCACCATATTTTGGATTCGCTTGATTACTTGTTTATATTTTGTGACATGGGATGTTGTGTGATTGATATTTGTGATGTGTGATAACATGAGATGTTGTGTGATTGATATTTGTGACATGAGATGTCGTGTGATTAATGTGATTATAACATGAGATGTTATGTACTAATACTATCATTATATACGGCCTGACCGACGTAAACCATCTTTTAGAAAGATGCCGCCCAGACGTCAACAACAGCCTATGCCTACCACTCAGGAAGAGCTACAACAAGTCATTGCTGCTGCCATAGCGCAGTACGCAGCCTCTCAGCCAGGAGGGAGCGGAAGTGTTAATCAAGGCAATAACAATCCACCTCACGGATGCACCTACAAGCAGTTCTTAGACTGCAAACCAGTTAACTTCAATGGCACAGGAGGTGCAGTTGCCTTTACCCGCTGGGCTGAGAAAACCGACTCTGTCATACGCATGAGCAAATGTGCTGAGGACCAACAAGTCACATACATTTCAGGGCTATTTCTCGACGGAGCCCTATCTTGGTGGAACTTACAAGTCCAAACCTTAGGCGAAGCTGCCGCCTACGCCCTGACTTGGGCCGAATTGAAAGAACTGATGCGCAAGAAGTACTGTTCACGCGCAGAAATTCAGAGGTTGGAGACTGAATTCTGGCACTTAAAGATGGATGGTCCGAAAGTAGCAGAGTACGTTCAGAGGTTTCATGACCTATCTCAAGTGGTTCCTTACATGGTTACGCCTGAATACAAGCGAATCGAGCGCTTCATTTGGGGTTTGGCTCCCCAAATAATAAGCATGGTAACCTCCTCCAAACCAGCAACTATCACTGAAGCCATCGACTTGAGCGTGGCTCTCACCGAGGAGGGGATTCGTTTAAACAAGTTTGGCGATGTAAAGGCAAAGGAGAAAGAGACGCATGTTGAGTCGTCCGGAAGTAACAAAAGAAAGTTTGCGAACTTCAAACAAAGTGTTAGCGGAGATGCTAAGAGAGGAGCACCAAGCACGCCAGCTCAGGGTGCAGCTGGCAGTGTAAGGAAAGGAAGAGGATACATGGGCACCCAGCCCAGATGCAATACCTGTCAACGCCACCATTCGGGTCAATGTCAGCTAAAAGTATGCGAAGTATGTGGGAGACGTGGTCATCTGAAGGACACCTGTTGGGTTGGTACTGGCCGGGGAGGCCAGGGAGGATATATGAATAAGAATAACAACCGGGGAGGTTTTGGAGGTCGCCAGCAGGGGAATAATCGAAACAACAATGCCAACCAAGCTGGAAATGCTAACCAGAACAACCCGCCAGTTATGGATGGTGCGGGAAGTGGTAAAAGACTTGGATGTTTCAATTGCGGTGACATTGGGCACTTCAAAAAGGATTGCCCGGATTTGAACCAAGCCCGTGGAAGGGTATTTCAGATTGGAGCAAAGGAAGCACGCCAGGATCCCAACGTTGTTACCGGTACGTTCCCTATCAATCAACGCTACGCGTCCGTTTTATTTGATACTGGTGCCGACTATAGCTTCGTATCGTTAGAATTTAAGAATATGCTTGGGTTAGCTGCTAATAAGTTAGACATACCCTACTCGATCGAATTAGCTGATGGAAAGTTAGTTGGAGCCGACGAAGTAATCAGAGGATGTGTGATAGAATTGGGAGAACGCGAGTTTACCCTTGATCTACTACCGGTCCCATTGGGAAGCTTCGACGTGGTAGTAGGAATGGATTGGTTATCCAGGAACAAGGCGGAGATAGTATGTCACGAGAAAGTTGTTCGTATCCCAACTGACGATGGTGAGACAATTGTGGTTCACGGAGAGAAGCGTGACACACCGCTAAGATTCATCAGCTGCTTGAAGGCAAGGAAGTGTTTACGGAAAGGATGTGTTGCTTTTCTGGCACACATCGTAGACAAGAAGGCTGCCGAGCCCACAATCGAAGACATCCCTGTCGTAAGGGAGTATCCAGAAGTCTTCCCAGAAGACTTACCTGGACTGCCACCTCAGAGGCAAGTGGAGTTTCACATTGACTTAGTTCCAGGCGCCGCGCCTGTGGCTAAGGCACCATACAGACTTGCTCCATCAGAGATGCAGGAATTGTCAACACAGCTTCAGGAGCTGTTAGATAAAGGTTTTATCCGACCAAGCTTCTCGCCTTGGGGAGCTCCGGTCTTGTTTGTGAAGAAGAAAGACGGAAGTTTCCGTATGTGTATTGACTACAGAGAATTGAACAAAGAACAGGTATCCACTGCCAAGGATCGACGATCTGTTCGATCAACTTCAAGGTTCAAGCTGTTACTCTAAGATCGATCTTCGATCTGGATACCATCAATTAAGGATACAGGAGGAAAGTATCCCGAAAACAGCCTTCCGAACTCGTTATGGACACTACGAGTTCCTCGTGATGCCATTTGGTTTAACCAATGCGCCTGCAGTGTTTATGGACTTGATGAATAGAGTTTGCAAGCCATACTTAGACAAGTTCGTGATTGTATTCATCGATGACATCCTGATTTACTCAAAGACGAAGGCTGAACACGAACAACATCTTAGAACCATACTAGAGCTGCTAAAGAAAGAACAGCTGTACGCCAAATTCTCCAAGTGCGAGTTTTGGCTACGCGAAGTCCAGTTTCTTGGACATGTGGTTAATGGAGATGGAATTCATGTTGATCCCACAAAGATCGAGGCAATCAAGAATTGGGAGACGCCTACAACGCCAACCGAGATTCGACAATTCTTGGGTTTGGCTGGCTACTATCGAAGGTTCATCGAGGATTTTTCGAAAATCGCTCAACCGTTAACGCTCCTGACCCAGAAGGATAAGACGTTTGATTGGGGAATCAAACAGGACGAAGCGTTTCAGATATTGAAAGATAAGCTCTGCAACGCGCCAATCTTAGCTCTACCGGAAGGTACCGACGATTTTGTGGTATACTGCGACGCATCGCGTCAGGGATTGGGATGTGTGTTGATGCAACGCCAAAAGGTCATTGCTTACGCATCACGCCAGCTGAAAGTGCACGAGAAGAATTATACCACACATGATTTAGAGCTTGGCGCAGTGGTTTTTGCACTAAAGATCTGGAGACACTACCTGTATGGTACGAAGTGCACAATTTTCACAGATCACAAGAGCCTACAACATATATTTAACCAGAAGGAGTTAAATATGAGGCAAAGACGATGGGTTGAGTTACTAAACGATTACGACTGCGAGATCAAGTATCACCCGGGAAAGGCGAACGTAGTAGCCGATGCCCTAAGTCGTAAAGAAAGAATCAAGCCCATAAGGGTTAGGGCTTTGGAAATGATTGTACGAACCGACCTTCCCTCGCGCATTCGCGCTGCACAAAAAGAAGCTCTCAAGGAGGGAAACCTTGAGGAAGAATATCTCCGTGGGATGGAGAAGTTACTGGTTCCAAACAATGAAGGAACGTTATGTTTCGAGAAAAGGATTTGGGTTCCTTTGTTTGGAGATTTAAGGAATGTTATTTTCAACGAAGCGCACAAGTCACGGTACTCTATCCACCCTGGATCGGATAAGATGTACCAGGATCTTAAAGATTACTATTGGTGGCCTAGGATGAAAGGCGACGTTGCCGTCTATGTGAGCAAATGTTTAACGTGCGCTAAGGTCAAGGCAGAATACCAGAAGCCTTCGGGACTTCTGCAACAACCTGAGATTCCCAAATGGAAATGGGAACAAATCTCAATGGATTTTGTTACAAAACTGCCAAGAACGCCAAGAGGCCATGATATGATTTGGGTGATTGTAGACCGCCTAACAAAATCCGCACATTTTCTGCCAATCAGGGAGAAAGACAGTACTAGTAAACTTGCGGAAATTTACATGAGAGAGATCGTAGCACGACATGGAGTACCACTCTCGATCATCTCTGATAGAGACGGAAGATTTGTGTCAAGAATATGGCAATCTTTCCAAGAATCTTTTGGCTCACAATTGAATCTGAGCACTGCATTCCATCCGCAAACTGATGGCCAGAGCGAGCGAACAATACAAACCTTGGAAGACATGCTGAGAGCATGTGTTATGGATTTAGGAGGTAGCTGGGATAAACACTTACCCTTGGTCGAATTTTCGTACAACAACAGCTACCACACCAGTATTGGTGTTGCGCCTTTTGAGGCCCTATACGGACGCAAGTGCCGATCACCACTATGTTGGTCTGACGCAGGTGATAGGCAGCTTGCTGGTCCCGAGATCGTCCAAGAGACGACAGATAAGATCGCGCAAATTCTTAAACGCATCGAAGCCGCTCGCCACAGGCAAAAGGCCTACGCGGATCCAAACCGGAAGCATGTGGACTTCCAAGTCGGAGAAATGGTTTTACTGAAGGTATCACCCTGGAAAGGGGTAGCGCGCTTTGGAAAGCGAGGAAAGTTGAATCCACGCTACATTAGTCCCTTTAGAATTCTAGAAAGAATCGGGACGGTAGCATACAAGTTGGACCTACCTGCTGAACTAAATGGTGTTCACGATACATTTCATGTATCCAATTTAAAGAAAAGTCCAACTCAAGTTGACGTTGCCATTCCTATCGACGAGATTCATATTGACGACACGCTCCACTTCGTTGAAGAACCTGTCGAGGTCACGGATTGGAAAGTTAACAAGACCCGCCGGAGCAGTGTCAAACTCGTCAAGGTACGTTGGAATGCCAGACATGGTCCTGAATTCACATGGGAGCGTGAGGACCGAATGAAAGAAAAGTACCCCCACTTATTTCCCAAGAACACTGCATCTACAAACAGAACTTAAATTTCGGGACGAAATTTATTTAACGGGGGGAGAATGTGACAACCCGCACAAAACCAGGTATCCGTACGACTTAATTAATGATTAATTATTACTTGATTACTGTGCTTGATTGAAACTAGCTGATAAACTGCTACCTGCATACTGATACATGCACTTACTTGCATCATACTTTATTTGCTGTCACTACATTATTTACGTGCTGAACCCTAGTGACAAACATGATGCACAAAAAGCACAGTAGCACCAAACGGATACACAGTAAACATGCTGATATAACCAGCATCAGGCAAATACTGCCTCAAGGCCTGTTAAGAGCCTCGTATATTTTGACTACACTGGTAGTGAGTGTAGGATGTAAGGGTTGTGTTTCCGCGTCTCTAGGGATAAGATACACTGATTCGGATGTGCCTAAAACGTACTTTAAGTACCAAACACAGCACTTTAAATAATTTAACCAGCTTCTAGCTGACTAGTAAAGTGCCAAAAATGAGAAAATATTACTAGACACTTTCTAAAGTGTCGGGAAAACAAATTGTGTCACTAAAAGGTAATAACGACACTTTAAAGTCTTTTGTAACACTTTAACGGATTACTATCCAACCAGACACCCGGACTATACCCGGAACATGAAAATATCAGTATTTTTATTATTACTCTTTTTCTGAGCCAGTTAGGGTCCCTGATTACCCTAACACCCGCCATAACATGTTGCACGTAACTAACGGAGTTTATACCTAAACTAACTTATTTAACATAACTAAACTCCTAACCATCTACTTGAAATCGAACAAGAGGACCCCCCCCCCCAACCGATCGGTTACCTTGGGAGCACCAACATGTACTTAAGATCTTTCCATAATCTTGCCAAATCCCATGTTGTCTAGTACTTATGTGACATAGTGACCAATGGGTATATGCACTTGAACTTGCCTATATATTTACACACTAACCACAAGAGCTTATTCACTAAACACCACAACACAAAGTTACTCTCTCCCTCCCTATCCCACTCTCGGCCGAACACCCTACACACCACCATCACACTTTCGGTTCTTGTCTCTTGCATTCCAAGATCATTCACACATCACAAGACACGTATAAGGAGCTTTGGTGCAAGCGGAACGCGAAGGACCACTCTCGTTGGCTTTTATCCACGCGGTTTTCGTCACAACTCTTCCCTAGCCTTGAGCTAGAGGTATAACCTTTGAAACTTGTTTTTACACTCATCTAAAGTGGTTAAAAGGATATTTGTCGGTTGAATCTCGTTATATTGAAAGATGAATCTTTAAAGTCTAGTAAAATCACTAAAATGGAGGTTAATAGCGTATAACTTGTGTAAAAGTCGTAGGACTTGAAATTTGTGCTTATTGTGACCCGATCTATAATGTGGTAGCTCAAAACTTCGTTTAACCCGACTTTATAAAATCACGTATCTTCACATAAGCTTGTTTTTGAAAGATACAAGGGTTAAAAGTGAAACACTACCACATTTTAGAGACATGAACTTGTAGAGAAATATTTTACTTGGGTAAAAGTATTTTAACCGGTAAAATGGTGTTTAAAACTAGCGGATCTACGTATCCGCAAGTGGTATCTTCAAAGGACCACACATTTAAGAACCATGTATTTTAAAGAAACGGATCTTACAACACACAAGTGTGTAAACACTTGTGTGACGCATATTTCGACAAAATGACTATTTTTGGGAAAAATAACTAGAAGTTGTAAAGTCGGACTTCTCTAAAAACGAGGTTTTTACAAGATTGAAAGTACTTTATATAAAGATCTACGTATATAAATGGGATTTATAATATAGATGCGGAAAAACTGCAAGTTCATGCGTTTATGCAAATATACATACTTATTGACTAGTTTGATGTGTCGGAAATTGTTTGATTGAATAAAGAAGTTGATTGAGTTGATTTGTTAAAAGAAAATGATACGCTTGAAAGCGTGGCCACCTCCAGTTACAGAGGAAGCTCTGGCGAAATTTTCTAAAAACCTAACACTTAGACTTTTTACACAACAAGTGTTAGAACTATTTTTGGACATACTTTTGAAACATAAATTTCGCCAGTACTATATTTTACTAAACGTTCGGAGGTGGGATTTTCACAAAGATTAACGTGATAAATATATTTGTCACAACACTGTTTATGATTATTTTGTGAAACACATAAATATTATTTTAGGGTAAAAATAATATTTACAAGCGTTAATGATTCCAAAACTTTACGAACGCTTCCATTAACATATAAGTTACACCGGTAATTACATTACCGCAAGAATGATAAAACGTAACTTACGCACATGTATTGTATCCCCCATCCTTGGGAAGGAAAGATAACTATCAAGCATATACACAATGTAACACGAAATAGTTGCCTAACTATTCCCGCAAACATAAACTGTAAAGCTAAAGCACGGCCGTCCGTCTAATAGAATTAGCACTTGTAGGTCGTTGCACAGTTTACTGCTTCAGAGACGCTTGATAGAGTTTACGCATCCACTGTGAGTTCATGTCCCCCTTTTCTCTAACTGTTTTCAGTTTTCTTAACTGCGGGGGTGAAATACATGTTACTTTGTTTACAAGTACTTTATACGCGGTATGAATAACGTAAGGAGGTTTAGATCATGTGAATGGGTAGTTAGAACCCCGAGGGACTCGAGTGGTAGATCTATTTGGGTGTAGCGAGCCCAGCTTCAGGCCAAACGGACCTCTCGGAGGCTAACCACAACGGACCTGGAGTGACTTGGTTGCCCAACGCAAAAATCAGCTAGGGTTGTATCTTACTTACTTGCATTTCACGACATGCTAATGGCCTTGCAAACCATTGGTGATCACAAGTCCTCTTACACTGCTACATACCAGGAAACTTTTATACTTACAAGTGTTTTACTTACTCACTTGCACATGAACTCGCTCAACATTATTGTTGATTTTTCAACTCACATGTATTTCAGGAAATTAACGGATTCTGGCACGGTATGAACGTTTTTCCGCTGCAATCTTCATGAAGTCATCAAGGATTAGGGGTTGTGTTCTCTTACCTGGACAAGACACAATCCTTAACCCTCGTTTATGTTTTGTTATTAGTTGTAATGTTGTTGGACAAGGTTATGGTCGTATGTTTAAAACAATGGTATTGTACGTTGATTTCTAAACTTAATGATGACTTGCATGGTTTTTAAATTCATATAGCTTTGTTATGATTAAGCTATGGTATTAAGAAGTCACACCAAAATTAACCACGCTTCCGCAAAGCCAGGGTGTGACAGTCCGAATCTTGCTATATTATCCGATGGTGAAGCTGCGACCTTGTGCATCCCGTTTACTCTCACAAAAATTAAAGACGTGATTTGGGATTGTGATGGTGACTGAGCCCCTTTCCCGGATGGGTTTAATTTCAAGTTTATTAAAAGGTTTTGGGTTGGTCTACAAAATGACTTTCTTAGACTTTTTGATAAATTCTATTCGGATGGGTCTCTCAATAGATGTTGTACCTCATCTTTTATTGTTTTGATCCCGAAAGTTAACAACCCGGTGTCCTATAACGCCCCAATTCCATACACTTAGAACTTAATAAATTCAATAATTGTTTTTAGAAAAATTCGGCATGACCCGTTTGTAATACGAACAATCCCTGTTTTGACAAACTTAATTTCAAATAATTAACAACACTTTCAAAAGACTTACAAATCCAAAACTTACTTTTAGTTAACTACTGACAGCTAGAGAAGTTTCAAAAGACCAAACAAGTCAAACTTCAAAGTTTAGCTACTATTCCAAACTAATTACAACAAAATACATTTGACCATAACTATGTTATTAAAAGTAGCGGAAGCACTTAAATGCGAGTTACATATGGGTGCTCGTTCCAAGTCGCCGAACCGATTAAACTGAGGCTTTACCTACATCAAACACCAATGAAAGAATTAATCCATAATCACATTAACAATTTTTAACTCAAATAATCTACATATTTCTTGCCTTTACATCATTCTTTTTCTTTACGCTTACTACCCTTTGAACGGGTCATTACATTCCCGTCTCAATAGAGACATTACATTCCACTCTTTACATACCCGTTAGTAACGGATATTAACATTCATAACATAACTTCCATTCTGTTCGTTTATGACGAACAAGTGCAAATCTTTACATTCTTACACAAGCACCCCAACTCGTACATGACGGATTGAGTAAAGCTTCATTACATTCTTTATAAGCTTTCCAATAACCAGTTCAATTAAGATGAATCGGTTATGATGCAACCTTATTCATGAACCTTCCTTTTACATCATTCGTTCATAACGGATCATACTACTTACTACTCAACTTCCATAAACTACCATTACTAAGATTTTTGGCATAAACGACAAGTTACAATAAAAATTAGTAATCATAACACAACATGCTAGAAATGTATGTGTAAATTAACATACCTCAATCTTGTGAGCCTTCCGATTTCCTAGTGTTTGAACCTTCTTCCTTCACGCCTATATCATCACATTCATTCATTTATTTAGTACAACTAAATTTATCCCATCATCTTCCAAATTACACATATTTATTCTTTTAAGTATTTCGTCAAACACTTGGTGGGCATCGTATTTACTAGTATTATGTACAAGTACACAAAGCATGAATCCTACTAGTTAATCTTATAACTCATCAACAATCAACCCATATTCATATCATTCTTTTATCCTACATAAATTTTCTAAAATCAAGCTATTACAACATCATCATATTTCAAGATTTCACATGATTATACCTACTTTGATCATCCTATTCATAACACAATTTCATAAAGTGGGTTTTTACAAAAATCTTTCAAATAACCTAAAACCAAACATGATTCTTGTTCTAGAAATAGATTCTAACTCAAATCTTTCACATTTTGCTATAAGAAATCGAGATTGGGTTGTACCCTTCATTCTACAAATCATAATTTCAACGAATTGCACTTACCACTTCAATAATCGCGTTCAGTAGAGTGATATTAGGGTTCATGCATTGATTTATCCTTTGCTTTCAGGTTCAATCGCTTGATTCTTGAAGCTAGGGTTTCCCCCTTTTGTTCTCTGTTCTTGATCGATCCCCATACACACACTTACTGTGTGTTTGGGGTTTAATTGTTTTTAATTATAAGGTTTTAAGAATTTTACACTTTTGACCCCTTTTATTTGTTTGTGTGCTTAGGTTTAGGCTTTCCCATAACTTAACTACCATTTTGCCATGTTTCATTAGCTACGTTAAGTTCTTTATTTATTTTTACTTATTTTCACATTAAACATTTTTGGGGTGTTACATGTTCCCTTCGGAGTTCAGACCCATTAGCCTAATTGGGGTAATCAATAAAGTGATATCGAAAGTTTTGGTGAAACGTCTTAAGGGCGTGATAGGGAAGCTGATTTCGGAAGAACAAACGTTTTTTTTGGCAGGTAGGAGCATGACGGATGGGCCTCTTGTATTAAATGAAATGTTTACTTGGATGAAGGCTTCAAAGAAGAAAGGTATGTTTTTCAAAATGGATATTAATAAGGCTTATGACTTGCTTAATTGAAGATTTCTAGATTCTATAATGGAGCAAAATGAATTTCCCTGCTAAATGGCGAGGATGGATTATGGAAACCTTGGTATCCGTTCGGGCGTCAGTCCTCGTTATTGGGTCTCCCACCATGGAATTTGATTGCTCCCACCGACATCATTGTAAACCAGCAATGACCGCCACCATTTCACTTTAAATCGGCACGCCACTAGCCCCATACCATCGCACCTGCAAAAAAAAGGAAAGAAAAATGTGGTTTGACCAAAATGCCCCTAAGTTAACTGATTTTTTTTAATAGAGTTAGTGGGTTGGATGAAAATGGCAAAAAATAACAAAAGTCAGAGACTAAAATGACAGAAAACTAAAATAACAAAAAAAAAAAAAACTATTTGTACTAAAGTGGCATTTTAGGTCAAACCAGGGACTAAAATGGCAATTTACTTTCTTTTTTAATGAATGAAAAGCTTTATTAGTTGTTGTTTAAAGAATGAAATATTCGTTAAAACTAGGTTTAAAGAAGTTCGCCGTGTTGCGGCGAATTTCTTTTGTTATTTAGTCTGTGTTTACATGTGTTTTAAAATCACTACGAGCGTGTTGCGAATGGAACTGCTGCCAATAATAAAAAGAAAATGTAGAAAAAAACACTAAAAGATAACCGAAAGAAGATCAACAAAAAAAGTTGTATGGTAACGATGTTGTTCGTATTAAACCCGTGGTCAGAGATGAGCAAATTGTTCTGGGTACCGGTACCAAATTTGCCGAACCGAAAGATCTTAAGTACCAATTTGGTACCGACTTTTGACGTTCCTGGTACCGGTTCACTACCGTTTTTTACCTTCATATACCGGTACCGTAACCGGTATTTTCGGTATCAGTACCGATTCTGTATCAGTTGACACCTAGCTCATCCCTACCCCTGAAACTAAAAAAAAGGTTAAAAGTTGAAGAAAATCAACAAAAAAAGTTGTACGATACCGTTGTTCATACGGTAACCGTGATTAGGGATGAGCAAATGGTACCGAACAGGACCGTACAGGTATTTTCGATATCGATTGACACCAAGCCTATCCCAACCCTTCATATTATAAAAATGATTAAAGTTAAAAAATAAAGAAAATAACTATTATTATTATAATATTAAAATAATAAAAGTATATTATTAATATATAAATAATAATTTGACAAGTAAATAAAATAACTAGTTTAGAAATTAATCATAAAGTTTGGAAATCTATCTATACTTTCTATAAAAGGAGAAATCCAAGTGACATAAGATGTGTCAGCTTGAGAGCATGTCCAACAAGGCTTTTCTTATGTCATTATTACATTATAAAGGCTAATATATAAAGACTTTAAAATTCAAAGTTGGCCCACTTTCACCTTTTCCACTTTTCCACTGATGATTCAAAATTCATCATTGTAATCGAACCACTGATGATTCCAAAGGTCTGGCCCACATTTAGTCTACAAAGGTCTGCCCATTCAATAGAGATTCAACAACTGATTGTTAATTCAACCACTGATATTTGAGTGGTAATTTGAAATTTAAAAACATATAGGAATATGTAATTTGCATTTACATCTGGCTCCACAGTCAAAATTCAAACCTCATTTTCAATACATCTTCAGACAATTCTCAAATCAATAATTAGTAACGATCTCAACTCTCTCTCTCTCTCTCTAAAACTCACTTTCTCTCTCTCTCTCAAATTCAAAATCGCTCATAATCAAGACTCTCATATGTGTTGATTATTAGGGATCAATGAGAAATGTTGTGCTAATCATTATTCTGTTCCTGCAAGACCTCTCTCTCAGTTCAGGAGATGTAAAACCCCCTGAAGACACGTTCTTGACTCGAATTGAAACACTACTTTTATCCTGATCCTCAGTCGATCCGCGTACTGTTACTCTTGCACAGATTAATCGGAACCAACTGTCTGATATTTGAGACGTTTTACTTTGTGTGTTTGTAGCTGAAAGATTGATCGGAAAATCAGATTGAGTGTCGGCATCGGAGATCGTAGCTCGTCGGAAAATGGCATTTTCGGCAAGTAATTCTCTATTTTTTTTTCAATCGTATATGTATATGTTGATTTTTATTTATTGTGTTGATTTAGGGTTTCAGCGAATCAGTTATGATAGGTCAGATCGCCTTGACATATTTAGAACGAGTATTTGGAATCAAAACACATACCTGATTGTAAAATGTGTCTTATACCCGATCTCATATATGTTGGGTATTGGGTATAAACTTACCTGTTGGGATTTCCATATACATTTCGGGTATGGTTCAGGTAAACACGTATGTACGTTTTGGTAATCAAACTGAGTATCACCTAATACAATTCTCGTCCAATACCTGTGGAAATTTTTAATACTAATCTCATACCGAATTTCATATCAAGATACACATCGTAAATATTTTGGATTACCTGTCAGGCTTGAGTTTGGTTGCCATTCTGAACCATCATTATTTATACCATGTTTCATAAGTTATATTACTTTATATATTACAAATAGAAAGGATTACGTATATGTTTTCAATTATAAGTAAACATCCAATGATATTAATTTAACTAGTGGCATTAAGAAACTAATTAAACAAATTTCAGCATGTTTTAATTGACAACGATGGTAGCAGAGGAGTAAGACACGAATTGCGTTCAAAATATATTCTACGTAAAAAAAAAAAAAAAAATCTCAATCCGAATGTATGCGTGTTTTTTCGAAGCTCAAAAAATATTGTTCAAAATCTATACTATATAATAAAAGAAACCAATGGAGGGACACATGTCATTCATTGAAGCCACCTATTTTTTAGTTTTCCCATCTCTATCTCCTACTTAATTATAATTAATATTAATTAAAAGATAATTATAAAATAAAATTTAATATAAATTTAAACAATTCGCATAAGAGATAATATAGCCTTTTGAAATATTTATCAGATTTCAAAATTATTTATCTTGAAATTATCAAAAGACTAAACTAAATATAAATTAATTTTTAAAAGTAAGGTAAAAACGATGTCATAATTTTTTCTGATAAAAGTACACGCTACTAAACATGTCAAAATAAATTATACCCTGTGTCCAAAGATAGCAGTAACAAATTGCATGCGTCAGTATAACTATTTTTGAATTTACAAACATTTTTCACTTCTAAAAAAGTATATATGTAAAATTTTGAATAAGTTTTATTAACTTCAAGGTATTTACCACGCAATATAAAGTAGGAACACGAAATAACTTATCATATTTAATAATTATAGAAATAAAAACTTATTTAAATAGTTAATTTCTATCGAAGACGTAAAACAGTAAAAACATGTACAAAGATAGTAAATTTCTATTTAAATAGTTATGAGCATAGAGAAACAACATGCATGATCAATGCAGGCGACAAAGTAAGTCAACTAAACGTCTATTCAACTGTTTTGTTATCGGATTTCAAAATTATTTATTTTGAAATTAACAAAAGACTACACTAAATATAAATTAATATAATGTAAAGAGTTAAAAGTCATTTTAGTCTTTGTAGTTTGGGAATTTTTTTCAGTTTAGTCCAAAGGTTTTATAATACAGGGTTTATAAAGACATAACAAGATATAACTTTTTATTGAGTGGTATAAAAAATTACATGTGTTCAACCCATACAATACATAAGGTTCTTAAAAATGTAACTTTTTTTATTATTTAATATATAAAATTACAATACATGAGGTTCTTAAAAATGTAACTTTTTTCATTATTTAATATATAAAATTAAATTTACTTAACCCATACAATACACGGAGTTCTTAAAGATATAATTTTTTTATTATTTAATATATAAAATTACATTTATTCAACTCATGTAATAGACGAGATTTTAAAAGATATATTGTTTTATTATTTGGTATATAAAATTACATTTATTCAACCCGTGTAATAAACGAGGTTTTTAAAAATATATATATTTTTTTTATTATTTGGTATATAAAATTAAATTTATTCAACCCGTGTATTACACGGGGTTCTAACCTAGTGTTATTCATAAATGTATGTCGATTAAAAAAAAATAGGGGAGATTTAAAGAAAATTTGATTGGACGGTGGGCAATCTAATAGGCAGTTCATTTGGAACTTGGGCACTTAGACTGAGTGTAGTGGGGCAACCTCTCGAGTGGGCGTCTTGCGACACGTGGCGCCACGTCACCTAAGAGGATTTTGACCAAAAAAGGGGTAGTGGGGCAACCTTGCTGGGTGGGGCGTCTTGCGACACGTGTCACCCATTTATTTTGTCTTTTTTTATGTAAAAGATATAAAAAAAATCCTATTTTTTATAAAAGTATTGATCAAAGTAAATAAAAAATAATACTTCAATAAAAAAAATTACTTCAACCAAAATAAAAAAATACATCAACTAAAAAAAAATTACTTCAACCAAAATAAAAAAATACATCAACTAAAAAAAAAATTACTTCAACCAAAATAAAAAAAATACATCAACTAAAAAAAAATTACTTCAACCAAAATAAAAAAAATTACTTCAACAAAGGTTATATTTTTCTCGAATTTCTTGCTTCATTTGTTCGGCTAAAGCGAGCTCGGCTCCGGTAAGGTTTGTCGTGTCGGTTGTTAATATTTGCAAATCAAGTGCTTTTTGACGACTTTCTTTCAGCTTTAGCTTTCGGTCCCCGTGTTCTTTTTTCAAGTTGATCCGTTGTTGGCTCGTTTGCAACAAGCCGTCTAACTTATTGTTCACTTTTTCGAATGTTTCGGTGTAGTCGATTCGTACACCGCTAGAAGACGGTTGGGCGGCTTTTTTGGCCCTATCTCGGCCAACCGGCCGTTGTGGTGGTTGAAACGCTTCCGCCTCTTCATGTGGCTCTTCGTTGTCTTCCTCAATGTCGTTGAGATTTATTTGACACCGAGCGTCCGACCCGGTACTTTGATGGTCGTTTGAGGATGAGGTTTTTGACCGCTTAGCCGACGGTTGGCCACGAGTTTTAAATGGATCGAAGGCGATGACTGTGTTAAATTTCGAACTCCTTCTTAAAATTTGCCAAATAGCAAGATAAGGAAACGCCTTCTTGTGTTCGGCTCGGTATTCCTCTTGGACGTTTGCTTGGAGCATCGCATCGTCGGAACCACTTTGGCGCACACGCGAGTTACTTAGGCGAGTGTATATTTGGTTGAAACTTTGAATCAAAGGACGCATTTTACGCCACTTCGCGCCGACACCATCGACATCACGGTATCCTTCTTCTTGACCTTCCAACTTGAGGAAAAGGTTGTAAATACGAGACCAATATGTTTTTTCCTTTTGATAGTTACTACATCTCGGGTCTTCGGTTATTTCTAGCCAAGCCTTTGACAAGCTCATTTCCTCGTTGGAAGTCCATGGTATCGGTTTGGTTTTCAAGCGTTCTTCACCCGTTGTTTTTCTCTTGTGTGAACGTTTCTTTTTTTGACCGACATCGAACTGGGTCTCCGGAACTTCTTCGTCATCTAAATCAACCACTAGATGAAATACAAACAAAGTTAAAAAAAAAAAAAAAACGTATTCTTTACAAAAAAATATCTAAAAAATTTATACCATTTTGTTGGCTCGATCCTCCAACGTTTTGAAAACCACCGGGTTGTTGTGTGTTCCAAGTGGCGAACCCCATATTTTGCGGTATCGACATATTGTTGTAGTATACTTGCGGTGTAGGGCTAGGAACGTGCATATTATTGAAATAGGCGTAAAAAGCGGGGTTGTTTAAAACATTTGGATCCGCCAAATCGGGTTGTGGATTTGAAGATTGCGTATTTTGGTTGAAAGGAGGGATGTTGTGGGGATACATTTTGAAGAGTTGATAGAAGATTGGTATAAATTTTGATGAGTTGATATAAGATTGGTATAAATTTTGAGGAGTTTGAGAGAAAATTGTGGTAAAAATGTGTTTGATATGGGGTATTTTATAAAGGTTGGATTATTAAAAAAAAAAAATAATAAACTTAGCCAACATAACCGTTGGCAACGGCTATATCCAAATCCACACATTTGAAATTGGGCGACGAGAACGAGTCGGGCAAGAGGGGGTCGCCCCCCAAGTCGCCCCCGGGGGCGGTGTTCCAGGCGACTTGGGGCGACTTGGGGTGGGGAGTCGCCCCACTACACTCAGTCTTAGGCCTGTTGGACGATGGAGCCCACACTCCCTTTTTTTTTTTTGAACGGCGATTGACTCTAACAGTCGAGAGGATCACACCCACATTACATGGGTCCCTAGTCCCCCTCGGGCGAGGCATCCGAGGTTGACCATAGGCGCTCCACGAGAAAATTTCCATCCGACAGCCACTTGACTGCCGTTGCAGCCTCCGCACTCAAGAGCCGGAGTAACCGCACTGTAATAGAAAACTCGTGTGCGGCTCAAGACTCGAACCCGGGCTATTACGCACTCAAAGCTCTTATCCATCATTGCCATGACCCCTCAACCAAGGTTGGGGTCATTTTCCCTCAAATGCAACAGGTGGGGATCGAACCCGGGTCTCCAAGGAAACCCAAAGTTTTTTCCACCACTCCACTACAAGCAGTGGCGGATCCAGCCGGAGAAATCACTGGGTTCCTTTTTCCAAATCATACAAGGATTACACTACAAAAAAAACGTTTTTTTCCAAATCATACAAGATTTACACTACAAAAAAACGTTTTTTTCGGAAAACACTGGGTTCCTGGGAACCCGGTGTTTCTATACTAAGTCCGCCCCTGACTACAAGTGGGGGATATCCACACTCCCTAACTAACCTCTCCATCCACGCTTAAGTGTTAAGTCATCCTGTTCCGCTCCTGTACCGAGACCCGGGTTCGTGAATCTTGTAATCTAATATGTTTATTTGCTTGTTTTATTTATTTTGAATAATAATTAAGGTAAGGTGTAAAAGATAAAAATAAACAAATAAATAATTATGCAAGTCTTGGAAACAAAATCTAGGGCATTGTTGTTCTGTTAACAAAAAATAGAGGAGGAGGAGGGCGGTGGTAAAGTGATCATCTTTAATAGGGTGGAAGGAAGATGGTGATTCTTCTCAAACTTAAAAAAGGTACGCTTTTTCCTCCCAGGAATCTTCTTCGGTTGGGTCGATTTCACTCGAATTCTGAGATAGAAGCTCCAGACTTGTATGCTGCTTTATGCTCGTTCGATGAGATGCTGCACACACGCCCTCTGCCCTCTTCTTCTCGTTTTACTCCCTTGTTAGATTTTGTTACCAAAATAAAATGTTTCTCTTGTTCCATTGATTGTTTCAAACAAATGCGTGCAGTTGGTGTACCTCTTAATAAGCACTCTGCCTCTATTGTCATAAAGTGTTACTCTCACTTGTATCAGACCCAATCTGGTCTTACTGTCTTAGCTTGTTGCCTCAAACACGGTATCCCCCTCGACCACACCTGGGCTTATAATACACTCATAAAAGGCTTCATCTTTGAAGACAAGACTCACGAGGCCGAGAGAGTCTTCAAGAACTTAATTAGACACCGACTTTGTGAACCTGATTTGGTCACCTACAATACTATGATCACTGGCTTATGCAAGATAGGCCATGCCCTTACAGCCGTTTCTTTGCTTAGGCTCATGGACGGAAGAGGCTGTAAACCAAATCTTGATACCTATAACATCATCATCGACAGTCTTTGCAAGGACCTAATGGTAGACGAAGCTTTTAAGCTCCTCAAACGAATGGACTTTCCACCTGATGTTGTCACCTACAATTCTTTGATTAGTGCCCTTTGTCAGTTGGATCGTTGGGATGACGTCTCTAGGATGATGAAACAGATGGAGGATGTAAGCATCTCCCCGGATATCAAAACGTTTAATGCAATAGTTGATGCCCTTTGCAAACGAGGTAGTATGGAAGAAGCTGAGGCCGTTGTTGACATCATCTATGACAACTTCCATATGGATGTTGATACAGCGACCGTCAATTCACTTATTTTTGGTCACTGTTTGCGAGGTGACATGGCGAATGCAAGGGAGTTGCTTAACGAGATGCATTATAGCGCCGCCACCCGTCCTAATGCTGATACTTATAGCATTTTGTTGCTCGGGTATTGCAGACATGTGAACCCATTTAAGGCTTCTCTTTTTTATAACCTCGTACCAAAACCCAACAAGGTCGCCCGCAACATTCTTGAGATGGAGCGCCGCTTCTTTTCTATGCAAAGTGTTCACGACTTACTCGATTTTCCAATGGATCACCCTTATGTATCTTTCTTGCAGCCTGGGGGAAACAACACCTATAAAGATGCACTTGCTTTATTCCGTTTTATGGAGGCCAATCGTAGCAACCTCAATTCACATGTTAAGGTGTACAACATCCTCATTGATGGCGCCCTCAAATGCGGCAAGTTTGATACTGCAAGGCGTCTTTTCCATGACCTCTTTGTTCAAGGTTTGCAGCCTGATGTCCAGACATATACAATCATGATTGCTGGTTTTTGTCACAGAGGTCTACTCAGAGATGCAAACAAGTTGCGTTTTCTAATGGATAAGAGTATCCCTGACCTTAATTCGAACAACAACACCCGGTCGTTTGCTTAGCGGGGTTGGAGACTATGTTCTTTCTTCTTGCAGGTCCAAGTTAGAGTTTTATATATTACCTATCGACTTAAGTTATTCTCTTTTGCGCATAAGCTTTCTTGTCACTTAACTGACATGGTTGTGGTTCTTGTGTGTTTGTTTTCTTATCTCCTTAAAACTGTAATATGTATCTATATCTATCGTCGTTGTTCCTGAATCAACAGCTTGTGTGGTTACTCGTTTTATGATTAGGTCAGTGTTTGAGAAAACTACGTATGCATGTTGATGGACTGAATTCTGTGACATTTGCATTTTTGAGATCAGACAAGTCTTAAAATTGTATGCATACCGAGATCCATGTTGTTTAGAATTCTCGCGGTTAAAAAATACGAGTGACTAATTAGGGTTGTTATTTCATAGTCTTGTCCAATACTTGACATTATTTACAAAACAGTATTATTACATTAGTTATTTTGCCTAACTTAAAGTTTACCTGCTTCTTAAGTTAGATTAGTTTAGGTACAAATTTACATTATTCAATGATTGTATACGGGAGAAGCGTTATGTAGTGGTCTGGTCCGGCCTCAACCCAAGAACATCCCTAGTTGGTTAAAAACACAAGAAAACCATTGATATTTACACATTTAATGCTATGCTCAAGGGATTTTGTAGACATGGTCTACTTGTTGACGCGTTACATTGGTACAACTGTATTGAGTTATATGGCTGTAAAAGTAACGGAGCGACGTTCAACTTGCTGGTCCGAGCCCTTGTTCGAAATTACAAAGTGGACAATCTTAAAAAAATTCTAAAGAAGATGGCGGAAGCAGGGTTTGAACTTGATCCATCCTCAGCTGAAATGGTACGTTATGATAGAAAACTTAGTTTGGAAGTCTTGGAATTGCTGGTTCCATTTATGCCTTACGACCACTATGCAAAGGTATGCCTCTGGTAACCTTGTTGTAAGTCCTGCTGCGTTTTTTGTATCTGTACAACTGTATAAGGAACTAGTGCATTTATGTTTGTTTGTTTTTTTGCATTTTTTGTGCAGCTGCTAGACGTTGTTCGCGCAATGAAAGATGAATCTGGTGATTTTTATTTCTTCAGTTTCTAGTCAACTTTTGCTTCATTTTTCGGTCTTGCCCTTTTCTGAGAAATGTATGTAGCATAATCTACTAATTTAATGGCTGGCCGAAACTTGATCTGATTCTCTCTTACTATCCAATAGTCAAACTCAGCTTTTTATATTTTCCCATTCAGATTCAGTATATCTTTCTTAAGGCTTGATGTTGCAGGTGAAAAGGGGGCTAGAACTCCTCTTAGGGAGATCTTACCTGCTGGTCGGAAAATTGGGATCCCTAACACATGGTTATTGGAATTGGTAAATTTGCTGCCCTGTTGCGTTTTGTTTGTTTGTTTTTCTCTTTGGTTTTTTTACATTGCAGAGAGACCACGGAGGTCACTTGAACATCTCTTATGTACGTTTCGTTTTCTATTTTTATGTGATGTGTAGATGAAGGAAGAAGTGGAATTCCCTAGGAATAAGTGTGCTGGGAGTCAAGCTGACCGGGCTGTGAATGAAGAAGCTGAAGCAAAGAAGCTTACTGAAAAGCTTGATGGTTATTTCTTTGCTTTTACGAATCTCAGTCTACTTGTGCTATGCTTGCTTGTTTATCTTTCTTAAAACATGATGACTGACTTTGCAGATAAAAGTGGGGAGAAAGAACAAGCAGCTAAATCTGCAGGTGAACCCAAAACTAAGGGAGCCACTGCTGTGGAAAAGGAAGTAACAATCGACAGACTTGATATCCGTGTTGGGGTTATTAAGGAAGTTCAGAAACATCCTGATGCTGATTCTTTGTATGTGGAAAAAATTGATGTCGGTGAAGAAGAACCTAGGACTGTCGTTAGTGGTCGTCTCAAATATATTCCTGTTGAAGAGATGCAGGTTCTTTTTATAATATATATCTTGCACTTAAGCATTCATGAACCATAAATTGGCTTACGGTTTTTGTTTGTTTTTATTAGAACCGCAAGGTTTGTGTTCTCTGCAACCTAAAGCCAGCAACCATGAGGGGAATAAAATCACAAGCTATGGTTCTTTGTGCTTCCACTAGTGATAAGGTAAGAAGCTAACTCATAATTACATATACAATCTTTCGTTCAATGTTATAAAACGGATATTTGTGATGATGTCAGGTTGAATTGGTGGAGCCACCTGAGGGTGCTGCTGTCGGGGAGAGGGTTACCTTTCCTGGGTTTGACGGTGAGCCGGATGATGTTCTAAACCCTAAGAAGAAGGTTTGGGAGACGCTGCAAGTGGATCTACATTCAGACAAGAATCTTGTAGCCTGCTATAAAGATTTACCGTTCACAACTTCCGCAGGTGTTTGCAAGGTTTCATCAATATCCGATGGATCAATTCGATGAACGCTTGTGGGACTATGCTTTGCGTTTTTGCCATCTGACGTTGTGTTTTTTTTTTGTTTATCTTTGCTACAACACGTATTGCATCATTAACTGAATACACACATTTTCAATTTCCGAAAAATTTTGCTATCTTATTCTTTTGGTTGTAAAGGGGTTCGGGAGAATTCTGGTGAACCAAGTTAGGGTTCTGACTTAATTCAGCAGTTCCTGTTCAACACTTTTCTCTGTCAATGAAGCTTCGAAGATGATGATTGGTGGTCGGCTATGGGGTTCATTCCGGGTGAGAAGTAGTCAGAACCATAGGGTATATGGATGAACATTAGAAGTTGTCGATATTGCTATGGTATACCCCATCTCGAATCTGTTCTTCTGATTATATGATTATTTAACAGATTATGATATTTGATTTTTGTATATAATAGTTAGCGATGAGGAACTAGTGTGATTGATTCATGGTGATTCTCGGTGGCTAGGACCGATTCCTGTAAATGTTCAAGTAACCTATGATGACGCCCCAGGAGTTATTCAAGGACGTTTGGAAATGACAACTAGAAAAGGGACTGTTGGATAGTCGGGTTTTTTTGTCCAGTCAAGGATAGTCACCGAAGGTCAACAGAGATCAAGGTTTGGCAAACCTTGGTCCAAGTGTGGGTCACCAGGTCAATGGAAGCCACTTGTCAACATTGGTCAACTCCGTTTTGCAGGAGCTTCGTATTGGTAACTGTGCATGCCCAATTCGTTTATTTATTATAGCATTTGTTTTTGGTAGTTATCTGAATATTCATATGTTATGTATTTTGGATCGTATGTCATTTAAATTCCTGTATCGTCTTCGCCGAATTGTATTACGTGTGTTGATCGGTAGAGTAGTAATGATAACGATGGTGGTGGGCCGGATGGCAGCTCGATTGTTTATGGTGCTAACAATGGCAATTGTGAGTACTCTCATTATCTTTCTTTCTAAAACGCAATGCATAAACACATTAATGTATTTAGTATGATCCCATTTGTAGCAGAGCTATTGGTATGGTAGGCTTTAAAGTTTTATTATGTCTTTACAATATAGTAATCCAGATAATGCAATGTTAGACGTCCCCTAATTTGTTGTTTGGTTGGTTTTAGATGAAGCGGAGACTTCGATGAAATCAGATAGCAGATATGAAGGTATTGTGTTTGGTGATCCCCAGAAAATGACTCCGGTTAATGAAGCTGATAAAGATAAGATGATTGTTTTATTAACGCGTGAGTTAGAAGAATCAGAGGCTGCATGATCAGCGCTTTACGTTAAGCTCGAGAAAGAAAGAAACGTGGCTGAAACTGCTACAGGCTAAGCAATGTCGACGATTCTTTGTTTACAATAAGATTTGGCGTCGATTGAAATGGAGGTGCGCCAGTATCAAAGAATGATAGAAGAAAAGTCTGCGTATGATATATACGGAAAGAAATTGTTTTATGAACGGAAAGGGAAAAACATTTGTTGGGAAAGGAAGTTGGCGCATATAGTTAAATGTTACGCGTTGAAAACGATCAGTTTAATGGTTGAAGTAATGGAGATTTCACTCAAGATCCTGAATTTATGTTGCATCAGCTTAGCATGAACATATCTGAAAAGAAGAATTCAAGATTGTTTGAAGGTGTTGACTTTCCAAAAAAAGAGGAGCCCGAGAAAACTATAGCCAGTGTAGAGGAAGAAAAAGGTTTGGGGGTTGATGCATCATCACGTGTTGGTGAAAACAATTCATGCGTATACGATGTCCATGTGATTAACAATGAGTCAAGGCCAACTGGAAGTAAGAAACAAACCAACCGAAAACAGAGTGGTTCAGAGATGAGTAGTAGGTTCCTACCTGTGAGCGGGTCAAAGAGTAGTTTAAGAAGGAATTCCTCATCAGCATTGGATCATGAACGAACCAAACTTGATTCCGAAGTTGAATGGCTTAGAGAAAGATAGAAGGTTGTGCAAAAAGGAAGAGAAAAACTTAACTTTTACGTTGATAATCGGGAAAAAGAAAGCTTGCAGTTGCAACTTTTGGAGGATATAGCCTGCCCGCTTCAGGAGATTCGCATGTTGACGGAACCCTGGATACCCCTTCCTTCCTCTAAGGTGGTTTGTCTGGCCCTTTTTAAAGCTTTTTTTTTCGCATATACATTCATGCAATATTCCACCCTCCCCAAACCCTACCAGTAGCTTTGCTATTTGGGGGATTTACTGGGTATGGTTTTTGTCGTTGTATTCATGCAATATACCGTATTTTATATAGTTTACCTTATGAAGCCATATTTACCTCGAAAGTCAACATTGCCTGTTGTCTAGTAATTTAGGAAATTTATCTCTAAAGGTTTCTCATTTTGTGTAAAAGAGTACCATGTTGCATAAGAACCCGTTTTTCGGCATTACACAACCCATCCAACCCACCCGTTTTGCTAGCTTTGTCATTCGTGTTCTCTATACAGTTTCTTTATTTGCTATGTTGATATCTTCCAATAATGGAGATGCTTTCAAGACAAGAACCATGCCACTATGAGGCTTGGAGCTGATGCTATTGTTTTCTCTCAAAGTTGTGGAAAATATGGGAAAACATCTGTGGTCAATTTATATTAAGAACCGAGAATTTTTTTTTTTCTATTAACAATAATGATTACAAAAGTACTAAAGTTTTTCATTTGATATTTCCTTGAAGGTATACGCAGAGCATTGGTCTATGTAAAGATTAGGTTTTTGGGTGGGTGTGGGGTGGGGTGGGGGTGGGTGTTTAGGTTTTTGGTGGTGATGTAGTGGGCTTAGTTCTAGGTTATTGGACACTTGTCACTCTATAAATCCTTCTTACACTTCTTACAATTAGAAGCCTTTGTAGAATAAGTTGACCCATAAAAGCATATATATACAGGCGGTGGCTCAAATGCTCAATGTTGGAAATGGGCTTGGATTCGTAGGCCTGCTACAGATTTAGAACGGACATAACATGAAGCTTTGCTGGAAGAATTAAAGGGTTACATGTTAGCGGTGGGTCTGATGTTTGGGTTTGGAGGATGGAGGAAAATGGTGAGTTTTCTGCAGCAAACACAAGGGACCAAATTCAGAAAACAAGTTCAGATGGGAGCCGAGCCCTGGGTCTTCTGGAACAAACGGGTACCGCCAAAGAGTATTTTGGGTGGAGCGTTGGGCAGAAGAGTAACAAAAACGGCGTTAAGTAGAAGAGGAGTACAAGGGGTAGACCTTAAATCAAGGATGGCGCTATGTGTGTGTGTGTGTGTGTGTGTGTGTTTAAGACTTAAGTATGGTTTATGTGGATGTTTTTGACTTATGTAGTCAGCTTATGTTTGTATTTTAAATCTGAATTTAATAAGAATAGTTGTTTAAAGCTCAATCTGGATTCTAGACATAAGCATTGAAGTTATTCTACATTCTTTATATCTGAATCTCTAATGGTAAATACTAATAGTTAAAGAATTTATAATCATTTTGTTTAGAAACAAAATTGAGTGTTGAACAAAAAAGTCAACACTGATACTTGAGAGATGTACCCATGTGGGTGTATGTCAATTCTAGAAAGAGGCTTGCTTTGCTTGAAAAAGAATATTTTTTTTAATATATTAAATATTATATTCTGAAATATTTATGCAAATTGAAGGTATGATGAGGGGAGGAGGAAGAAGGATATGCCCAATATTGGTGGGATTATTAAGCCTGTTGACCACTTTAAAGCTTATGAAGTTGGACTCACTTTCTGAATAGTGTTTGTTGCTAAAGGAGCTGGTACACATGCTATCTATGAAATGCACAAACTTAATGCGATACGCATATGTGTGTGTGTGTGTGTGTGTTTTTTTTTTTTGGGGGGGGGGGGGGGGGGGTTGACTTGATGTTGACTCAAAACTTATGATCATCAACAATTTGTTTGGATCATTGGATGGGAGTACACCTGCATATCATATAGACAAAGGATTCAGTGCATGACTCAACAATTGGTTGGTTTTCTTCGAGGCTGGTCTTTTGGTTGCCAATTGTTATGACTTTGACTTTAATTTAATATGTTGAAGTTTACCTAATTTAATTGGTTAGTAGGGGGTATTGGTGGTTCTGTGAGTTTTCGACAACAGACTTTCATGGCTAAAAAAATGCTAAATTGGGTATTTTGTGGGTTCGATTGTAAACTTATGTGTAAATTGCAAAGTCGATTAACGAGGTGACTAAAGTTATAATAGGGTTAAATTATGTATTGGTGGGTCTCGTGAGCATCCGGTAAGATATTATGATGTTTACCAAATGTTGACAGGCCATCTAAATTCTTATCAGTCTCTCCTATGTATTTAGATATTGGCGATTGCACTAAAGTTTGTGAATATTGTAATGTTTACTTCTGGTACAATGAACGTGTTAAGGCGGCTCCAACATTTTTAATCTTAGGAATGGCATTGAAATCTACTTCTAAGTCATAGTTCTTTATTGGGTACCATCTATAGGGAGTTTAAGCAAGTATGAGATGTTGGTATTTGCCATTTATGACACCTACAAATGTCATTGCTTAGCTTAAATATTTACTAAGAGTTCGTTCCTGGGTACAACAAATGACATGTTATGTTCTTTATTAGGAGTAAAAAAGTTATGACTAACATGAGACTAAAGCGTGTATTTTTACATTTTTAATCGACTACATGTGTTAGTTGTAAATATAAAATTAATATGTATTTTTTGTTGAAACATTGTTAAATATAAGATGTGTTTATTTTTTTGTAATTTTTTTTTTTTTTTCATTTCAACTTTGGGTTATTAATTAACCCAAGGACATGTAACACAAGAGTTTCTAACCTCATGAACAGATGAATGAAAGGGATCATTACCATTCCACAACTTTTTAAAGTCCAACAAGGCAAAAGGCTTTGGTGGCAATCAAACGAAGTTTTTAGTAGCAACTTGACTCATGATACTGTCGAAAAGAGGTAAGAATATCAGTGAAATTATGTTTTTTTTTCTCATAAGATCTTCATGTTTTTTTTTTCCATAAGATTTATATATTTATTCACAAGAATGGTTTTAACATATTTATTCACAAGAATGGTTTTAACATCATTTTTTATTTTTGTGTGTGAATATCAAGCTCTAATCAAAATCAAGAGAAGTGCAATTTCGAAGGGCCTAGAAATTTAGAAACTCGACTAAAAGTAAAAACCTTTCTCTTGCAAAACCCTGGGTGGCGTGAATGGCGAGCTCACGGTTGCTCCTCCGTTCCCCGACACTGAGATCCATATTCAGCATCCACCACCGCCGATCTGCTTCCACCGCCGCCGTGGCGTCTGAGCATGCGCCAAAGGATCCGAAGGAAGGTCATGCGAAGCTCCGTCAGGTCCTCCGTGATTACGCCAAGAAGGTTAAGGCTACCGAGCATCAGGGATTCAGGCAAACTCTGGTATATTAGATTCTCTTCATTCTGTAGATTTATCTAGTAATTTAGGGTTTATGATGAACTCTGAACTCATACAATTAGAAATTAGGGCTTTATATCTACCCTAGCAGTAGCTGTTTTAATTAATTAAATTCTCCATGAGATTTTATTCAAAATCTGCTTTTTGTTCGCCCATCTAAACGCTTCTTGAATTGAAATCACTTTATTCTTCTTCATCACTTCATATATGTATATCATTAGTTTAGATGCCATCCTGGCCTGGTCAATTACACAAAGCAATCAGTTGGTTTGATTTGTGCAAACACTGATAAGGACATTAGATTCAAATTACTATGGTCTGCAGGTTTATATGTAAAAACAATCAAACAAATTATATTAGAGACGCAAGCTCTGGTTGTAAATTTATACAACGTATGTATGATATGAGATCGGCCTCATGCCTTTTCAAACCAAGCTTGTAATTATCCTGAGAAAGTAACTTCACTTGTAATTGGTGGGTGCAGTTAGAAGAAAGAGCCGAATATCACAAAAAGAGAGAGCAGATGGAGAAGAAGCGGCTACTACGTCGCCAAAGCGACGCATGGTTTGATGAAAATGAACTAGAGAAACGGATATTTGATATCCTGTACCGATGATTGGATAAGACTAAAAATGTGTTTCACTTGTGGGAATGTTCATTTGCTCATCAGGGCTGGTTTCTAATAAACTAAATACATGTCAACTTTCTTCACCATGTGTTTGAATAATCGTACCCTGCTCGAAATTTTGTATTATCACTTCAAATTTGCTGTAACATGTCATTGTGCTACTTCATAACCATATAAACGTTTTACCCTGCCTGACACATTAGAGAAAATATATTCAGAGGCAAGTGGTTAAATTTCCAATTAACAGATTTATACATAATTACATTAGAAAATGAAAGGTGCTAAATCAATAGTGTAATGTTTTAAACAATGCAATGAACAACTATGGTTGTACTGTTTTTTTCTTTTCTTTGAACGGCCAAAAAAGTTCCATATTTTATTAAAGAAGGATTAACATTGTGTTAACCCGAAAAATTCCATATTTCCAACTTCGCCTGAGATTGTTTCGGCTCCTCCAAATGCACCAAATGGCACTTAGAACCACCAGGTGCTCAACTTTTTTCCATTCTGAAGATCCTCTCAGATGCTTGTGTATGGCTAACAACATACCATGAAGCCACAAAGTCCCACACCCCTTGAGACAACCCACATGACACGAACAACAAGTGATCCGACCCGCTTCTCCACAAAATTTACACGCCACCGCATCGACATTTACATTCCGTTTCTCCAAGTTCACCAACGTGGGTATTCTACCTTAATGGGAACCCAACTATTCCCATGTAAATCCGGTTCCTAGATCCGAGAAAGTGACCAGCAAGTAACTAATCACTTCGTGTGGTGTATAGGGAAAGTTCGAAGAGGGAAAGTTGACTGATGATTTGTTTTGGCGGTTTAGTTTGAATTCGGTTTAAACGAAATAGAGTATAAAATTAATTAGGAACCGAGTTTATCAGCTCCGGAAAGGAGGATAAACTGGTTAAGTCACTCGTGTTTGAAACTATAGGTCGCGGGTTTGAGTCTTATAAGGGGCGGATTATACAAGAAATCCCCCCTTTTTAACCGGGTTTTTGCTTATTTTACAGATTGGCCCCTGATGTTTATATATGTGTCTAACGGGGCTAACAGGGGTTCTTAACTCAGTTAAAAGATTTCTTTATTAAATAACTAACCTAGTTAGATATCTAACTTAGTTATTCAAAATTTCATTAAGGTTTAAACTAACTAGTTAGTTAAAACTAACCTTATTAACTAAAAACCATTTTATTAAAATATTAATTTAGTAAGTTAATTAAAACATTAATTTGTTTAATATAAATAATTAATAAATAGTATAATTATTTGTTTTAACCGAATTAACCATAATTATAGAAATCTAGTCTATAATCTAGTCTTTTGGTATGATTGGCAATCAACCATAATTATAGAAATGATTGAGGAGGAATAAACATGGTAAACTGGAAATCACGTAGCTGGCCAAAAATTCGAAGAGGGAAAGTTGACTGATGATTTGTTTTGGCGAAATAGCGTATAAAATTAATTAGGAACCGAGTTTATCAGCTCCGGAAAGGAGGATAAACTGGTTAAGTCACTCGTGTTTGAAACTATAGGTCGCGGGTTCGAGTCTTATAAGGGGCGGATTATACAAGAAATCCCCCCTTTTTAACCGGGTTTTTGCTTATTTTACAGATTGGCCCCTGATGTTTATATATGTGTCTAACGGGGCTAACAGGGGTTCTTAACTCAGTTAAAAGATTTCTTTATTAAATAACTAACCTACTTAGATATCTAACTTAGTTATTCTTAATTTCATTAAGGTTTAAACTAACTAGTTAGTTAAAACTAACCTTATTAACTAAAAACCATTTTATTAAAATATTAATTTAGTAAGTTAATTAAAACATTAATTTGTTTAATATAAATAATTAATAAATAGTATAATTATTTGTTTTAACCGAATTAACGTACAAATTCCCGTCTTTCGTGTAGGATTAGGATCCGAACATTTAAAACGGGTCGGATTTGGATATCCGTTTCTGACGGATGTTACAGTAGCGGTTCGAGTAGGTGACTTGGGTTGGGGTAGCGGTTCGAGTAGGTGCCTTGGGTTGGGATAGCGATGTGGACAACCGGTGGGGTTGGGGGTTATATAGCGATGTGGACAGGTGGGTGGCCAAACGGTTATATTTTAAAATTTAAACATGGTCCGCTATGACCTAGCCAACAAGCGAATAGGGGTCGGCCACGTAGGACCGCTAGGCATGCCCAACGCCCGGGCTGAAACTCCCGCCCAAGGGGCCACGCCCAAACCCAAGCCCACCCGGGGTGGTGACTTGGGCGTTTTCGGCCAACCCCCGCCCCATACCCCATAGTCTTAATAATTGGGCAAACTGGTGCTAAGGTTGTTAAACAGAATTGAGGATGATTGAAAGGCTGGTCAAAGAAAGTCAACAACTGGCAAACTGGTTTTATTACAGAAAACAAATGATGATATACGCAAAAGTCAAAGGCTTGGTGGTCAATGTGGTGTTCTTGGATTAGAATCTAAATAACAGAAGTCAAACATGAATGGGAATCAATAAAAGGTGGACAGTATAAGAAATCAGAGGAGGGTGTTCCGGCGTCCAGTTCACCTTGTAATGCGCTCTTTGTTTGTTGCAGCTCGGGATTTCTAGATGCGGCTGACCCAGATCTCGGGGTAGCAACAACATGCATACAATGTTAAGACTTGTCTAATATGATTTTCATAATGTACACTGGGATGACAAGGGCCAAAAGAAATATGCAAATTAGATGGAATTCAACCCATCAACATGTCAAGATGTGTAGTTTTCTCAAACATTGACCTAATCATAAACAAGTAACCTAACATGCTGCTGAAATGTCATAGATACGCTTCGGAATTGGTAACTTATGCTAAAGAAAACAAACACACAAGAACCACAACCACATCAAACTCTAATCAGCAGAAAAAAAAAAAAAAACTTCCAACTTGAGCCTGCAAGAAGAAAGAACATACCTTCCTTCTCCAGGTATGATGTGACTGTCACCGGAGAAGCACTAATACATATTTGCTAAGATTCATCAGAGTTGTGAGGTTTACACTTTGTAATACAGTAAAAGCATAGCAGGGTGAGACCAAAAGCACGGCTTAACCACATAATCACTTGTTACACCAGACTCGTGTTGTAGCAAAGATAAACAAAAAAAAACACAACGTCAGATGGCAAAAACGCAAAGCATAGTCCCACAAGCGTTCATCGAATTGATCCATCGGATATTGATGAAACCTTGCAAACACCTGCGGAAGTTGTGAACGGTAAATCTTTATAGCAGGCTACAAGATTCTTGTCTGAATGTAGATCCACTTGCAGCGTCTCCCAAACCTTCTTCTTAGGGTTTAGAACATCATCCGGCTCACCGTCAAACCCAGGAAAGGTAACCCTCTCCCCGACAGCAGCACCCTCAGGTGGCTCCACAAATTCAACCTGACATCATCACAAATATCCGTTTTATAACATTGAACGAAAGATTGTATATGTAATTATGAGTTAGCTTCTTACCTTATCACTAGTGGAAGCACAAAGAACCATAGCTTGTGATTTTATTCCCCTCATGGTTGCTGGCTTTAGGTTGCAGAGAACACAAACCTTGCGGTTCTAATAAAAACAAACAAAAACCGTAAGCCAATTTATGGTTCATGAATGCTTAAGTGCAAGATATATATTATAAAAAGAACCTGCATCTCTTCAACAGGAATATATTTGAGACGACCACTAACGACAGTCCTAGGTTCTTCTTCACCGACATCAATTTTTTCCACATACAAAGAATCAGCATCAGGATGTTTCTGAACTTCCTTAATAACCCCAACACGGATATCAAGTCTGTCGATTGTTACTTCCTTTTCCACAGCAGTGGCTCCCTTAGTTTTGGGTTCACCTGCAGATTTAGCTGCTTGTTCTTTCTCCCCACTTTTATCTGCAAAGTCAGTCATCATGTTTTAAGAAAGATAAACAAGCAAGCATAGCACAAGTAGACTGAGATTCGTAAAAGCAAAGAAATAACCATCAAGCTTTTCAGTAAGCTTCTTTGCTTCAGCTTCTTCATTCACAGCCCGGTCAGCTTGACTCCCAGCACACTTATTCCTAGGGAATTCCACTTCTTCCTTCATCTACACATCACATAAAAATAGAAAACGAAACGTACATAAGAGATGTTCAAGTGACCTCCGTGGTCTCTCTGCAATGTAAAAAAACCAAAGAGAAAAACAAACAAACAAAACGCAACAGGGCAGCAAATTTACCAATTCCAATAACCATGTGTTAGGGATCCCAATTTTCCGACCAGCAGGTAAGATCTCCCTAAGAGGAGTTCTAGCCCCCTTTTCACCTGCAACATCAAGCCTTAAGAAAGATATACTGAATCTGAATGGGAAAATATAAAAAGCTGAGTTTGACTATTGGATAGTAAGAGAGAATCAGATCAAGTTTCGGCCAGCCATTAAATTAGTAGATTATGCTACATACATTTCTCAGAAAAGGGCAAGACCGAAAAATGAAGCAAAAGTTGACTAGAAACTGAAGAAATAAAAATCACCAGATTCATCTTTCATTGCGCGAACAACGTCTAGCAGCTGCACAAAAAATGCAAAAAAACAAACAAACATAAATGCACTAGTTCCTTATACAGTTGTACAGATACAAAAAACGCAGCAGGACTTACAACAAGGTTACCAGAGGCATACCTTTGCATAGTGGTCGTAAGGCATAAATGGAACCAGCAATTCCAAGACTTCCAAACTAAGTTTTCTATCATAACGTACCATTTCAGCTGAGGATGGATCAAGTTCAAACCCTGCTTCCGCCATCTTCTTTAGAATTTTTTTAAGATTGTCCACTTTGTAATTTCGAACAAGGGCTCGGACCAGCAAGTTGAACGTCGCCCCGTTACTTTTACAACTATATAATTCAATACAGTTGTACCAATGTAACGCGTCAACAAGTAGACCATGTCTACAAAATCCCTTGATCATAGCATTAAATGTGTAAATATCGGGCCTCAGCCCTTTTACCGTTAGCTCCACAAACAAAGCCAGTAATTCACGAACACCTTTAAACTTGCTGGCACCACGTAGTAGAGTGTTATAGAACTCGATATCTAAAATCATCTTACCATCATGAGTTGACCTAAAAAATGACAAGGCCTTATGTAAAAGGTTGTTTTCAACATAACCTTCTACAATGATCCGACACGTAGCATAATCTCTCTTAAAACCTTCCGATTCCATCTTTGAAAACATTTCCATTGCTTGTTTCCAGTGACCAACATGGAATAGCCCTTGAATTAAGATGTTGTATGTTATCTGTGATGGTTTTAATCCCTTGTTTTGTAATTCTTCATACAACAACATGCATTGCTTGATATCAGATTTCAAACAATAGCCATACATTAAGCTATTGTAGGTCATGACATTAGGTTCCAATCGCATTAACCGCATTGAATTCAAATGCTTACGTGCTTTCCACATCTCTCTTTCTTGACAATAACCCTTAATCACAGAAGTCATTGTCACTGTGTCGGGTTTTATACCTTCTTGGATCATCTTACCCAACAAGGCCTCCACGTTTTTCATGTTGCCATGTGTGGCATGTGCATGTATTAATATATTGAAGGTAAATATATCTCTCGGGACCTCGTTTTTCTCCATCTCCTTCAATACATTGTTTCCATCGGCCCAGTTAACAAAACAAAGAAAACAACGAAGCAAGGAATTGTAGACAGCCACATTTGGTTTAATCCCTCTTTGATACACCATAGCATTGAATAGACTCAAAGCAACCCCTACCCCCCATGAATGATCACAAAGACTAGAAATAAGTGTGTTGTATGTGTAAATGGTAGGTTGGCAGTGAAATTTTGTTTCCATACTTTTAAAAAACCTCATAGCATAATCAATCCTACCAAACTTGCATAACCCGTGAAATACTATGTTAAACAACATTGTATTTGGCTCACATAGGTCTTGTTCAAAAACCTTCAAAAACAATTCAATAGACTCACGAAGTCTCTCTTCCTTCACAAGACCATCAACCAATGTCCCGATAGTAATGACATCGGGTTTAAATCCCAGCTTAAAACTCAAACCAACCAAGCTAAATCCAAAATCGACTTTTCTCAACTCAGAAAAGCCTTTTGTAACCATATTTAACGTATACATGTCTATAGGAAGCTTATACATGTTCATTTTTCTGAAAATATGAATCAAAGCCCCATGCTCTTTTTTTTTCAAAACTGAACCCAAAAACTTGTTGAATGACTCAACAGGAGGGAGAGGATCCCTTTCAAGCAATTCATCAAATATTTCATCAATATCCTTGATCATCTTTCTACTTAGATTTCTATTAGTTGTAAAATTTAGAAAACAGAGAAGATTTTGACCTTTAATGCAACTGTTACAACCTTTCCTGAGCATCTTCATCCAATGAGATTTCACCATCTTCAAGATATAATGAAGTGTAGAGCTCGATTAACAAAAATTTATGATTTTTACTCGTTCCCCTTTGGTTTTGGTGTATTTGAAGTTTTTTTTGGACAGCAGGTGTATTTTTTGAGCGGAAGGGTTATAATTGGTAAAGGTGATTAATGGTTAGGATTAATCACAAAACCAGTTGAAAGATAAATTGCAAGACAATTAGGATAGGCAGAGGATTTTTTATTGATTTCTGATGGATATTGGTGAGAAGAGAAAGAGTAACAGAAATGGTGATGGGAAGAGAATAACAACTTTCTAACAATCAGCATACTCACTCTCCTCACACTCTCTCCTTATAACATACATTCCTCATGCCAAACGTCCTACTGCTGAGGTGGCAGGGACCACATAATCTTTCAAGTAATTTGGTGTTGTCATGGGCCTGGTAGTTCTTCTTGGTGCTACTGGAAATTCACTTGGGCCTGGTTCATTCATAACAATAAATGTAATTAAAAAGTGTGTTTTATAATTTGAGCAATGAGGGTAGAAAGTGAGTTTTTCACAAAGTAGTCAAACATTCATTGAGTGTGTGGTTTAACTGAATGTAACTGGAACTGGTAATCTTTTGAAGGTATAATCGCATATTGATAAAGTTAAAGTTAAGTCTCATGTTAATGAGTCGGGCACAGCGTCTCCCAAGATTATTCGAAAGTCAACAAAGAAGTTTGGAATTTAAAAATGTTTCTAGTGACTAATGAGTTTATAAACATTATTTCTATAAGATTGTTCTCAGGGCAATGATTTGGCGAGTAATGAGTAAACCACCTGTTGTGTGCAGTGATGTAGAGTGTGAATTTTGTGCGTTAATGTGAACATAATATGCGTTTTATTATCTTTAAAGTGATAATGCACCTTGAATATGTTAACTACGTGTGTTTGTGATTTTACAGGTAAAACGTGTAACACGGCGAAGTTAGAGGGTTTAGTCATGAAACGGGACAAGCACGGATAATTATTAAAGAGATATCACGTTAAACGGAAGTTGTTCGGGTTTAAAGATAGCTCAAAGGAAAAAAAAAAAAGAAAAAAAGAAAAAAAAAAACAAGAAATAATAAAGTTCGATGGGCTTTTGGTCATTAATTGAAAGTGGCAAAGTAGCTATAAGTGGATTTTGGGTTTTTTCACAATTCACATCACAATATAATACAATCACATCAATCATTAAAAGAAAAAAAAAAAAAGGATAAAAAAAATAGAGGCAGCCGACATATGAGGTGAAGAGTTGGACGGCACTGGGGTGGCTTGGGTTTTTTCACAAAGGATTCACTTCACATCACATCTCATAAATATTGAAGGTATGAGCAGCCGTCATAAAAAAAAAAAAAAAAAAAATTAGCAGCCGTCAGAAGCATCACGGCAGACTAGATGGGGAGGTGATTTGGAAAATGAGGAATGAGATTACATTTATTTGGGTAAGCAATTCCAAGCACCACAAGTTCTGGATTTTTGTAGGTAAAGAATCGGGTTAAAGGAGACGACATTAACGTGAGAAAATTGGAGTCGGTTTAGTATTTTTGCCTAAGTCCTATGTAAATTCGTTTGTCATGTTTTGGTTAATCTTGTAATTGTGGTGTGTAGCATCTTACTATAATGAATAAAATTTTCTGTCGGTCGTTAAAAATAAAAAGAAAAGAAGGGAAGGTGATTTTTTGGCGAGGATTTAAAGCTCATGAAAATGCAACATAATTAACATTTATGAACAAAGTCCTAAATATGCAATTTTTTATGTGTTTGAAATGATTTGCTCGTGACAATATATGTTTTTATATATGTGTTATTGACGTGTAACTAACTGGCCGATGAAGAGCGATATCTGAAATTTGTTTAAGGTTTTTTTTTTTTTTCAATTGAGAAGGAAGTCATGAAAAACTTTAGGAAGAAGTCTCTTAGTATAACATTTCCTCGCGTGATGTAGCTTAAATTCGGTATATGCACAAAACATAATATAGTATTATATAAAAGTTACAAATTTAAAGTTGCGAGTCACAAAGTCACTTTGCGGAATGAAATTGTTTCGGTACGGGTAGTGAAAAAAAAACCAAAATCAACTTGTAGGGAAACAAAAAAAAACTATAAAAATGAATACCGGTGCCAAAACAGTTCGAATGGTATAAGTTCGCTAAAAAATATGTGTATCACAAAATACAAAAAAAAGGTTTATTTACACAAAAGTTGTCTCATTTGACGCCTAAAATAAAGTCGTGATACGCTCAAAAGATATTGACATGTCTTGTATTATCAATGTTTTGATATAAATTTAATCTAAAACGAGTCGTGTCAACGCTCATCGGATTCGACATACATATTCAACGCCTACATAGAAACCCTTTCTAACACATACGCAACAAACTAAAGCATTTTCAAAATGTTTAGCGCATTTATTGTATGTTAAATAAGATGAACCCGAAAGTAACTCCAGAAGGTGATTTTGAGTCCATTGGGATGTTAATTTTGATTAAGATGGATATGGCTGAGTTCTTACATTGTGAAGGATTAGAGTTGACTAATCATAATGTGATACCGTGTGTGCATGTTTTGTTAAGTTGTGATACGTTTAGTTATGACGAGTATTGAGATTTCATGAGCATGACATAACATTAAGCATCGTTAAAATTTCATGCAAAAAGTGGGTTTGTTTATGCACTAGGGAAATTTCCCCGCGCTACGCGGCGGGAATTTCATCTTTACTCCCTTTGCGCCACGTGGCAGGAAGTTCATCGGTATCGGTTCATTTTGTTACGATATCGCTACGGTAGTGATACTTCTTATAACAAACGAAAGAGAAAATCCAAAAAGAAAGGGTCCTAATATACCTAAAAGAATGTCGACGCGTGGTTTATATCGATAGACAAATATAAAAAATCGAAACAACGTGTAGCAATACTGATGTCGTTCAATTAGAATTGTTATCATACCGATATTGTAATACCCGAAAACTTTAAATGTTTATTAATAACAAAGTTTAAGAAATCTAAAAAGGATATATATTTATATTGATTGTTAAAATCATTAATTAAAAGAATTTATAAATTTAAATGTAAATTTAGAATAGTAAAAATATATATATAAACTGATGTTTAACTATTAAGATTTAAGAATATGGCACAACATATTTATTAAACATGAATGAATCCAGTCGCATACGGTACCTTATTTCAATTACAATATGACATGGATTTAAAATTTCATTTGATACGGATGCCAAAACTTATAAATTTGAGCTTATTTTCTGCTTCTTTCTTTATTGAGACCCGCAATTTACCTTTCATTCCGTTTTACTTTCTCAGCCACCTATCGACACATCAATGTTGTATCTCCTTCTCATGCCCGTGTTGGATCTTCTTTCATTTGCAATTGCTGATAACCTAAGATGACCGACCACGGCATATTTTCCCACTTTAACGCTTTTAACTTTAACGGTGTATATTACATAACATTCTAAGTTTAAAGACGTATATTATATATGTGTAAAACGTATCTTAGATTCGTAGTATAAATCACCTAGCATAAAAAAACGGTATGGAGATATGGAAAATACATTTCTACTTTGGTGAAATTCTTTTCTTAAAAATAAACATTTAAAGTAAGTAAATATGTTATTACATTTTTAAATCATTATATACGAAAATATAAATGAAATTCATTAACTTGATTTGGTTATAAATAATAAATCATCGATACATCCGATAAAGCAACAACTTTGATATTAGTGAATAGTATTTCAAATTTTAATTCAATAAAGTTTACAAACACTTTGAAGTCCGGTCCTCTTATCTCCTTACACTTTTAATTCAATATAGTTTATTAACACTTTAAGACTGGAAGGGATGGTTTGGCTCATCCCCACGGGGATGAGCCTCAACGTAGGCGCCACGTAGACGACTCATGAGGGATGAACCAAAATGAAGATGGAGGGGATGGAGGATGGGGCCCCACCACATATTTTTTATTGTTTAATTCATTTTAATTGTTTAAAATCCATTACATAAAATAAATAAAAATTACATAACCTAAAAAATAAAAAATTACGCTACCTAAAATTTGAAAAAAAAAAGACTAGATTTAAAAATTTAAAACAAACACACTACTCGTCTTCGTCTTCGTCTTCGGCTCCGTCACCGTCCACCATGTTAACGTTGTTCCAAATATGTTCTACCAAATCTTGTTGAAGGTTTGCATGCGTGAAGTCGTTTGTTAGCGAGAACGAGTTTAAATCCTGTTGTGGGGGATCAACCGGGACAGTGTTCCCCCAAGCTGCATTCTCATCATACTCACAAATCGCCCGACCTTCGTCTTCAATAATCATGTTATGGAGCAAAATGCAAGCGTACATACAAAGACGCAACCTTTTTGGGGTGAACGCACGTGCCGGTTGTACAACGATGGCCCATTTTTTTTGTAAGACACCAAAAGCACGTTCGATGTCTTTTCTTGCAGCTTCTTGACGCTTGGCAAATTTTTTCCGTTTTTCGTCCTCGGGATATGGAATAGTCTTCACAATTGTAGACCAAGACGGATATATCCCGTCAGCAAGATAATACCCACGTCTATACTCAACCCCATAAACTGTAAAACGTGTGTCCGGTCCTGTTCCATTAACGACATCGATAAAGATGGCCGATTGGTATAACACGTTGAGGTCGTTGAGTGAACCAGGGAGACCAAAGAAAGAATGCCATATCCACAAATCTTGTGATGCCACAGCTTCAAGTATCACGGTTGGATAGCCGTGATCACCTCGCGTATATTGGCCGCGCCACGCAGTCGGGCAATTATGCCACCCCCAATGCATACAATCAATGCTACCAAGCATTCCCGGAAACCCGTGCCTTGCTTCATGAGCTTGGTACAACTGTTGAATATCATACGCGTTTGGTTTCCGCAAATCTTTTTTGCTATACAGTTTCACCACATTATGGCAAAACCGATACAAACATTCCCGCGTAGTTCTTGCCGACATCTGTAAGTACTCGTCCAAAGCGTCGGCCACTGTCCCGTACGCCAGTTGTCGAATGGCCGCAGTACACTTTTGTAACGTTGTAAACCCTTCATAATTTCGAGCATCAGGACGTTGCGTGAAAAACGGGTCTAGCCCCGCCAAATCATTGGCAATCCTTGTGAATAAGCGGCGACTCATTCGGAACCTGCGTCTAAAAATGTCGGCGTTGTAAAGTGGCTCATCCGAAAAATAATCGTTCACCAATTTCTCGTGCGCTCCTGTCGTATAAAATATATAACCACGAGTTAAAAAAAAGATATAAGTACGAGTTAAAAAAAATATATATAAGTACGAGTTAAAAAAATATATATAAGTACGAGTTAAAAAAAATATATATGAAAACCTTGGCGGTCTCTGTTAATCCGAATTCGTGTGGTAATAACATTTTCAGCCGAAAAGTCTTCCTGTTCCTCTTCCTCTTCGATTAGAATCTGTCCCGCCCGTAGTACAGCGTTTGCGAAAAACATATCCTCTTCGTCATCCGAAGACGAGGGCCACCTAGGATTAGAAGCCATTGTGGGTGACAAGATATTTTTTTTTAAAAGTATGGAGAAATTGGTATAAAAGTGAGAGGGTTTTGAGTTGAAAGTGGAGAAATAATGGTGAAAATATATGATTTTATAGAAAAGGGGAATTTAATTTTTTTTTATTGAATATAGCCGTTATATAACGGCTTGATTTTTGATTTTTTGCCTCGGCGGACCCGGCGGTGGGTGGCCGTTTGAGATGGAAGCCGGACCAGGGGGGCGGTGTGGGGGTCGGCGCCGGGCCAAGCCGGGCATCAGCCGGCCCCCATACCTTCCAGTCTAAAGTCCGCTCCTCTTACACCATAGGTAATGGTTAATGCCCACTAAGGGGCATTTTTCACCACATCATCATCATAATGCCCTTTTAAAAAAGGTGTAATGGTTAATGCCTATTTCATTTATTACTTTCCATTATTTTTCTTCTCTTTGGGCATTATTATAGAAATGCCCCTCACTCTTCATGCCCCTATAATGCCCATGAGTAATGGTGTAAGGGCATTATCAAAATCTTTCATGCCCTTATAAAGCCCCATTACATATGGTCTTATCTCCTTCAAATTTCCGATGGTTCCGGTCACATACGGCGACAGATCTAGGGTCAAGACATGATATCCGGTCACCTCTTTTCGATTTAAATTTTGTTTCTCAATAAATCAACAACCATCATTTGAAATCTTAACCTCCCCTTGAACAACTACAGGGTCACCGCCGCCGTGAGATGTTGTTTAAATCGAAATATGCAGCCCCGTCGTTCACCCTTGTTAGAAGTTCAGTCGACTTCCGCTGCCGCCCACCACCACTGTGTTGTTGTTGCGGTGGTGGGTGGGTGGTAAAACGCCGGAAATAAAAAACAGTCAAAAGACAGAGATGGTCACCGAAAGAGGGTGGCCGGATCCCCTTCCATTCATGCTCTCTCTGTCTCTTTCTTCTTGTTCTCTCTGTAACCGATTCTTAGGTCTCTCTGATGGACCAAAAAGAAATCGTGGCTCGATTCGGTGGTATCCGAATCGGCGGAAGCACTTGTAGAGAGCTACGGTGGGAGAAGCTGGCACCTCGGCGATTTCTGCTGGGGATCGGAAAGATGTAAAGTTAAAAAAAAAAAAACCTTTGACAAATAGCAAGCTGACACATAGGTGTCAGGCACTGGTCATCCAACTTCGTAAATGTTATAGAGTTAATTAATTAATATGGTGTGTCACTCACTCTGTTTAAGATATTATATATTGAGTTTTTGCATGTGAAGATGATTAGACACATCAATAAGTTTGTATGAATATTTGAGCTATGTTATATGTTCACGTGACCAAGATTATATATATGCAATTTTGTGCGAGTGGATTACTTTAAGGGATTTATATAACTTAGTTTATACAAATTTGTTTATATGAAGGAGCTTACGTGAAGAAATTAGTAAATTAGAGTTTATATAAGTAACCTCATATGAACGTGAGTTTGGGTAAATGATTTGTCATGAGAGAAGGAAGGGTTATATTTGGTAAAGGTTATTAATGGTTAGGATTAATCACGAAACCAGTTAAAGATGGTTTACAAATATGTCTTGATAAATGTAATTAAAAAGCGTGTTTTATAATTTGAGCAATGAGTAGTAGAAAGTGAGTTTTTCACTAACTAGCCAGTCAAACAAATTTTGTAATGAATATTGAGTGTGTGGTTTAACTGAATGTAACTGGAACTGGTAATCTTCTGAGGGTATAATCGCATATTGATAAAGTTAAAGTTCACGTGAGGTGACATAGTTAAAGTCCACTTTAAGTGGCAGGAAGTCTCATGTTAATGAGTCGGGCACAACGTCTCCCAAGATTATTCGAAAGTCAACAAAGAAGTTTGGAATTTAAAAATGTTTCTAGTGACTAATGAGTTTATAAACATTATTTCTATAAGATTGTTCTCAGGGCAATGATTTGGTGAGTAATGAGGAAACCGGCAAATGTTTAGTTGTATTAAGTGTCTGCATGAGTCTAAGTGATGTGTTACTTGTTTTGAATGAGATGTGAAAGCCAGTGTCATTAATAGATATTTGTAAAAGATACCTATTACCAAATAGTATGGTTTGAATGAGATGTGAAAGCCGTTATCGTTAATAGATATTTGTAAAAGATACGTATGACCTAGCAGTTTAGCGGTGTATCTGTCTCTCGTAAAAGATAATATTTTTGAGAAGTATGGATGTCTATTTTGATAAAGTAAGTACTACAAAGTTGTTAGTTAATACTCAGGTCTCATAGTGAAAGCTAACAAATTTTAGTGTGTATTTTAGGGTGAGTCTTAGTGATCAGTGATAGGGTTCGAGCTATCTAACAAGAGTAACGGTTATGGCATCCCATCGTTGGGTATTTCACTATTTTTAATATGTGATGAACTTTGTGATTATATTTCAAGTATTCGGGTGTATATGTAATAAGTATACCTGCTAAGTTGCTCGTACGGAGTTTCGGGTGTGACATCTTTTGTATTTCTTATTTAGTTGTTAAACCTGTAACATTTTAAGCATTTGTAAATTTATTTATGTTTGTTATCTGATTTTTGGAATGATGAAACGGTATTTTCCTTTCATCACAGTTCTATTTTCCTCTCTTTTATGAATAATTTAAGTTACGGTTCTTGAAGTTTAAACCTCGGATTTATTTTATTAATCCAATAGATCCTGATGACATAAAAACAATGACTTCGAATAAATTATCACCATATGCAATGAATATTAAATCAGTTTTATATGGTACAAAATCTAGAACTTATACTCTAGTGGCATTTTAGCAGTGAGACAAGGCTTTAGGACCATTAGGTCCTGGATTCGATTCGCACAAAAGGGTTTTTCTCAGAGGGTTTTCTCTTTAATTGGTGTATAGGTATTATTGCCTAGTGGGGATGAAGATGATCGGGTGGTTCAGCTAATGACACAATAATGCTCCAGTGGCCAGTGATCCAAATTTGCCGTTTAAAAAAAGCTATTACCATTTAATGTCATATATGATTTTTTAGCTTTAGTTTTTGACTTTTTTACGATAAAAGGGTAATCTAAAAACCGATATCATTAATGGAAATGAATTTAAACTTGACCATAGTCTTCGTCATATCAACTCTTGTTAAGCTGGTATAACATTAAAAATAAAATTACTTTTCTTCAATAGTTTTTTTTCTCTATGTCTTCTTTTCCGGCAATGGAAGATGAACAGTCTTCTTCTACCTAAGCGATCTTACTCCTGGTTCTGTGTAACAATCATGTGATTGTGCATTTTGATCATTCCCAAACTGCGTGATACGAGCATTGTTAGCGAGGTTAGCGCCTGTTCGTCTTTAGGTCTCTTTGGTTCTGCTTTGTGGGTTTCCTCGGCAAAAGTTCCAAGTTTTGATTGCTTAGTAGGTCTGTGATTGATCGCGGCTATCTCGATAGTTTAGCTTGATTGATACGAATCCTATTAACCTCTTAAAGATCTCACTTGTTGCCAGGGAAAATGGAGAGAGTATGGGAGGAGGACTACGACAACGGCATTCCTTGGTCGGAAGCGCAATACCGGAAGAATCGTAAGAGTAGAGGCGATGGTGTGGAGTGGACCTTCCTGGTGCAAAACCTCCCAGAACGTATGTCGAAGACTTTTCTATGGAGGGCGTTCCAGCCACACGGATTCATTTCGGATGCGTACGTGGCTCGGAAAAGGGATGCTAAAGGTAACTATTTTAGTTTTGTTCGATATGTCGGTGTGGTTAATATGGAGGAGACGTTGAAGGCCATGAATACAGTCAAGATATATGGTGCTAAACTGGTTCTGTCTTTAGCTAAATATGACAAAAACAACAAAAGATCCATCTATACATCGGAAGTTAAAAAGAAGGCTACTTGGAGGCTGAAGGAACCCGGACCTGGGATGCAGAAACCAATGGGAAAGCTCTGATGAACTATCCTACTGGTGGTCCGCTGGGTAATGCTTTTGTCCGAAATGGGGAGACGTATGCAAACTTGTTTGCAGATACGGCTCGAAATCTTGTGAATAACCAAAGACAGTGCCTAAAGTCAATAAGTGTAGACTCGCCGGGAGTTTTATATCCAGGTCACTATGCTCATAAAGCAATCCTAGGTGGGTCGACACAAGGACATCCTATTAGGACTTTCTTCCAGAGCACTCCTGAAGATAATACTAGCATCGATTTAAATACCCCTGCTGGTGCCAACATCGGAGATCCAAATTCATCTCGGGGTCGCCATGAGATGCTTCCATAGTTGAGTCACGGTAGGTACGAGGCCTCAAATTAGATGTCCGAATCTTGCTATATTATCCGATGGTGAAGCTGCGACCTTGTGCATCCCGTTTACTCTCACAAAAATTAAAGACGTGATTTGGGATTGTGATGGTGACTGAGCCCCTTTCCCGGATGGGTTTAATTTCAAGTTTATTAAAAGGTTTTGGGTTGGTCTACAAAATGACTTTCTTAGACTTTTTGATAAATTCTATTCGGATGGGTCTCTCAATAGATGTTGTACCTCATCTTTTATTGTTTTGATCCCGAAAGTTAACAACCCGGTGTCCTATAACGCCCCAATTCCATACACTTAGAACTTAATAAATTCAATAATTGTTTTTAGAAAAATTCGGCATGACCCGTTTGTAATACGAACAATCCCTGTTTTGACAAACTTAATTTCAAATAATTAACAACACTTTCAAAAGACTTACAAATCCAAAACTTACTTTTAGTTAACTACTGACAGCTAGAGAAGTTTCAAAAGACCAAACAAGTCAAACTTCAAAGTTTAGCTACTATTCCAAACTAATTACAACAAAATACATTTGACCATAACTATGTTATTAAAAGTAGCGGAAGCACTTAAATGCGAGTTACATATGGGTGCTCGTTCCAAGTCGCCGAACCGATTAAACTGAGGCTTTACCTACATCAAACACCAATGAAAGAATTAATCCATAATCACATTAACAATTTTTAACTCAAATAATCTACATATTTCTTGCCTTTACATCATTCTTTTTCTTTACGCTTACTACCCTTTGAACGGGTCATTACATTCCCGTCTCAATAGAGACATTACATTCCACTCTTTACATACCCGTTAGTAACGGATATTAACATTCATAACATAACTTCCATTCTGTTCGTTTATGACGAACAAGTGCAAATCTTTACATTCTTACACAAGCACCCCAACTCGTACATGACGGATTGAGTAAAGCTTCATTACATTCTTTATAAGCTTTCCAATAACCAGTTCAATTAAGATGAATCGGTTATGATGCAACCTTATTCATGAACCTTCCTTTTACATCATTCGTTCATAACGGATCATACTACTTACTACTCAACTTCCATAAACTACCATTACTAAGATTTTTGGCATAAACGACAAGTTACAATAAAAATTAGTAATCATAACACAACATGCTAGAAATGTATGTGTAAATTAACATACCTCAATCTTGTGAGCCTTCCGATTTCCTAGTGTTTGAACCTTCTTCCTTCACGCCTATATCATCACATTCATTCATTTATTTAGTACAACTAAATTTATCCCATCATCTTCCAAATTACACATATTTATTCTTTTAAGTATTTCGTCAAACACTTGGTGGGCATCGTATTTACTAGTATTATGTACAAGTACACAAAGCATGAATCCTACTAGTTAATCTTATAACTCATCAACAATCAACCCATATTCATATCATTCTTTTATCCTACATAAATTTTCTAAAATCAAGCTATTACAACATCATCATATTTCAAGATTTCACATGATTATACCTACTTTGATCATCCTATTCATAACACAATTTCATAAAGTGGGTTTTTACAAAAATCTTTCAAATAACCTAAAACCAAACATGATTCTTGTTCTAGAAATAGATTCTAACTCAAATCTTTCACATTTTGCTATAAGAAATCGAGATTGGGTTGTACCCTTCATTCTACAAATCATAATTTCAACGAATTGCACTTACCACTTCAATAATCGCGTTCAGTAGAGTGATATTAGGGTTCATGCATTGATTTATCCTTTGCTTTCAGGTTCAATCGCTTGATTCTTGAAGCTAGGGTTTCCCCCTTTTGTTCTCTGTTCTTGATCGATCCCCATACACACACTTACTGTGTGTTTGGGGTTTAATTGTTTTTAATTATAAGGTTTTAAGAATTTTACACTTTTGACCCCTTTTATTTGTTTGTGTGCTTAGGTTTAGGCTTTCCCATAACTTAACTACCATTTTGCCATGTTTCATTAGCTACGTTAAGTTCTTTATTTATTTTTACTTATTTTCACATTAAACATTTTTGGGGTGTTACATGTTCCCTTCGGAGTTCAGACCCATTAGCCTAATTGGGGTAATCAATAAAGTGATATCGAAAGTTTTGGTGAAACGTCTTAAGGGCGTGATAGGGAAGCTGATTTCGGAAGAACAAACGTTTTTTTTGGCAGGTAGGAGCATGACGGATGGGCCTCTTGTATTAAATGAAATGTTTACTTGGATGAAGGCTTCAAAGAAGAAAGGTATGTTTTTCAAAATGGATATTAATAAGGCTTATGACTTGCTTAATTGAAGATTTCTAGATTCTATAATGGAGCAAAATGAATTTCCCTGCTAAATGGCGAGGATGGATTATGGAAACCTTGGTATCCGTTCGGGCGTCAGTCCTCGTTATTGGGTCTCCCACCATGGAATTTGATTGCTCCCACCGACATCATTGTAAACCAGCAATGACCGCCACCATTTCACTTTAAATCGGCACGCCACTAGCCCCATACCATCGCACCTGCAAAAAAAAGGAAAGAAAAATGTGGTTTGACCAAAATGCCCCTAAGTTAACTGATTTTTTTGAATAGAGTTAGTGGGTTGGATGAAAATGGCAAAAAATAACAAAAGTCAGAGACTAAAATGACAGAAAACTAAAATAACAAAAAAAAAACTATTTGTACTAAAGTGGCATTTTAGGTCAAACCAGGGACTAAAATGGCAATTTACTTTCTTTTTTAATGAATGAAAAGCTTTATTAGTTGTTGTTTAAAGAATGAAATATTCGTTAAAACTAGGTTTAAAGAAGTTCGCCGTGTTGCGGCGAATTTCTTTTGTTATTTAGTCTGTGTTTACATGTGTTTTAAAATCACTACGAGCGTGTTGCGAATGGAACTGCTGCCAATAATAAAAAGAAAATGTAGAAAAAAACACTAAAAGATAACCGAAAGAAGATCAACAAAAAAAGTTGTATGGTAACGATGTTGTTCGTATTAAACCCGTGGTCAGAGATGAGCAAATTGTTCTGGGTACCGGTACCAAATTTGCCGAACCGAAAGATCTTAAGTACCAATTTGGTACCGACTTTTGACGTTCCTGGTACCGGTTCACTACCGTTTTTTACCTTCATATACCGGTACCGTAACCGGTATTTTCGGTATCAGTACCGATTCTGTATCAGTTGACACCTAGCTCATCCCTACCCCTGAAACTAAAAAAAAGGTTAAAAGTTGAAGAAAATCAACAAAAAAAGTTGTACGATACCGTTGTTCATACGGTAACCGTGATTAGGGATGAGCAAATGGTACCGAACAGGACCGTACAGGTATTTTCGATATCGATTGACACCAAGCCTATCCCAACCCTTCATATTATAAAAATGATTAAAGTTAAAAAATAAAGAAAATAACTATTATTATTATAATATTAAAATAATAAAAGTATATTATTAATATATAAATAATAATTTGACAAGTAAATAAAATAACTAGTTTAGAAATTAATCATAAAGTTTGGAAATCTATCTATACTTTCTATAAAAGGAGAAATCCAAGTGACATAAGATGTGTCAGCTTGAGAGCATGTCCAACAAGGCTTTTCTTATGTCATTATTACATTATAAAGGCTAATATATAAAGACTTTAAAATTCAAAGTTGGCCCACTTTCACCTTTTCCACTTTTCCACTGATGATTCAAAATTCATCATTGTAATCGAACCACTGATGATTCCAAAGGTCTGGCCCACATTTAGTCTACAAAGGTCTGCCCATTCAATAGAGATTCAACAACTGATTGTTAATTCAACCACTGATATTTGAGTGGTAATTTGAAATTTAAAAACATATAGGAATATGTAATTTGCATTTACATCTGGCTCCACATTCAAAATTCAAACCTCATTTTCAATACATCTTCAGACAATTCTCAAATCAATAATTAGTAACGATCTCAACTCTCTCTCTCTCTCTCTCTAAAACTCACTTTCTCTCTCTCTCTCAAATTCAAAATCGCTCATAATCAAGACTCTCATATGTGTTGATTATTAGGGATCAATGAGAAATGTTGTGCTAATCATTATTCTGTTCCTGCAAGACCTCTCTCTCAGTTCAGGAGATGTAAAACCCCCTGAAGACACGTTCTTGACTCGAATTGAAACACTACTTTTATCCTGATCCTCAGTCGATCCGCGTACTGTTACTCTTGCACAGATTAATCGGAACCAACTGTCTGATATTTGAGACGTTTTACTTTGTGTGTTTGTAGCTGAAAGATTGATCGGAAAATCAGATTGAGTGTCGGCATCGGAGATCGTAGCTCGTCGGAAAATGGCATTTTCGGCAAGTAATTCTCTATTTTTTTTTCAATCGTATATGTATATGTTGATTTTTATTTATTGTGTTGATTTAGGGTTTCAGCGAATCAGTTATGATAGGTCAGATCGCCTTGACATATTCCAGATTTACAGGCGCTATTACGGTAATTATGAGCCAGTTTTAACATATTTCTGTATGTTATGTTATTATGATGTAATGACAACTTGATTGATCAACTGTTATTGTGAAATCTTGAATTATTATGTGAACATGTAAGATTGTTAAGAAGTTTGACTTGGTTTGTGTGAAATGATTGTTGCAGAAGTGACACCAGAGGCATTGAGATTTGGTGGAGATGGTTATAGGCCCTGTTGATGAGTCAAAGAAATTTTACAGGGATGCTTTATCCAATCTGTTGCAGTTTGTTGAGTCAAGGGTTGACAAAAGGTATCACATTCTTCTAATCCCGTTCATAATATTATGAGTTACGATGTGTATTTACTGGTTAAACCATAGAACATTACTATCGCTATATTCTAACCGTAGATGTTGCTGATCTTATCATCTGCTTATGTTGCATGTACGAGTCATTGGTAGATAAATTTGTCTAAATTGATGGTTTTGCACTTTATTTGATCAAGTTTATTTGTCTAAATTGGTAGATAAATTTAGTAGATAATTGGTAGATAAATTTGTCTAAATTGATCATATCCCTATATGTAGATGTTGCTGATCTTATCATCTGCTTATGTTGCATCTGATAAGTTTATTGCCCGATATTAACAGAATTGGTGTTGGTGGTCGAAGAATTAGAAGTGAAATTAAGAGTGGTGTTGGTGGTCGAAGAATTAGGGTTTGTTCATCATCGCCCTCCTTATTTTCGATCTATTTATTCACCTTTTTAAGTTTTGTTGATTTTCAATGAAATCGAATCTGTTTCGGTTGATTTTCAATTGATTTTGGTTAAATTTTGTTGAATTTCAGACATCTCAGATGTGTTTTGATTGATTGTTGATGTGTTTTGAACAAGTATTAAGCTGATTCGATCTGTTTCAAATTGAATTTTTGTGCGTGTCTAACTGTTTCGGTCGAATTTTGGTCATTATGTGTTTGTTTCGAGTGAAATTCTGATCATATCAAACAGTTTTTTCATTGACTTCGTATCAGTTCTTCAAGGTATTACATCGTGATCGAAATTGGACGACTTTCGATGAAATCGAATCTGTTTCGGTTGATTTTCAATTGATTTTGGTTAAATTTGGTTGAATTTCAGACATCTCAGATGTGTTTTGATTGATTGTTGATGTGTTTTGAACAAGTATTAAGCTGATTCAATCTGTTTCAAATTGAATTTTTGTTTGTGTCTAACTGTTTCGGTCGAATTTTGGTCATTATCTGTTTGTTTCGAGTGAAATTCTGATCATATCAGACAGTTTTTTCATTGACTTCGTATCAGTTTAATGGTTAAAGTTTGCTAAAAAAAAAAAAAAAAAACACACAACAGCATATTATTCATAACACTTCATCATATCAGATTTGGTGATTTGTTGTAGTTTCGATATGATCGAGTCTTTTGTGATGTTAATTGTTGTTCTTTTCATACAAGAGGCCATCAAGGTAAATATTTCAAAATTGATAGTTTATTACTGTTGTCTTAACCTTCACAAGACTGTGTTGTGAATTTGTTGCTTAGGGACTGGTGAGCGAGGTCAACGTTCCTAAAACTGAGGACTCAAATAAAGGGAAGTATCAGTTTCAGTGGCTTTACGCTAATGGCTTTGCACTAAGGTACCGATTTACTGTTTTGGAGGCTTCAGTTTAACCCATTTACTTATTTACAGAATTCCGGGTTGATTTTTATTGAGTTTTAAAGTCGATGTCATTTTACATGATTTTTGACGTTAACTATTATTCTTTTGTGCAGAATCCAATTTCTAGATGGCATATATGTCAAGGATCAATAAATAGTATTGTGTTTTCAAGTGATGGAGGTTATATTGCAACTGTTGGATGAGATGGTATATAATAACTAATAACATCTCCTTTTATATATATGCTGGCTGCTAGCTTTTATATGATTTTTCTTCAAAGTAATAGCTTTCTGAGTTTAATTATTGATTGTAGGTTATCATCGAGTTTTTGACTTTAAAACTGAACAACTTATATGTGGAGGCAAAAGCTATTCGGTGCTTTACTTGGTTTTAAAAAAGCGAGCTTTAAGCGCGATTAACTATGGTGGTGGTGCTCGACCTTCTACTTTATTTCTTAATTTATTCTGTAGTGAATCTCAAGTCTTTGTTTTCACTTCAGATCGGATTGGATGGAATCCGAATGCTTGATCCCTCCACCAGTCGGACTTTGAGAATATATCCCCTGGACACAGTAACAAGATGCGACGTATGTTCTTCCTGATTTCATTTTTCCTTTTTGTTAAGTGTTTGTAATTATGCCATTGTCTATAATTGAACTTTATTTCATGTATCGTGTAGAAATATGACTCGTCTACCTTTGCATTTTGGTCCAAGAGTTCCGTAGACATTGAGCCAAGGCGTATAAGGCTGCAATCCAACAGTTACACTACAAACACATTGTTGGACACAATAACAGCAGCAACCTTTCAGGTTATAACTGAAAATTCTTCGATTCATGGCATTCATAAGCTTTAATATTTTTGTAATCTAAATCCGAGTATGCATTTTTTTTTTATTTTGCGTGGAAACGGCAGTTTAAGGAAATGGGTGGGAGAAGCAGGCCTGTTGAAGCGGTTAAACTTACCGAGCAGTCAACTGAAAAGAAAAAGGATTGGGTGATTGGATGAACATAATCAAGCCGCCAAATGAGGAAAAAGATCATTGGGTAAGCGTTTTAAAAAATTTATACCATTTTGTTAAAAAAAATATCTAAAAAATACAAACAAATATCTAAAAAATTTATACCATTTTGTTGGCTCGATCCTCCAACGTTTTGAAAACCACCGGGTTGTTGTGTGTTCCAAGTGGCGAACCCCATATTTTGCGGTATCGACATATTGTTGTAGTATACTTGCGGTGTAGGGCTAGGAACGTGCATATTATTGAAATAGGCGTAAAAAGCGGGGTTGTTTAAAACATTTGGATCCGCCAAATCGGGTTGTGGATTTGAAGATTGCGTATTTTGGTTGAAAGGAGGGATGTTGTGGGGATACATTTTGAAGAGTTGATAGAAGATTGGTATAAATTTTGATGAGTTGATATAAGATTGGTATAAATTTTGAGGAGTTTGAGAGAAAATTGTGGTAAAAATGTGTTTGATATGGGGTATTTTATAAAGGTTGGATTATTAAAAAAAAAAAATAATAAACTTAGCCAACATAACCGTTGGCAACGGCTATATCCAAATCCACACATTTGAAATTGGGCGACGAGAACGAGTCGGGCAAGAGGGGGTCGCCCCCCAAGTCGCCCCCGGGGGCGGTGTTCCAGGCGACTTGGGGCGACTTGGGGTGGGGAGTCGCCCCACTACACTCAGTCTTAGGCCTGTTGGACGATGGAGCCCACACTCCCTTTTTTTTTTTTGAACGGCGATTGACTCTAACAGTCGAGAGGATCACACCCACATTACATGGGTCCCTAGTCCCCCTCGGGCGAGGCATCCGAGGTTGACCATAGGCGCTCCACGAGAAAATTTCCATCCGACAGCCACTTGACTGCCGTTGCAGCCTCCGCACTCAAGAGCCGGAGTAACCGCACTGTAATAGAAAACTCGTGTGCGGCTCAAGACTCGAACCCGGGCTATTACGCACTCAAAGCTCTTATCCATCATTGCCATGACCCCTCAACCAAGGTTGGGGTCATTTTCCCTCAAATGCAACAGGTGGGGATCGAACCCGGGTCTCCAAGGAAACCCAAAGTTTTTTCCACCACTCCACTACAAGCAGTGGCGGATCCAGCCGGAGAAATCACTGGGTTCCTTTTTCCAAATCATACAAGGATTACACTACAAAAAAACGTTTTTTTCCAAATCATACAAGATTTACACTACAAAAAAACGTTTTTTTCGGAAAACACTGGGTTCCTGGGAACCCGGTGTTTCTATACTAAGTCCGCCCCTGACTACAAGTGGGGGATATCCACACTCCCTAACTAACCTCTCCATCCACGCTTAAGTGTTAAGTCATCCTGTTCCGCTCCTGTACCGAGACCCGGGTTCGTGAATCTTGTAATCTAATATGTTTATTTGCTTGTTTTATTTATTTTGAATAATAATTAAGGTAAGGTGTAAAAGATAAAAATAAACAAATAAATAATTATGCAAGTCTTGGAAACAAAATCTAGGGCATTGTTGTTCTGTTAACAAAAAATAGAGGAGGAGGAGGGCGGTGGTAAAGTGATCATCTTTAATAGGGTGGAAGGAAGATGGTGATTCTTCTCAAACTTAAAAAAGGTACGCTTTTTCCTCCCAGGAATCTTCTTCGGTTGGGTCGATTTCACTCGAATTCTGAGATAGAAGCTCCAGACTTGTATGCTGCTTTATGCTCGTTCGATGAGATGCTGCACACACGCCCTCTGCCCTCTTCTTCTCGTTTTACTCCCTTGTTAGATTTTGTTACCAAAATAAAATGTTTCTCTTGTTCCATTGATTGTTTCAAACAAATGCGTGCAGTTGGTGTACCTCTTAATAAGCACTCTGCCTCTATTGTCATAAAGTGTTACTCTCACTTGTATCAGACCCAATCTGGTCTTACTGTCTTAGCTTGTTGCCTCAAACACGGTATCCCCCTCGACCACACCTGGGCTTATAATACACTCATAAAAGGCTTCATCTTTGAAGACAAGACTCACGAGGCCGAGAGAGTCTTCAAGAACTTAATTAGACACCGACTTTGTGAACCTGATTTGGTCACCTACAATACTATGATCACTGGCTTATGCAAGATAGGCCATGCCCTTACAGCCGTTTCTTTGCTTAGGCTCATGGACGGAAGAGGCTGTAAACCAAATCTTGATACCTATAACATCATCATCGACAGTCTTTGCAAGGACCTAATGGTAGACGAAGCTTTTAAGCTCCTCAAACGAATGGACTTTCCACCTGATGTTGTCACCTACAATTCTTTGATTAGTGCCCTTTGTCAGTTGGATCGTTGGGATGACGTCTCTAGGATGATGAAACAGATGGAGGATGTAAGCATCTCCCCGGATATCAAAACGTTTAATGCAATAGTTGATGCCCTTTGCAAACGAGGTAGTATGGAAGAAGCTGAGGCCGTTGTTGACATCATCTATGACAACTTCCATATGGATGTTGATACAGCGACCGTCAATTCACTTATTTTTGGTCACTGTTTGCGAGGTGACATGGCGAATGCAAGGGAGTTGCTTAACGAGATGCATTATAGCGCCGCCACCCGTCCTAATGCTGATACTTATAGCATTTTGTTGCTCGGGTATTGCAGACATGTGAACCCATTTAAGGCTTCTCTTTTTTATAACCTCGTACCAAAACCCAACAAGGTCGCCCGCAACATTCTTGAGATGGAGCGCCGCTTCTTTTCTATGCAAAGTGTTCACGACTTACTCGATTTTCCAATGGATCACCCTTATGTATCTTTCTTGCAGCCTGGGGGAAACAACACCTATAAAGATGCACTTGCTTTATTCCGTTTTATGGAGGCCAATCGTAGCAACCTCAATTCACATGTTAAGGTGTACAACATCCTCATTGATGGCGCCCTCAAATGCGGCAAGTTTGATACTGCAAGGCGTCTTTTCCATGACCTCTTTGTTCAAGGTTTGCAGCCTGATGTCCAGACATATACAATCATGATTGCTGGTTTTTGTCACAGAGGTCTACTCAGAGATGCAAACAAGTTGCGTTTTCTAATGGATAAGAGTATCCCTGACCTTAATTCGAACAACAACACCCGGTCGTTTGCTTAGCGGGGTTGGAGACTATGTTCTTTCTTCTTGCAGGTCCAAGTTAGAGTTTTATATATTACCTATCGACTTAAGTTATTCTCTTTTGCGCATAAGCTTTCTTGTCACTTAACTGACATGGTTGTGGTTCTTGTGTGTTTGTTTTCTTATCTCCTTAAAACTGTAATATGTATCTATATCTATCGTCGTTGTTCCTGAATCAACAGCTTGTGTGGTTACTCGTTTTATGATTAGGTCAGTGTTTGAGAAAACTACGTATGCATGTTGATGGACTGAATTCTGTGACATTTGCATTTTTGAGATCAGACAAGTCTTAAAATTGTATGCATACCGAGATCCATGTTGTTTAGAATTCTCGCGGTTAAAAAATACGAGTGACTAATTAGGGTTGTTATTTCATAGTCTTGTCCAATACTTGACATTATTTACAAAACAGTATTATTACATTAGTTATTTTGCCTAACTTAAAGTTTACCTGCTTCTTAAGTTAGATTAGTTTAGGTACAAATTTACATTATTCAATGATTGTATACGGGAGAAGCGTTATGTAGTGGTCTGGTCCGGCCTCAACCCAAGAACATCCCTAGTTGGTTAAAAACACAAGAAAACCATTGATATTTACACATTTAATGCTATGCTCAAGGGATTTTGTAGACATGGTCTACTTGTTGACGCGTTACATTGGTACAACTGTATTGAGTTATATGGCTGTAAAAGTAACGGAGCGACGTTCAACTTGCTGGTCCGAGCCCTTGTTCGAAATTACAAAGTGGACAATCTTAAAAAAATTCTAAAGAAGATGGCGGAAGCAGGGTTTGAACTTGATCCATCCTCAGCTGAAATGGTACGTTATGATAGAAAACTTAGTTTGGAAGTCTTGGAATTGCTGGTTCCATTTATGCCTTACGACCACTATGCAAAGGTATGCCTCTGGTAACCTTGTTGTAAGTCCTGCTGCGTTTTTTGTATCTGTACAACTGTATAAGGAACTAGTGCATTTATGTTTGTTTGTTTTTTTGCATTTTTTGTGCAGCTGCTAGACGTTGTTCGCGCAATGAAAGATGAATCTGGTGATTTTTATTTCTTCAGTTTCTAGTCAACTTTTGCTTCATTTTTCGGTCTTGCCCTTTTCTGAGAAATGTATGTAGCATAATCTACTAATTTAATGGCTGGCCGAAACTTGATCTGATTCTCTCTTACTATCCAATAGTCAAACTCAGCTTTTTATATTTTCCCATTCAGATTCAGTATATCTTTCTTAAGGCTTGATGTTGCAGGTGAAAAGGGGGCTAGAACTCCTCTTAGGGAGATCTTACCTGCTGGTCGGAAAATTGGGATCCCTAACACATGGTTATTGGAATTGGTAAATTTGCTGCCCTGTTGCGTTTTGTTTGTTTGTTTTTCTCTTTGGTTTTTTTACATTGCAGAGAGACCACGGAGGTCACTTGAACATCTCTTATGTACGTTTCGTTTTCTATTTTTATGTGATGTGTAGATGAAGGAAGAAGTGGAATTCCCTAGGAATAAGTGTGCTGGGAGTCAAGCTGACCGGGCTGTGAATGAAGAAGCTGAAGCAAAGAAGCTTACTGAAAAGCTTGATGGTTATTTCTTTGCTTTTACGAATCTCAGTCTACTTGTGCTATGCTTGCTTGTTTATCTTTCTTAAAACATGATGACTGACTTTGCAGATAAAAGTGGGGAGAAAGAACAAGCAGCTAAATCTGCAGGTGAACCCAAAACTAAGGGAGCCACTGCTGTGGAAAAGGAAGTAACAATCGACAGACTTGATATCCGTGTTGGGGTTATTAAGGAAGTTCAGAAACATCCTGATGCTGATTCTTTGTATGTGGAAAAAATTGATGTCGGTGAAGAAGAACCTAGGACTGTCGTTAGTGGTCGTCTCAAATATATTCCTGTTGAAGAGATGCAGGTTCTTTTTATAATATATATCTTGCACTTAAGCATTCATGAACCATAAATTGGCTTACGGTTTTTGTTTGTTTTTATTAGAACCGCAAGGTTTGTGTTCTCTGCAACCTAAAGCCAGCAACCATGAGGGGAATAAAATCACAAGCTATGGTTCTTTGTGCTTCCACTAGTGATAAGGTAAGAAGCTAACTCATAATTACATATACAATCTTTCGTTCAATGTTATAAAACGGATATTTGTGATGATGTCAGGTTGAATTGGTGGAGCCACCTGAGGGTGCTGCTGTCGGGGAGAGGGTTACCTTTCCTGGGTTTGACGGTGAGCCGGATGATGTTCTAAACCCTAAGAAGAAGGTTTGGGAGACGCTGCAAGTGGATCTACATTCAGACAAGAATCTTGTAGCCTGCTATAAAGATTTACCGTTCACAACTTCCGCAGGTGTTTGCAAGGTTTCATCAATATCCGATGGATCAATTCGATGAACGCTTGTGGGACTATGCTTTGCGTTTTTGCCATCTGACGTTGTGTTTTTTTTTTGTTTATCTTTGCTACAACACGTATTGCATCATTAACTGAATACACACATTTTCAATTTCCGAAAAATTTTTCTATCTTATTCTTTTGGTTGTAAAGGGGTTCGGGAGAATTCTGGTGAACCAAGTTAGGGTTCTGACTTAATTCAGCAGTTCCTGTTCAACACTTTTCTCTGTCAATGAAGCTTCGAAGATGATGATTGGTGGTCGGCTATGGGGTTCATTCCGGGTGAGAAGTAGTCAGAACCATAGGGTATATGGATGAACATTAGAAGTTGTCGATATTGCTATGGTATACCCCATCTCGAATCTGTTCTTCTGATTATATGATTATTTAACAGATTATGATATTTGATTTTTGTATATAATAGTTAGCGATGAGGAACTAGTGTGATTGATTCATGGTGATTCTCGGTGGCTAGGACCGATTCCTGTAAATGTTCAAGTAACCTATGATGACGCCCCAGGAGTTATTCAAGGACGTTTGGAAATGACAACTAGAAAAGGGACTGTTGGATAGTCGGGTTTTTTTTTCTGTTATTACGATTTGTTTTAAACAGTAAAATGCCCTTTTCGTCCTTGAGGTTTGCCCAGTTTTGCCACTTTCGTCTAAAGATTTGTTTTTCCGCATCTGGATGGATCCAAAAGGCTTGGAATCTTTTGGAATAGCGATTTTTTTTTTGTCTAAAGCGTCATTACACGTGAAGCGTTTTGAGGCGAGATTTAAGTGCGAAGGGACATTGGTTTGAGGCGACGCTTCAGCCCAATCAGGTGCAAAAAATGACGCTTCAGCATAGGTTTAAATGTTTTTAGAAAACAACATTAAAAACAAATAGTGCGTGCAAAAACGTGAAGCTCTCGCTTCGCGCTTGAAGCTTCGCTTAAAGCTTTTGGAACCAAAACGCTTCGGAGCGCCTCGCGCTTTTTTAAACCAGTGTGCTTTATTATGTTGCACTTGGAGGCGAAAGGCTCCGTCTTTTAACTCTAATCGGCTGATTAAAGCTTACCGTTTATTTATTAAGGTAAAAATTACCTAATCTCACTTCTTTAATACTGTATTATGATAATAATTATATAAAAAAATTTTAAATCCAGTCCGTCAATCATATCATCCCTGCTGGTTGCGAAAGTAGGTGACGAAGGCGATAAAAGCAATCAGAGCTCCGAGAGAAGGTACCTGTTGAACTTTCTGTGGGCACCACATTATTAGTTAATGGCGGTTTGACCACAAACATACCCGGATATTCACTTTTGCTGTTGGATTCTTACTCGATATGGTACGCGGTAAGTAACTGCCCGTTAGTGTCTGTTAATGGAAGGTCTATTGCCATATTTCCTGTAACAAAATGCAAGGGCAGTTATGTAATTTGACTAAAACAGACACACACACATAGGCGTAGGATGTGTTTCATGAAGATTTTACGAAACTGTATTTAGTAAGCCAAATCTTAAAATTGTGGTTTCAAACCATAGTAGTTTGAGCCAACAGTGGTTTCAACTACTGTTTTCTCGACAAAACACTGTTTTAGCCGAACAACGGTTTCAAACCACAGTTTTTACCCAGCAGTGGTGTCAACAAACTGTTTTATTTCTGTAAGTTTTGTACAGCAGATGCACGTTGAGGCTATCAAAACAACAGAATTGCCCTAATCCTCAGGTCTTTATCAAGGTAATTCCATTTTTATTCTTTTGTTTTTACGTGATCTTAACTGTGTTCCTGAAGCAGTGAAGTATGCGGACGATATGTTGGATCAGGGTATCAAATTGGCGTCTACCACTTTGGCGAGATTGAGGCAGGGTCTTGCGAAAGCTGGAGAGGGCTTTTTTTACGATGAGCTTTTGAAGAAATGGAAGCTTCAAGAAGTTAGTTGCTCGTGAGCTTTTTACAGGTGATTGTTTCTATATCAATATAAATTATAAAGTGTCGTCTCTACAAGATGTTCTATGCAAAGCATTACTATAATAGAAAACTACTGGCTGCTTATTAAATTTATTTTTGTAAGTTTTGTATAGCAGATGCACGTTGAGGCTATCAAAACAACAGAAGTTGAAGTAGCCAGGTAAACTAAATTTTTTACCTTGTAATGGATAATAGTGCTTTGAAGAATCTGCTCTTCCCAATGACAAAGATTCAACATCTGCTACTCCAAAGGTATGCGAAAGCCAAAGTCTGCCAAAAGTGAACATCTGCTTGAAGATAAAATCTGCTGATCCAAAGGTCTGCCAAACTGATCCTCTACTGATGAGGATAAAGTCTGAAGAAGCAAAGGTCTGCTATGGCTTAACAGATGTTAAAGACCAACATATGATATTCAACAGATGCTGCTCAACAGAGGTTAACAATGTACCAGTGCTTAGGCTAATAGCAGATGTTAGGAGTTTATTAGGTTGTTTGATCGTAGTTAATGTTTGTTGAAAGTCAAGTTGTATTGCATGTATTGATTTTTTTCAAAGTAAAGATTTTAAATTTGTTAGTATATTCATTTGATGTTTTACAACTTCTGTATCGAAGTTTAATAAGCACATTTCCAACAAATATGAACATTCGGGAAAATAATTCCCTTCTAAAAAATATATAGTGATTCGTTGTTATTATGCATGGTTTTCTAAGAAACGATCCGTGTTTGCACATGGGTCTTACCGCTAGTCTATATAATAAAAGAAACCAATAGAGGGACACTTGTCATTATTCTAGAGCATTATTAATTGTATATAATTATTATTTAATTTAAGTTATTAAATTTAATATGCTTCAAACATTTAAAAATTACGTATAAAGTTCAACACCTGTTACAATTTTCACTGCCCAATAACCAATTTGGTCCCAGGGTAAAGAATAACCAGTTACACCAAATGATGCAGTCAATACAGCCAGAACCACACCTGTAACCCAAGTTAATTCGCGCGGTTTTTTAAATCCACCGGTGAGATATACACGAAATACATGTAGGATCATCATTAGGACCATCATACTTGCCGACCATCGATGAACTGATAGGATTAACTAACCAAAATTAGCTTCAGTCATTATGTATTGAACAGAAGCAAAAGCATCAGTAACGGTCGGACGATAGTAAAAGGTCATAGCAAATCCTGTAGCCACTTGTACTAAAAAACAAGTAAGCGTAATTCCCCCTAGACAATAAAATATGTTTACATGAGGAGGAACATATTTACTAGTTATATCATCCGTAATCGCCTGAATCTCAAGACGCTCTTCAAACCAATCATATACTTTATTGAGATAGGTGCGATCCCCCTCCGAGAACTGTATATGAGACTTTCATCTCGTACAGCTCAAGCAAAAACACCCAAATACTGGTTGGAACGGATATTTAATAGAAAGTTTGAAACTTCTTACTTTCCGATTCAATCTGTTATGAAGATACGAATAAAAAAATCCGAAAGTTATTCTTTGTGGCGATAATACCAAAATATCAAGTTGGCTCAGTCATCTTTATCTTGATCCTTACGGGCCTCTTGAATTCTCTCTTCCCTATAGTCTTTCTTTTTCTTTTATTTGTTTTTGTCTATAATGTTTATTATATTTGTTTTATTTATTATTGATAGGAATTCTCTTGTTAAGACCCTACGAATCGATTCAAACCCCAGATTTATACTAGAACCACGATGATTCAATAAAAATACTAAGTTAAGCCCAAAGATTCCCTGAGTAAGAACCATCGGATCATCACTTATTCCACGAATAGATAATCACCAAAAATTCGAAGAAAGATTTGTATTTGAGTCAAAATAAGCATAAACAGAAATATCTTATTATTTATTTATATTAATTATTAGGTTAGAAATTATATCTTAATTCCTTAATTATAGATAATTATTATTTAATATAAATTATTAAATTTAGAGTAACATGCACGGATAGTCCTTATGGTTTTGTAAAATAACACCTATAGTCCCCAACTTTTGAAAATTACACCGGTGCTCCCTGTGGTTTGACAGTTTGTTACTCGGATGGTCACTGAAGTGGATGGGGGTTAGTTTTCTAAGTTAAGTGAGTGTGAAATGACCTTAATGCCCTTACTATATTAAAAAATATTAAATTATTAAAAGATAAAGTTAACTCAAGTGGCCCCACCCAACCCTCACCCTCACCACCTCCAACTCCCTCATCGATACACGCCTTCTTCGTGCATTTTACAAAAGTTGGGTACTATAGGTGTTATTTTACAAAACCACAGAGACCATCCGTGCATTTTACTCTTAAATTTAAATATAAGAAGAATAATAATTAATTTTATCACACTAATAAATTTATCCAAAAACAACCATCCTTTTAAGATGCAACTCACGTCCAACTATTTAAATGTTAAAGTTATATAATTTAATAATTGCCGATAATTTATACTTATCTAATTAATTTAAAGTGAAACATTATTTTTTGAGATAAGTTTATCTAATTGGATAATTGTTATATACCTAATCTGGACATTTCAACATTTTTTAGAACTAATAAATTAAGAGCACTATTATTTAAATAAAACTTAGGTTATTAAATGTATGTTCACATGACTGGTAAAACTCGTGAGAAAATCGATGATATAGTCTGTCTTCTAATAGATGGTTCAAATGCTTTCATATTTGTAAACTTGACAAACATCACAAGTTTTGATCATACATGACACAAAATTTTGTTTGGATATCAAAAAAGCGTCTTAAAAATATCGTTTTATAATTGTTAATCTTCGTTATTAACTATTTGATTTTTTATTTACTTAACACGTTTAATACACGGGGTTATAACCTAGTGGGAAAGGATCTATAGAAAACTTATTTGTAGTAAGAAAACCTAGTAAACTCTATGATAACCATTGATCAACATGATCCAATGGTTGAAATTATTAGATAGTAATTTGATTTAAATTTAATACCATTTAAGTGGCTGGAGGGGTATTTTGGTCATGACATATTACACAAAGTACATAAGAAATAATATTAAATAACATTCTCTTTCCATCTTTCATTTCATCAACATTCTCTCTCCACCTTTTCTCTCACCAACATTCTCTCTCTACCTTTTTCTCTCACCAACATTCTCTCTACATTTTTTCTCTCACCAACATTCTCTCTCTTACTTTATCTACAACTTTATTTTTCATACAAATTAATTTTAAATTTCATATTAAATAAATTCGTTTCAATTATGACGAGATTTTTTTTGCTCGTCGTTATACTAGTAATTGTTGCATATGTAACTAATTGATATGTGAGACTGGTATAACAAAATAAAGGGGAGACATGGATTGTATAAAGAGAGACAAATAAGGTAGGGCGTCCAACCACTTCTCACACCATTTTTCCGGTTTCACATCGTGGTGACTGATTTTCAGATCTGAAGCTATGGTGACAAATTTATAGATCTGGAAACGTCTCGTACCAGCAACCGACTTCTTCCAACAACCAACAACCAATAACACAACCGTCTTCTTCCTTGTCGGCGGTAAGTAAAACCGGATTCGGCAACACCACCAACAGCCACTAACGCAACCGTCTTCTTCCTTACCGACGGTAAGTGAAACCTCTATCGTTAAACGTTGTAGACATCAATCAGTAAGTGAAACCACCTAGTGTACCTTAAACAAATCGTCTTATTCCAACAACCACTGTCGTTAAATGTTGCAACGACCAATCGGATGTTGTGATTGCTGAAACCACATTCGATTAGTGGCTAATCGGTTATTTTGTGGGATATGATTTCAATCAGTGGCTAATCGGTTGTTTTGTGGGATATTATTTTTTGGGTCAATGTGGCAAGTGAAAAAAGGATAAGAAAACAATGATGAGAGGAATTGAATGTATTAATTGTCTAGGTGAAAAAAGGCAAGTGAAATTGATATGTTGTATACATTTTAGCATTGTATTTCATATTTTGTATTTTTCGAACGTTTAGCATATGTTAGTTTTCTTGTGCAACTTAATTTGATCTCTTTTTAGTTTGTTACATGTGTTACCTGGTTTTCCAGGTAACATGTGTTACAATGCTATATCCTATGCAACTACTTTATGTAACACGTGTAACACATGCTACATCTTGTTTTCTCTATATAAAGGTTACATGTGGTAACATGTGTAACGTGGCTATACAAGTGCTAGCCTCTGGTGTAGAACATGCAACTACTCTATGTAACATGTGTAACACATGTAACATCCTGTGTTATCTAAAAATATGTTACAATCGATGTAACACGTGTTACAAATAAAAGATAACATGTGTAACCTTGCTATGCAAGTGTTGGCCTCTGGTGTAGATCACATAACTACACTATGCAACATATGTAACTTGGTTGTACATATGTTATCCACTTTGGATTAACACATGCAAAACATGGAAATTGATAAAAAGATATTATTCAATCAAAATCTTCATGAACATATGAGCCCACATGTGGAAATGTTTGACCTTGATTGGTACGTGGTGGTAATGACAAGTCGCCATACTCATCACTCAATTGATCTATAAAAATGGTGGGAGCAATAATTACGTAGGGTAAGGCTAACTGTGACAATTTATACACATTAAAATAATTGTAGCATAGAGGAACCCTTGTAGCATATACAACAAATATACTAGTTAAAAATGGTTGAATATGTTGTGACATATGTTAAACCAATATGAAGTGGGTTTTGATATGTTTAAACCTTTGTAAGATGAGGGTGGAACAAAGATCCCAATATATAACCATGTAACAAATGTTCCAAGCAGTGTTGCATGTATTAGGAGTATAAAGTGGCGTACAATCCAATAATATTACATCATTTATGGAGTAAAAAAACATGAAGGTGTAAGAAGATCAGGATATGTAACTTGTGTCATAATCCCACCACTTAATAATGTAACTTGTGTTACGAGTTTCAAATGTAACTTGTGTTACATTTAACTTTCTAATATAACACATAAACAAATGGAAAAGGAAATTTTATAAGGGTGCAAACACTTCAAATGTAACTTGTGTTACGTGTAGCTTCCTAATATAACACCATGAGGTTAAAAAACACATTAACACGTGTATACTCAGGTTGTAGGCCAGAGTCTCTAACATAAGGGTGTAATGTGTATATTATGAGTATACATACGTTACCACTTACGTATGACATGTAACTCCATGTATGTAAACGTATGTTATATATGTAATTTTACTAATATTACTTGTTTGTTTACTGATATGACATTTTGGATGATGTAATGTTGTTACATATGTAATTTTACTAAGTTTAAATTGACACCAAACGGGCTGACATATGTAACACATGTTTATAACATATGTTACACTATGGGGTAACATACGTAACACGTGTATAACCATCTTACACATGTTACATATAGTTGTTGCATCAAAAAAAATTGTCTTCCCAACAACATCCGTATTCATACTAACAATGAAAATAAAAATGAATTTTATATCAATAGTTGTAATGCTTCTAAAAATGGTCATCACAGCAACATCCATCTTTACAACACATAGCAGCCAACCAAAAAACACACCATCGTCACCACGAAAACCTGATGATGCGTTGTAATGCTTCGGCGGGCTTCGCTTCTTGATAACCATATTCATCTTGAATACAAAACATCTTTTCACCTATGAACAAAACAAGTACATCAATATTAATCTTCTATAGTTAAAACTTATTAATCTCCTATGTAACATGTGTAACGTGGCTATACATGTGTTACCTCTCTAGTGTAACACATGTTACAAACATGTATTACATATGTGCAACCCCCCTTTATGTCTAAAAAAAGGGTTGGGGTAACTATAAGTAACCTGTGTAACGTTGTTACTACATATGTAGCTAATTATCCCACAAAAAAACACGATTTTTTATTTGTAAAATAAACAAGATATTCCGAATAAATTATGAAGTTTATACATTTTGTATCATTTTTATATATTACCTTTTAATAATGTTATAGGTAACATTTAATGTTATATTACCCTTTTCTGACATTATAGTTTACGTGTTTCATTGAATGGTTTACAACAACATTTTTATGGTTTACTTTTAATGATGTTATGTGGTGCATGTAATGTTATATTACGTTCAACAATACTCCTCTTTACGAGATGTAATACTTCTTCAGATTTTAAGAGAATCTACTTATGTTAACATATGTAACATCTTCAGTTGGTTCCTGGAAGTTGTAATGTAATACATAAGGTAACAAAAGTGGCAAAAGTAAAGTGTTTTATGTGAACTTAAATATATAAAAATGATCCAAAAACTATTATAAGTTAAAATCTAGCTATGCTTTGCTTCTTGATAGCCATCTTCATTTTGAACACAAAACAACCATTCACCTACGAACAAAACAAGTATATCAGTATTAATCTCCTATATCTTATAATTCGATTAAAATAAGACAGGTTTAACACATGTTACTCTAATATGTTTACCTAATAAGACAAGTTTAACACATGTTACCCTAATAAAGACAGGTTTGCCTAATATGTTTTTGATAAAAATAATGCAGGTTTAATACATGTTACCTAATTTGATAAAAATAAGACAGGTTTAACACATGTTACCTAATCTGTTTTTCTGATTTGAAATTGCACAGTCTCCTACACAGTTTATGGCCATTATTCTCAACATGTTTTCAAAAAAAAAAAAAGCAAACAAACCAACAGTTCATCAAACAACCTTTCGTCCCCTAGAATATTAAGTCAACATCCTTAGCATATAACAAAACTCGAATTCAACATTATCTTAGCCAAGTGAACATCTAAATCCTAACTTTTATAAAACCAACTCTCTAATAAACCAATTAAGCACATAACAATTGTCATGGGATCCTACTTGAAATCTTATAAAAAATCACAACATCAGTTATGAACAAGAAGACACATATTTCTACTCTCATTCAAAACAACTAACAATTTTGTATCAGATTAAAAGTCGCAAAAACACGAGACATTCGAAGCTAAACACCTACCGATCGACGAGCGATGAGACAACCGAAATGTGGCTCTCATATCTAGGGTAATAACTACATTTCCGGCGACATTTATCCGAAAAAACGGAGGAAACTTACTTGGTTCTGCACTTGCTTCTTGATTTCTTCCATTTCCGGTGACATTTACCAGATGATAACAACCGAAATGTGGCTCTCATATCTAGGGTTTTCCTCCAAACGAAAAGCACCGTCGTTTTTTCTTGTTTCTCCAATGATCGCCGTACAATTTTGTGCTCAAATGATCGTCGGCAATGTTTGGATCTACAGTGCTTTCTTCTTCTTATCCGGTGGGTTGTTTTGGTGTTTTGAATGTTGAGAGAGAAACGGTTGAGGTAGAAAGAAAATGGGGGTTTAAAATGTGGGGTTGGATTTTGACTAAAAAAGGTGATGGATTGATGCCTGAAAATCAGCCATGAAAGATGGGAGAAAGCAAAGGAATTAGGGGTTTTGAAGAAGAAAGGAATGAGGGATAAAGAAGGAAGAAAGAGATGCAAGTTCTGTATATATTGTTTGGTTTAAAAAAGTGATGAGATGATGGGTAATAAATGACTTGATGGGATGGGGAAGAGGGTGAAATGATGGCTTGAACAAATGACTAATTTGCCCTTTTAACATGTGTTTAAAGATATGATGTGGATCAATCTTGACCACACAATTCAGGTTTGCCAAATTTTCTAGATTAAATGGGTTTTTCATAGATACTTACACATAACCTAGTTTATTATATAATTATATTGTGATTGTAATTTTAAAGGATTTATTATTTAGGAAAACGAAGTATCTTCCAAGTTCTAAAAGTAAATTTAAAAAGAGAAAATAGTCGTATAATAAAGAAAAAATCGAATTAATGTAAAGAATAAAAAAATTAGAGCATTCATAATCCGTCCCCTAAATTCTGTGAGGGGGTTTTATATTTTGAAAAGTGATTGTGCGTGATTGAAAGTAGTTGTGAGCAGTGAAGAAAGAAAATATTACTGTTAATCTGTAAATTTGAGAAGACGTTGTTCACCCTCTATAATTTTTAAATTGGTTGTGAGCAGAGAAAATGTAATGATAAAAATATAAAATAAAAATTATTTAATTGAAAAAAATGAGAAAATATTGTTGTTTTTAATGAAATTATAGGGTAAAAATGATAAAATGATATAAATACTTTTGGAGTCATCGAATGAAATAAGACAACTAAAGCAAATATATGCTTTAGAGAATAAGACAAATTAGAAACTGAATCATAACCATCGAATGAGAAGGAACAAAAAGAGGGATGTAGCAACATCGGTTGAAGAGGAGGGACGATGATAAGGGTGCGCAGCCACCTGTCTTGCGCAGGTCCATCATAACTATTTGTCAGCTTTTCATGATTTTTCATATATTAAATATTCCATTGTGCAGGTCCATCATAACTATTTGCCACCTTTTCATGATTTTTAACATATTAAATATTCAATTCATATAGGGTCGTATGTATTGTTGACTCACCTTAGGGTATACGGGGCACTATGCGGAGAGGGCAGCGGTGATCCAAATCTTCGAGCGGGAACATCGACGCCATCACTTCGGTGAGGGGAATTGGTGTGTATTTACCGCACAAAAATTTCACAAAAATCAAGGAATAACGTTGGTGAGGGAAACGTTGGGCAACGGTAATATTTTAAAAAAAAATTCAATTTTAACCAATATAAATAACAAACTTCAATCTAAATTTTTTACAACACCCATTCTCAAACTACTCTAAGACTGAAGGGAGTGGGGTGACTCCCCCACCCGAGTCGCCCGGAGTCGCCTGGAACACCGCCCCCCTTGGCGTCTTGGGTGGCGTCCCCCTCCAGCACGTCTCCAGCAGATCGCCCAAACTCAATCTTTTCCTTTTTCATCAACCAATCAAAAACCTTCCTTTTTCAAACAACCAATCATAAGTCTTGGAGTGGCATCTTGAGTTGCCATGAACACCACGCCCCCTTTTTTGAGGACGCCCCAAGCCGCCCCCAAACGCCACGTGTCGCAAGACGCCCTCTTTTGAGGACGCCCCACTCCCTTCAGTCTAAAAATCTATCAAATACAACACGAACCCAAACCGAGTAATAGAGAACCAACCCCGCGAAGCCAAGAAAAAATCTAAGGGACGCGGCTCGCAACCGTCTCGTGGTGGTTCGAGCGGTGCAAGTGCACAACCACAACCCCCTTTCGGATATACTTCACAACCCCCGTTTTTTTATCAACAACCTTCACACCCCTCCTTTTACAACACCCAACCACAACCCACTTTCGGCTATTTTCAAAATTTGTTATCAATGGATCCTCAAACCCCCGCCTTCGACCCGTATGGTTTTCGTTCCCCACAAGTTCCTTCTCCACAAGAAAATGTTGAACGTCCTCTACCTATTCACGAGGACGAGGACAAGGAAGTAGTGCCCAAAACTCAAAATTTGGGCGACTATGAAGATGACACCGGCGATGATGAATATAATGTGGATGAAGACGCCGGCAACGAAGAAGATGACGCTCGGGAAAAAAGGAAAAAAATGGAGCGCCAAAATTGGACAAAAGTCCAAGAAGAGGCGTTGGCGAAGGCGTGGGTACATTGCTCTACCAACAAAAAGAAGGGCAATCAACAAACCCCTGATGGTTTTTGGTAGGATTTTAGATCATTATAACGCCACCGTTGGTGGAAGTAATTGGACCGTGCGTCAAGTACAGTCTAAATGGGGCCCGATGATGACGAAAATAAACTTTTTCAACGGCCTATACCAAAAAGCGGTAAAAATTATATTTTTTTAACGTTGTATATTTTTTAATTTTGTTTACTAAGTTCATATTTTTTTAACACTTGTTATTTTATAATATGTAGGATCGCACACGAGGAAGCGAGTGTAAGGATCTCAACGTGATGAAAGTCGCTTTAAAGGAATTTAAAGATAGATATCCGAGCGGTTTTCAACATGTCGAGGCATGGGAGGTCGTTTGAAAACACGAAAAATGGGCCCAAGTCCCATTGTTGGGTGAGGAAGGGGAAGGTTCGGCACAAAAAAGAAAGCCCGTTGACGTGAACCCTTCCATACCCGATATGAACGAAGACCCCTCGCCACAAAGAACACAACGGCGAGACAAGCATCAAGCGACATCGTCCGAGGGCTTGGCCGAGTTGGCGTCACAATTCAAAGAGTACACCGCCATGAAAGAAGCGAAGCACGCGATGGAATTGGAGGCGATTGAATTGAGGAAGAATAGAGAGTCGGAGGCTCGCGAGCTCATAACGGAACAACGCGAGACGATGAGAAACTACGCGTACGATCGAGATATGAAAACATTCCTCAAGCCGCACGACGATGCTCCGCCGAAAATGTTGCCGTTCATCCTCGACCGAAAGCGCGACATCGCTAACAAGTACGGGTGGGCGTGCAATTTCTAAAATTTTTATGTAGTATTGCGATGTAATTTAAATTTTATTAAATGAAATGTAGTTTTTTATTTTATGCAATTATGTTTTACTTTTTATAAAAATATTTTCTTAATTAAAAAAATAAAAATAAAAAACAAGTCCCCCAAGAGAGGAGTGCCGCCATCAAATTGAGGGTGTGAGGGGAGTTAAAAGGGGAGTTGATATGGCGCGTGCTGATTGGGTGTGTGTAAGAGAGGGGACTCCCCTAAGAGAGGAGTGCCCCTTACACCCTTAGGGGATTAAATCGACACCCTCAATACGCATCGTATAGGCCTATATGATGCGTATTGAGGTGAGTTTAAACTTCTAAGTCTGCCAAAGGCTGCTATTGTCCCCTTACCAAAAAGTATACGCATCGTATAGGGCTATACGATGCGTATTGAAGGTGTCGATTTAATTTTTAATTTTTTGCAAGGTAGCTTCCTGTCACGCGGTAGCTTTCCGTCACGCGAACGAAGAATCAGCACTTTGGACATTTGTTAGTCTTCAAACATCTAGGAAACATTATTTGAGAATACCCTGAATTTAACGAAGCTGTAGAATGAGATCCTCCACTGTTGGTTTATCATCTTTCAACCCTATTTTCCTTAAATTTATCGATTATGTTTTTCAACAGGGATGTAATGCAATGATTCCTCTCAATTGAATAGACCGACACTTGCTTCACATGACTCACTTGAATTGTCTCGGATATAATAACAGTACGTTTAGCATCCGTGCCTACTTGAATTGTAGAAAGCAAAGGATAACGGAGATGAAAATTGTATTTATCACGAAAGTACTGAACAACCGAGATAACTCCGGTTCATCAGCGGCATTGGGAACAGTAGAGTTGAAAAAACTGCAATTGGAATTGATCTTGGAACAACATACTCTTGTTACCATATTCTTGGTTCAATACCAACTCATCTTTAGTAGTGTTTGTTTGGGAACCTGATTCAGATACACAACTGTCTGCTTCGTCCACTAGAACTATTTGTGTATGCATTCTTTTGGTAGTTAACAACGCTAACTAGAAAAAATCTGTAAAATTAATCATATCGATTGCTATAACAGGATGGATGTGATGGAATGATTCCTCTCAATTGAATAGACCGACACTTGCTTAATAGGACTCACTTGAATCGTCTCGGATGTAATAACAGTACGTTTAGCATCCGTGCCTGCTTGAATTGCAGAAAACAAAGGATAACGAAGATGAACATTGTATTTATCACGAAAGTACTGAACAACCGAGATAACAACTCCGGTTTCATCAGCGGCATTTCGAACAGAAGAGTTGAAAAAACTGCAATTGGAATTGATCTTGGAACAACATACTCTTGTTACCATATTCTTTGTTCAATACCAACTCATCTTTAGTACTGTTTGTTTGTGAACCTGATTCAGATACACAACGGTCTCTTTGCTTCGTCCACTAGAACTATTTGTGTATGCATTCTTTTGGTAGTTAACAACGCTAATTAGAAAAAAAATCAGTAAAATTAATCATATTGATTGCTATAACAAGATGGATGTGACACACACAGATAGATAAGCTGTCACAGTTGTCAAATTCGTTGTGTGCATTCATATTGTTTAGACAACAAACGGATAATAAACGGATTGTTGGACTTCTTGTTCCAAATGCAACTGTGAATATTGAATGTGCAAACTGAAATATCTTGACAAGATATAATTGCAAGACTGTTTGTCAAGCTTCCAATGCTCACACAGGGTGATAAACAACGCTGATACGAACACATGTGTTTTGAATAGGCTTTGTTCTTGTTTTAATGAAATTACACGTAACATCTAGTTATATTCAGATTTAAACGATGCACGCCTCAACTGAGATAACGGACATCCATCAAGCTCAAAAAGAAAACTTGTGTTTCCCATAGTCACAAACGATTGCGGTTTGTATTTCGCATAGCCACCGTTTCCGTAGTAAAAAACGGTTGCGCTTTGCACATTCAATCTTCAATACTTCATTAAAATACCATTAGCAGAAGAACCCCACACGTCTTCATGTTACGGAGAATGTTCTCGAAATTGAAGGAAAAGGAAAAGATTTGTTGAAATCGAAGAAAAGAGTAAAAATATGAATTGAGACGTGCATTTGGAACAAGAAGTCCAACAATCCGTTTATTATCTGTTGTTGTCTAAACAATATGAATGCACGCAATGAATTTGACAAATGTGACATCTTATTAAAAGTATAAATCACCTCCAATCCTTTCCTTGTCAAATCACACACTATAGAGTTTAAACTTATCGTGTGTTGTAGTTTGGAAAGATGACCGAATAGACATCTGAATAACAAACTGTGGACAACTTGTTTGTGTTATCCTTCAACATAAGCTAAAATACGCTAAAATACGTTAACATACGCTTAAATATGTTAACATACGATAAAATACGTAAAAATACGTAAAAATACGCTAAAACAGGTCAAAAAACGCTAAAATACGCCAAAATGCGCTAAATCACGTTAGAATACACTAAAATTACGTTATAATACGCTAAAATACGCCAAAATACGTTAAAATACGCCGAAATACGTAAAAATACCCTAGAATAGGTTACAATAAGCTAAAATACGTTAGAATACACTCAAATACGTCAAAAATACGCAAGAATACGCAACAACATGTTAGAATACGTCAAAATACGCGACTAGCGATATTTCCACACACGTATACATATAATACGGCATTATGGAGTACAAGTGGATTTCAGACAAAACTGTACGTAATCATAGAATACGATCTTCGCACGCAACTGAACGGCACCGAAACGACTTATGTTGAAGGTATACGTAATAAAACGACAAAATATGCGAAAGTTCGGCAAAAAACAAGACGTATACGCGTCAAACCGAGGGAAACACGATAACACTAAATTTGAAATAATGCCATATACGATCGTATAGGCCTATGTTGTATCGTATATCAGCATTATACGAATCATATAGGCCTATACGATTCGTATTAAACTTTGAATTTTCTCAAAAATACCCCTGAATTTATCAAAAAACCGGGGGTATTTCAGTAAAATCATCGATTAATACGCATCGTATAGGCGTATACGATGCGTATTGAACTATAAATTTCTTAAAAATGTTTTTCAAATCAAGGGTTCCATCATTACAGCCACTTGTTTTCAACGGGGATGTAATGCAATGATTTCTCTCAATTGAATAGAAAGACACTTGCTTCATAGGACTCACTTGAACGAGTCTAGAACATTCGTAATCCTCAACCGGCTTTGAAACCGGACGGAATCTACGAAGAAACTGTTCGATTTCACGGTGAGTGGAGAAATTAGCGACGGAGAAACTGTTGGAATTTGTGGATTTCGGTTGGTTCAGAAACTTAACAAGAGAAGCAGCTAAAAAAGCGGTGAACGGTATTTAACATACACACCGCATTGGAAGATCCTTGCATTAGACACAATTTGTTGGAATTTGTGGATTTCGGTTGGTTCAGATTTCTTTTCGGTCATCTTTCCTCTCAATTGAATAGACAGACACTTGCTTCATAGGACTCACTTGGATCGTCTCGGAAGTACTGAATCAACAGAAGGATGAATCAACAGGCATGCATTGAAGTACTGAATCAACATAAATAACTGAAATAACAGCTTCGGAATCTATTAACCCACAATTTGTTGGAATTTGTAGACAGACACTTGCTTCATAGGACTCACTTGAATCGTCTCGGAAGTACTGAACAACAGAAGGATGAGATATCGGCAGTTTGCTCGAAGAAGTTTCTCTCAATCAGGTGTTCCAATAGATTCTTCCTTTTAACAATGTCCTGTTAGTTGTTGGAATTTGTGGATTTTGGTTGGTTCAGACAGACACAATTCGTTTTCAACGGGGATGTAATGCAATGATTCCTCTCAATTGAATAGACAGACACTTGCTTCATAGGACTCACTTGAATCGTCTCGGAAGTACTGAACAACAGAAGGATGAGATATCATTACGAGATTCTTCGAGAATTAGAAAAGAAGAAAATACGGAATGCCAAGGGTAGTATGAGTCTGAGTCCATTGTGGTTCATGTCAGGTTTGTATTTCCCATAGCCACCATTTCCGTAGTAAAAAAACGGTTGCGGTTTTGCACATTCAATCTTCATTGCTTCATTATAATTAATAATGCGGTCTCGATTGAAGATGTAATTACAAGACTGTTTGTCGGGCTTCCAATGCTCACACAGGGTGATAAACAACGCTGATATTGAACGGATTATTGAACCAAGAAAGTCATTGGACTACCGCAGATGAAGTCAAATGTGATCAAACTTGTACATCAGACGTAAAATCTTGAAGAAACGGAACATAATCCCAGATTGTCTAAAGAAGCGCTTTTATCATGTGTGATCCAGAGGTCGGTCTCGGGTGGGCATAAGATCCGTGGGCCCTATTGTCGGATTATTGAACCAAGAAAGTCATTGGACTGCCGCAGATGAAGTCAAATGTGATCAAACTTGGACATCAGACACAAATCTTGAAGAAATGGAACATAATCCCAGACTGTCTAAAGAAGCTCTTTTATCATGTGTGATCCAGAGGTCGGTCTCGGGTGGGCATAAGATCCGTGGGCCCTATTGTCGGATCTGTGACTCCATGGCAGATGTGATTAAGGTAAGCGTGTTGTATCATGTGTCATAAAATGGAACATAATCCCAGATTGTCTAAAGAATAGCTTTTATCATGTGTCATATTAGAGTAGTATGAGTCTGAGTCCATTGTGGTTCGTGAATGTTTCGAATCATCATAGTAGACGTATCGGGTGAGTTGTGGTTGATTTATAGGAGGAGGTTATGAAATGAATATATGTTTATGTGAATTTAAAGGACAATACTGACAGAGGTGTTGGTCTTTTCTCCCACTGTGCAAACTTGAAAAATCACACCATAACACATCTAGTATGACACATGATAAAAGGGCTTCTTTAGACAATCTGGGATTATGTTCCACAAATTGGGGAACCACATATTCGTGTGTAAAAGCTTGGAAAGATGACCAACTGCTCGAAATCCCTTTCGTTTCTCGGGTTCGCATTCGACACAACAAAAAATAAATTAAAAAAAAACAGTGGCTGATACACATCGTATAGGCCTATACGATGCGTATCAAGCCCGCCGCCAGACATAACTTTCACACCCCTATATTTCCATGTATTACCGGTGGGCCCGGTGGGGAGTATCGTGACGTAGTTGATATCATCATAGTCAAACACACAAATTTAAAATGCACAGCGGAAGCAAAAGATAGATTCATTTCAACTTGAATAAATTGTAATATTAAGTATCACAAGATAGTTGAAACAGATCCATAGGCGGATCGAATAAAAAGGAAACTTTTTCACAGACTTTGGGCATCTAAGCTTGCGAGACTTCTATTTGATGCTAGGAGAGACCAGCCTATTCCGATTAGTACCCGCACTTAGCCTTTTTGGGAAAATACGTCAGTTTACACTGGTAAATACAATTTAACTGAATCATTTTGAAAATGTTTAAAAATTTATTTAAATGCACATGGCACAAAAGATTTGATAACTTGGGATAATTATTTATATATAAACTTGTAAAAGAATTACATGTTTCTTATACGTTCAGTAGCCCGGCCTGAACACCGGGTTAAAGATTAACTGACACACCACATGGTATAGTCCCGTGGCGGGTTATTCCCTAAACCGGCGGTTTTACCTTATCATTTATAAATGCACTGGCGGGTGTACGCCTACACCCGTGTGTGCTAAGGTCGTGGCCATTTTTGTGAATGATGCCAAGGATATCCGGGACATGGTCATTAACCCCCCAAAGGTTTTAAGCAAACAAAACAATTTAAACGAGTCATCTCAATAAATTAACCTTCATATGATCAACAATTCAATGCCTGACCAAGCGGTATTTTATATACCGTACCCCAAGCCCGTATAGGGAAAATAAGTTAAAAGTATTTACCTTTGCAAGTAATAATCACAACAAGCAAGTGCACGTAGCTTTTACCGGTTCTCCTATTCTGGAACAAAGGTTTATAATAACCCATTAGATTCCTAACGGGTCTTTAATTTAGCCTAAGCTTAGACCGGTTAGTTTTAAAGAAAGATACGGTTCAAACGCATGATTAAGCGAAGACCGGAATAGAATGTGATTTAGACCCGACAAGTTTGGAGACTTGTATAATATGGGTAAACTAAACACATTCTGGAATTTGAGACAAAAATGATAAGGTTTGACCCGTTTTGGTCAATTTATGCAAACTAGTTACATTGTAACACCCCGAAAACGGGTTTGATAATTAACCCACATTAATACTAAAAGACGGGTAAAGTGCCGCTAGTAGTAAAAATAACCCGGTAAATATTTGGGATTTAATAAGAAATCCTAATATTAGATACAAGCGAAACAAAGTTTAGATGAATTAAGTTTATAAGAGCCCGAGTTAACGGGACTTAAAATACTACAGATTATAACTCCCGGAACCCACCAAGTAACTAGGAGTATTAACCTAGTTAGATAATGTCTTGACATTTATAGAACAAATATGGTTAAGATATCCTTTAAATAACTTGTGTAAAGTTGAGGGACCAAAATGGGATAACCTGGAAATGGTTTTAATTAAACTAAAATAAAATAACACAACACACACACACAAGTGTGTGTGGTGCGTGTTCTGGTCGACCAAGAAAAGGCTCCCAGGAGCCAAGAACCCTAACTTCAACAAATCAAGAAATTGAAGCTCAAATCAAGACCCAAATCGATGCATGAACGCATATAAATGATCACCTAGTCGTGGGGATCACAAGGTATGTCGAATTTTCAGATTTGGTGATACTTTGAGATTATGATGAACAATCATAATCGAGATTTTTCAATGAATGTTGAATCTATGAGTGTTATTGTGATTATATATTGGTTTAGAAACAAACCCTAGTAGAAATCTTGATGAATTGTTGCCAAACTAGGGATTTGATAATTACCCTATTATGAACTAAGTGGGTTTTGGTTGAATTGATGAAATTGATGTTCTAATGGTGTTTATAAACATCATATTAACTCATATGAATGAACTACTTGAACAAATTAGGGATTTTGTTAAGAGTTCATAAGTAACTAGAAGTGGGTTTTGTTAGATATGATGAAATCGTGAAGAACTTGAAGTAATATCACTTGTATGTGATTAACAAGTAAACTAGAAAGTGGGTTTTTATGTAATAATAAAGATGATGATAAGTTCATGTTTAAAATCATCATAATGGATAATAGAAACAAGGCACTCAAACAAATTAAGTGATTTGGGAACTTGTTCATACATGATTGAAATGGGTTTGAATGTTATGATGAAATTTGGTAGCCATGTTCATGTAACTAAGTGTATAAGATCATGTTAGCTACCAATTGATAGATAGAACTTGAATGTGCATTTATATGCTAAGGGGCGTTTGACTTTTAGTAGTCAAACCGACCATTAATAAGATCGAATGGTAATTGTGATAGAAAATATGTAAGATGGAATAGTCATAATTAATGATGACTAATATAACCGTCTTACGAATTATGATGATAGTTTGACGCTTGACAAGCTAGGTGGAGGCTTGGAAAGGAAGCGGGTCAAACGAAGCAAGAATGGCGGAAAAAGCATAATTCGGATGCAAGGTAAATATAGCTTACACTAGTCTTATATGTTAGAATACTCCTTTACCGTATTAGTTACGAAAAAGACAAATACATAATCGAGGTATGATGTTCCGACGTGTAAACGTACGGAACAAGGTAGTCTAGCACGACAAGAAACCATGTTGATGGTTTAAAAAGGAATTAAATCGGTAATTCGATCATTTTATGACAAATGGAAAATGAACCTTTGAATGGTTACCTTATAGGGTAAACCAAAACAAACAATAAGAGTAAAAAGGTAAATTGGTCAAACGTTGACCATAACTATTGGTTTTGAAAGACACTGTAAGGCGTAAGCCATAACAGGCTAAAAAGCGTTAAGAAAATCTATTAATAAGTGAAATGGTCACACGGTGTAAACCGAAGCGAGTCGTATAGATGAGATGGTAATAAATATCATCTCGCCAACGTAATCGGTCACTTAGACCAAATGGGTCAAAAGGTGAAGATATCACCCTTTGACAATAGCGACTAATGATTATTGTCGAGCTATATTATTTCAGGTGTAAATGTCAAATTTGAGTTAGCAACGCTATGAATTAGCGGTTATAAAAGCAAGGTATTAAAAACGGGTCAATATATTGATCTGCGCCAGGTATGTGAAATAGGGTAACACTCATTTAGAACATATGGTTCAAGAGTGTTAAAAGAGGTCAAAACGGACATTTGGATACTTGTTAGGTAAACCGAATGTTTTATGTAATGAACATGGCGTTTGGAAAGCTTAATGACTTTTCAAACATAATCATAGGTTGAAAGAGGGATTATGGGTCCAATATACTTTCAAAAGTCCTTCATTGTTAATAAAGGACTAAAATGGACCAAAACGCCCTTGGTGGCTAAATTGACCAAACAACCTTTAAAAGTTGTTTGGAAATGAGTTTTATGATTAAATGAATACTTAGATTAATTATAGAAGCAATTGAAAGCGATTTTAGACTCGAAAGTACTTAAGAACCCTTAACGGGTCAAAATAAGCATACGAGTAAAAACGGGTTTAAATTGTGTAATAAAACTATGATTAGAACCTAAAATGGTAGGTAATATTAAATTAAAGAGTTGTATGTGATATAGGAATCAAACAAATGCGTTTGTTTGATAAAATGCGTAAACGGGTCAAATTTCGGCAAAAGAGTAATAAGCCGAAGACTTAGAAGTCTTGAATTTTATCAAGCCGGATGTCGGATTTTTACTCCATACGGTGGAGAATCAAATTACAAACAAGTAGGAAGAAACGGTAGGTCAAACGGATAAGCGGTTTGAAAGATACGAAAGATTTCGTGTCAAATTGCGGCAAAATGGAAAAGTGGGATGCAGGTGCCACCGTAATTTACGGTGCCACCGTAATTTACGGTGCCACCGTAATTTACGGTGGACCTGAAATGGGTTACGGTGAAACCCTCCTGATTTACGGTGGAAACAAATCGAAACAAGGACCACCGTAAATTACGGTGTCCACCGTAATTTACGGTGGACCTTGTACAAAAATGTATTTTTTGATCAGTTTTGTTTTCCGGACTCGTTTAGATGCGTTTTAAATACCGTATGACTAAAGCATTTCATGTTTATGAAATGTAGGTACTTTCTGGGATGCCGGAAGACGATCAAGCTCAGCGAAGAACCGAACACGATAAAGATACACGCTTCCGCACATTGCAACGTTGTAGATTTTAAACAACGAATTCGATCACGTTTTGTAGAATAACCTGTGAATTGTAAAAGTTTTAATAAACCCGCATTTTTACAATATGTGTAGTCTTAACTACACATCTAATTGTTGGTAATTTACAGATAAATCGTTAATTAGAAACCAGGGTGTTACAAGTTGGTATCAGAGCGCTGGTTTAAGAGATTCAAGTATGGTGGGAAAACTATGCTTGGACTTAAACCTTATGCTCTTAATAAAGATGGGTGTTCGGTTCGAGGCTTGATCGCAAATCCGGTAAGTACACGTATGCTAATAGTTTAGTATGCTAATTGTTGTAAATAACACATAGGGCTATCGTGTAATACACGTTACCCCAATTAAACGATTGATGTAGTTGACAAAAATGCGCGCGTTGACGTGCATAGTAGAAAACGCCTTGTATTATAATACGGGCGATTATTGAAGTTGACTTTACTAACTTTTGTGAATGTTTTAAATGAAGGACACTCGCGTTCGAAGACGACGAGAGTCAAACGAATTATGGATGATGGAACGGTCCAAGATATGACAAGAAGAGCATGCTCATTAAGGACCTAAATCGCGTAATGATCGCGAATAAGCTAATGGCAAAGGAAGCCTGTTAAAACAAGCAAAATCAGGTACACGCTTTAAATTATTACATGAATGGTAATATGCAACAAACACATAGAGATTAAAAGTTGCATATGTGGATAGTAAACTTGGGAAAAACCTGAATAGAATACCTATCCAGGATATTGTTTCCAAGAGAAATAAACAGAGGTATTACTTACATAGGGCGTGATGTGAAAACTATAAAAAGGTCGTGTATGTCATGTGTTAATCACTTACTCTGGCCAAGTAAGTAGTGGTATATGATACCACGAGTTTCTTATAGCGGACACATTTACATCCGGTGTAGTAAGGGCGGAGTAAATGGGACTAAGTAAAAAGTACCCAAATGAATCAGACAAGCAAAATATTTGATAATAATGTAAACGCGCAACCGAGTGACGGAAGCGTAGTACATTAGGATAATGAGCCCGAGTGAAGGGACAAAGAAGCATGATTAAACAAGTATTGGGAGGGAGTGTACTTACACTCGAACCCAGAAAACGCAAGCATGTTAGACAAGTATTGGGAAGGAGTGTACTTACACTCGAACCCAGAAAACGCAAGCATGATTAAACAAGTATTGGGAGGGAGTGTACTTACACTCGAACCCAGAAAACGCAAGCATGTTAGACAAGTATTGGGAAGGAGTGTACTTACACTCGAACCCAGAAAACGCAAGCATGATTAGACAAGTATTGGGAGGGAGTGTACTTACGCTCGAACCCGGAATTTGCAAATGAGTCCCTTAACGGGTCGTTTTTGTAAAACATCCAACTTAAAGACAAAGTCGGAATATAAAAATGAAGCGAGGTCTTAATGCATACCGGGAGGGTTGCAATAATAACGACTTCGATAAAACACCCGGTTGATGGGTAAGGATTTAAACACATGCGTAAACCGAGAGACGAGAACATGAATTTAAAGTCAAAAGACTCGGATTATGAGTTATGAATAAAGGCCATAAAATTTCGTAAACAGAAATTTTGATAATTATATTCAACCATATTGAGGTTGAACGGGTTGAATAAAGTATAAATGCTTAATGGCATAAGTAAGCGCAAGCAGGATAACGGTAAGCTTGAGACAAATTGACGCGTAAATAACGTCAGAAGTCATAAAGTCGGAGGATTAGCCCGGAAGTAAACAAATGAAGCCTTAGACTACGGTCAAGGTCAAATGAAGTTCAAGGGTGAAAATAAATGATTTTCAAACATAAAAAGAGTGCTTTGACACCATATATATATATTTCAATATAGACATGCGTAAAGAATGATCTACGGGATCAATATAACCCTTGGGGTTATAAACAATGGAAAAGTCTACGAGACTAATATGACCTACGGGTCACGACTAGAAAGAAATAGACTATAAGGACCTAGCCTTAAAGAGGTGAAAGTCTAATAAAATAGCCTATAGAGCAAAACGATAAAACTTACGGGGTTAATTAGACAAAGCGACGGATAAATTGAGAATCCCCGCATAAAACAAAGGCTGTAAAAGAATAAATTTTGGACTGTCAATATCCTGGAATGGATAATTGACAGAAGTTAAAGAGAAGATCCTAAAAACTAAAACTTCGGTTTTAGTAAGAAATAGTGTTTTTACAAACATGAATTCTGATAGGAATTTAAACAATAAGTATGAAAGATACAAGTCTTGACACTGATAGGCGCAAGACAATATATTCGAAAAGTGAGATATTTTCGAAAATGAAAGGTTGATATAAATTAAACATGATGTAACACAATCACGGTCAAGAAATGTAATGTGAAGTACAATCACATTATAACCAAGCAAGCGGTAAAAAGGAACTGGACAAATGAGTCTAGTTAGTGAAACCGACCAAAGTCAGCAATTCAAGTTAAGAAATTTGGTTCGCTTGTAAACGGTAAATTCGGTATAACTAAACCGAATAAATAAATTTGAAAATAAAAGAAATTGTTGCTAGAAGTGAAAGATTTCACTAGAGACCTTTAAACGGGTCAAAGTAATGGATTCATAAAGAATTCGATAGTATATGAAAGCGAGGAATATCGCTAAGTTAATTAAACTAGTGGAAATAACGAGATTACGTTATTTCAAGTTGCATTATGTCATGTAAGATATGTAGATGATTAATAACCAAAAGAATATTACCATACTTTTCGGGTAATACTAACAATCTGTCAAGGTAAGAGAAATGCTTAATTGATTATCGAGAGCAAATGCATGGAGTTGAACTCGATAAATTAAGTAAGAAAAGGTTTCGAGGACGAAACCTCTTTAAGGGGGGTAGACTTGTAACACCCCGAAAACGGGTTTGATAATTAACCCACATTAATACTAAAAGACGGGTAAAGTGCCGCTAGTAGTAAAAATAACCCGGTAAATATTTGGGATTTAATAAGAAATCCTAATATTAGATACAAGCGAAACAAAGTTTAGATGAATTAAGTTTATAAGAGCCCGAGTTAACGGGACTTAAAATACTACGGATTATAACTCCCGGAACCCACCAAGTAACTAGGAGTATTAACCTAGTTAGATAATGTCTTGACATTTATAGAACAAATATGGTTAAGATATCCTTTAAATAACTTGTGTAAAGTTGAGGGACCAAAATGGGATAACCTGGAAATGGTTTTAATTAAACTAAAATAAAATAACACAACACACACACACACAAGTGTGTGTGGTGCGTGTTCTGGTCGACCAAGAAAAGGCTCCCAGGAGCCAAGAACCCTAACTTCAACAAATCAAGAAATTGAAGCTCAAATCAAGACCCAAATCGATGCATGAACGCATATAAATGATCACCTAGTCGTGGGGATCACAAGGTATGTCGAATTTTTAGATTTGGTGATACTTTGAGATTATGATGAACAATCATAATCGAGATTTTTCAATGAATGTTGAATCTATGAGTGTTATTGTGATTATATATTGGTTTAGAAACAAACCCTAGTAGAAATCTTGATGAATTGTTGCCAAACTAGGGATTTGATAATTACCCTATTATGAACTAAGTGGGTTTTGGTTGAATTGATGAAATTGATGTTCTAATGGTGTTTATAAACATCATATTAACTCATATGAATGAACTACTTGAACAAATTAGGGATTTTGTTAAGAGTTCATAAGTAACTAGAAGTGGGTTTTGTTAGATATGATGAAATCGTGAAGAACTTGAAGTAATATCACTTGTATGTGATTAACAAGTAAACTAGAAAGTGGGTTTTTATGTAATAATAAAGATGATGATAAGTTCATGTTTAAAATCATCATAATGGATAATAGAAACAAGGCACTCAAACAAATTAAGTGATTTGGGAACTTGTTCATACATGATTGAAATGGGTTTGAATGTTATGATGAAATTTGGTAGCCATGTTCATGTAACTAAGTGTATAAGATCATGTTAGCTACCAATTGATAGATAGAACTTGAATGTGCATTTATATGCTAAGGGGCGTTTGACTTTTAGTAGTCAAACCGACCATTAATAAGATCGAATGGTAATTGTGATAGAAAATATGTAAGATGGAATAGTCATAATTAATGATGACTAATATAACCGTCTTACGAATTATGATGATAGTTTGACGCTTGACAAGCTAGGTGGAGGCTTGGAAAGGAAGCGGGTCAAACGAAGCAAGAATGGCGGAAAAAGCATAATTCGGATGCAAGGTAAGTATAGCTTACACTAGTCTTATATGTTAGAATACTCCTTTACCGTATTAGTTACGAAAAAGACAAATACATAATCGAGGTATGATGTTCCGACGTGTAAACGTACGGAACAAGGTAGTCTAGCACGACAAGAAACCATGTTGATGGTTTAAAAAGGAATTAAATCGGTAATTCGATCATTTTATGACAAATGGAAAATGAACCTTTGAATGGTTACCTTATAGGGTAAACCAAAACAAACAATAAGAGTAAAAAGGTAAATTGGTCAAACGTTGACCATAACTATTGGTTTTGAAAGACACTGTAAGGCGTAAGCCATAACAGGCTAAAAAGCGTTAAGAAAATCTATTAATAAGTGAAATGGTCACACGGTGTAAACCGAAGCGAGTCGTATAGATGAGATGGTAATAAATATCATCTCGCCAACGTAATCGGTCACTTAGACCAAATGGGTCAAAAGGTGAAGATATCACCCTTTGACAATAGCGACTAATGATTATTGTCGAGCTATATTATTTCAGGTGTAAATGTCAAATTTGAGTTAGCAACGCTATGAATTAGCGGTTATAAAAGCAAGGTATTAAAAACGGGTCAATATATTGATCTGCGCCAGGTATGTGAAATAGGGTAACACTCATTTAGAACATATGGTTCAAGAGTGTTAAAAGAGGTCAAAACGGACATTTGGATACTTGTTAGGTAAACCGAATGTTTTATGTAATGAACATGGCGTTTGGAAAGCTTAATGACTTTTCAAACATAATCATAGGTTGAAAGAGGGATTATGGGTCCAATATACTTTCAAAAGTCCTTCATTGTTAATAAAGGACTAAAATGGACCAAAACGCCCTTGGTGGCTAAATTGACCAAACAACCTTTAAAAGTTGTTTGGAAATGAGTTTTATGATTAAATGAATACTTAGATTAATTATAGAAGCAATTGAAAGCGATTTTAGACTCGAAAGTACTTAAGAACCCTTAACGGGTCAAAATAAGCATACGAGTAAAAACGGGTTTAAATTGTGTAATAAAACTATGATTAGAACCTAAAATGGTAGGTAATATTAAATTAAAGAGTTGTATGTGATATAGGAATCAAACAAATGCGTTTGTTTGATAAAATGCGTAAACGGGTCAAATTTCGGCAAAAGAGTAATAAGCCGAAGACTTAGAAGTCTTGAATTTTATCAAGCCGGATGTCGGATTTTTACTCCATACGGTGGAGAATCAAATTACAAACAAGTAGGAAGAAACGGTAGGTCAAACGGATAAGCGGTTTGAAAGATACGAAAGATTTCGTGTCAAATTGCGGCAAAATGGAAAAGTGGGATGCAGGTGCCACCGTAATTTACGGTGCCACCGTAATTTACGGTGGACCTGAAATGGGTTACGGTGAAACCCTCCTGATTTACGGTGGAAACAAATCGAAACAAGGACCACCGTAAATTACGGTGTCCACCGTAATTTACGGTGGACCTTGTACAAAAATGTATTTTTTGATCAGTTTTGTTTTCCGGACTCGTTTAGATGCATTTTAAATACCGTATGACTAAAGCATTTCATGTTTATGAAATGTAGGTACTTTCTGGGATGCCGGAAGACGATCAAGCTCAGCGAAGAACCGAACACGATAAAGATACACGCTTCCGCACATTGCAACGTTGTAGATTTTAAACAACGAATTCGATCACGTTTTGTAGAATAACCTGTGAATTGTAAAAGTTTTAATAAACCCGCATTTTTACAATATGTGTAGTCTTAACTACACATCTAATTGTTGGTAATTTACAGATAAATCGTTAATTAGAAACTAGGGTGTTACATACATAAACCGAACGCGAATAATGCGTAACCGGTAACCATAAGAGTCATATATAGGTTTCCTACGTTAATATGACTTAAATATGTTGTGACATCAGTAAGATATCTTCTATTGTGCCCAAAATGATTTTAAACTCAAACTATGCCTCGTAGGGGCATTTTGGTCATTTTAAAGGTTATAAAAGAGTTTAATTAGTAATCAGAGTTACATGTCTGATATAATCAGTAAAAATACTTAGTTTAATAAGTTATAACAGTAGGATATCATATATATGTGAAATTTATTAATTATAACCATACTATGCACCGTAGGGGCATTTTGGTAATTTCACATAAGCCTAAAAGGTCAAAACTGGAAATATGAGTTTAAAACTTTTGCTTACCGTTAAAATATAAAAATTTACTGAAAATATCAGTAGGCATCAAACCTTATATGTTTAAAGTAGTTTTAATACATACTATGCATTAAAGACGCTTAAAAAGGCGATTTGGAGCCATTTCCAGGTTTTCAAAGGAAAGCTGATATTTTAATTTTTCAGAAGGCTCAAATTATTTTATTTATAATATGGATCATTATAAAAAAGTTTGGTATCAAAAGGATTTGTAAAACTCATTTTATAGCTCAAAAGGGCAAAACCGACAATAACCGAATTAAGCTTAGAACTCTATGTTATGCTTAGCTTAAAAATATATAAAAATCCCCAAAAATCCCAAAATATTATTTTATATCAGTAGGTAAAAAGTTTGATATTAAAAATTGGGTTTAGATGGGCTATATGCTAATTATGTCGTTTAATTACTAAAAAGCTTTTCATTTACACTAATGAGCACAACTCTTAATCTAGACCTTAAACTGATGTCAAATTTTAGGGACAAGTCTATAAATCGGTAATGAAGGTTTCTACTCATTTACTTTTTTTTTTTTTTTTTCAAAAATCACGTTTTAAGGTGAAAAGGGCTTAATAGTCAACATTTAAGCAATTAACGGAAACATGCATATGAATCGAATAACTAATGAACCAAGTTGTATAATCACAGAGGGTTATACTTATATGAAACCTGGTCCTAATAAGACTCTAAGGCATTTCTAAACTATGCTTAAACAGGTTAGAACTGAAAGTCAAAGTAGAAGTCAAATTATGCGACTTTCGGTCCCGAACCGAGCCTAAACTGAAAATTGTCGGGTTGAACATGTTTAGACATGTTCTTACATTAATTACCAAGTTATATTAATCAGAAAACAGGTTGCATAGTTTCTACATTGTTAATTATGCCTTAATTTGAAAATAAGCTTTCTATTGACTTTTTAAGATTAGCTTTGACCCGACATTTGACCTACTTAGAGTGGGAATCAGAGAGTACCCTTTTAAGGGTTTATTACCCACATAATTACCAACTCATAGGTATTTTTAATTCGAGATTTGACTGGACAATTATTGATTAATCTCGAAGTCAAACCTTAATTATGACGGGTTAAGTACACTTACAAGGGTCCTATGCACGATTAGGAAGCCTAAGGAATCTTGTTGCTGATCAGAGGAGCTCCAGAAATGAGTCTTGTGAACTTTGTAAATGAATGAGTTCAATGTTGCAACTAGAGGAATGCTTATATATGGAATTTGATCTCACAAGATGATGCCAAGCAACTCTATGCATGGATTCAAATCATCACAACTGTCCCTAGTGCCTGAAAATCCATTTGCCCAGCCCCTGGTATCATTTTACAGGCTCATAAGTCGGTTAACAGGCCTGGACAGACACCTACAGGTGTTTTATGTCGTTGTACTACTCACACGGGCCGCGTAACCCCATGGGTTACTCTTACGCGGGCCGCCTGGCCTTCCAGAACCAGCCAAACAAGTTTCAGCTATTTACATTCCAGTCCCTGGTCCTTTCAAACGTGGTTTTAAGTCTTGTTCTTGCATTTTTGGCCCTCTAACCTTACTTTTAAGGGTCTTAAGACTTAACCAAACTCCGTTAAGTCCTTGGTTAACTTTGTGATCACCCGTAAGGCCTTAAATTTCAACGTTGACGCTTTTAACCCCTCGTATACGAATATTGCCATAACTTTCTCATACTTTATCGAAACCTTGTGAAATTGTTATCACTTATTCTCGTGAGTATAATTAATCATTAAAAAGCTTCGGGTTTGCTAAAAGGTGACCCAGAGGTATACTTTAAACACGTTGACACATTTAACCCCTGTAGTTTGTAATTCTTCACTTTCTTTCACAATTAGCTCCGTATGATCCATGATTTATTTGTTCAAGGGTATAAACATCGTGTAGGGTTATTTTAAAGTGTATTTATCCGTTGTTGACATTTTGAACCCCTTTATTCACATAGTTTCTTTGTTTGTCAACTTTAGTCCCTCTAAAGAGATCTTTTACACGTTTAAAGCTTATGACACGTGTCGATACATTATTGGACATGAATTTTCGAGGTGTTACATCCTCACCCCCTTAAAAGAAATCTTGACCTCGAGATTTACTGAAATAAATGAGGGTATTTTTCTTTCATTGTGGACTCTACCTCCCACATGTACTCGGGACCTCTGCGGGCATCCCATTTGACCTTTACAATAGGCACATGCTTCCTTCGAAGCTTCTTTACATGTTGATCCTCAATCGAAAAAGGTTTTTCCACAAATTTCCAGCTCTCATCTACGTGCACATCTGTATGTGGTATGACTAGCGATTCATCTACTAGACATTTCTTCAGATTTCAGATGTGGAATACATTGTGAATACCACTGAGCTCTTCAGGTAAGTTTAACTTATAAGCCACTGTTCCTACACATTCGATGATCTCGAATGGTCCTATATACCTTGGGCTTAACTTACCTTTCTTACCAAATCGCATCACCCCCTTCCAGGGTGATACTTTGAGCAAAACTATGTCGGGACCTGATAATTGAGATTCCCCTACTTCTGCCCAACAAATAGGCGTTCCGCATTTCCTACCATATAATGCCTCAAAAGGCGCAGCCTGAATGCTTGTATGGTAGCTATTGTTATAGGAGAACTCGACCAATGGCAGGTGGTTATCCCAACTACCACCTAAATCAATTACACATGCACGTAACATGTCTTCCAGAGTTTGGATGGTACGCTCACTCTGCCCATCTGTCTGAGGATCGTAAGCCGTACTTAAGTTTAAGCGTGTGCCCAATGATTGTTGGAAACTTTTCCAAAAAATGAGATGTGTATGTAGTATCCCTGTCCAAGATAATAGATACTGGTACGCTATGAAGCGATACAATCTTATCTACGTACAATTGGCTAACATGTCGGAGCTATAGGTCTCCTTAATGGGTAGGAAATGTGCTGACTTAGTTAGTCTATCTGCTATCACCAAAATGGTATCATTTCCTTTCTTTGTCTTTGGCAACTTGGTGATGAAATCCATTGTCACCATTTCCCATTTCCAGGTGGGGATTTCAGGTTGTTGTAGCAAACCTGACGGCTTTTGATGTTCAGTTTTGACTTGCGCGCATGTCAAACATTTAGCTACATAGGCAGCTATAGACTTCTTCAAGCCTATCCACCAATAATTCGCCTTCAGATCCTGGTACATCTTATCAGCCCCAGGATGAACGGAATATTTGGAACTGTGGGCTTCCTGGAGGATAACATCCCGAAGTCCTCCATAAACTGGAACCCATATTCATCCATTTAACCTCCTGATTCCGTCCTTACCATAGGATAACTGTTCTTCAGTTACTCCTAGCTTTTCATCAGGATAGTTAGCTTCCAATAAAGCTTCCTTCTGCGCAGCTAACAACCTTTCATTCAAACTATTCTTTATCTCAATGCTCTTGGCATTGATTCGTATAGGCTTCACTATTTCCTTCCTGCTCAAGGCATCGGCAACCACATTTGCCTTGCCTGGATGGTATCTTATCTCAAAATCATAATCATTCAAAGTTTCCATCCATCGTCGCTGCCTCATGTTCAAGTCCTTCTTGTTGAAAAAGTGTTGAAGGCTCTTGTGATCAGAATAGATCACACACTTAGTTCCATACAAGTAATGCCTCCACAGTTTTAGTGCGAATACAACGGCACCCAGCTCCAAGTCATGGGTGGTGTAGTTCTTTTCGTGCACCTTCAACTGACGTGATGCATAGGCAATGGCCTTGTCTTTCTGCATCAGCACACAGCCCATACCGGTGTGTGATGCATCACAATATACTACAAACTTATCAATCCCATCTGGCAATCTCAGTACTGGAGCGTTGCTCAACTTCTGCTTCAAAATATCGAAGGATTCTTGCTGCTTAGGCCCCCAGTCAAACTTGCTATACTTGCGAGTGAGTAGAGTTAGGGGTGCTACAATTCTTGAGAAGTTTTCAATAAATCGCATGTAGTATCCTGGCAGTCCTAGGAAGCTGCGAATCTCCGTAGGCGTCTTCGGCTCTTGCCAGTTCATGATAGCTTCAATTTTAGCAGGATCCACTTGGATACCACGCTCACTGACAACATGTCCAAGGAATTGGACTTCACGAAGCCAAAATTCACACTTTGAAAATTTGTCATAGAGCCTTTCTTGATGAATCAGTTTCAGAATGCAACGGAGATGCTTCTCGTGGTCAGCTTGACTCTTCGAGTAAATGAGGATGTCATTGATGAAGACGATGACAAATTTATCTAGATAGGGCTTGCAGACGCGATTCATGAGATCCATGAATGCGGCAGGTGCGTTAGTGAGCCCAAAAGGCATCACTAAGAACTCATAATGACCATAGCGAGTTCTAAACGCATTCTTGTGTACATCTTCATCTTTAACCTTCAATTGATGATAGCCTGACCTTAAGTCGATCTTAGAAAAGTAGCTTGCCCCTTGCAATTGATCGAACAGATCGTCGATCCTGGGCAAAGGATACCTATTCTTGATAGTAACCTTATTAAGCTCACGGTAATCGATGCGTAGACGCATTGATCCATCCTTCTTCTTGACAAATAGGATTGGCGCTCCCCAAGGAGACGAACTAGGTCTAATAAAACCTTTGGCTAACAAGCCATCTAGCTGTGTCCTCAATTCCTTCATCTCTGTTGGTGCCAACCTATAAGGTGCTCTCGCAACAGACGCTGCTCCAGGTATGATGTCAATTCTGAATTCTACTTGCCTATCTGGTGGTAACCCATGTAGTTCTTCAGGAAATACTTCAGGGTATTCAGAAATGACTGGAATATCTTCAATCTTGGGCTGCTGCTCATCGATGGTTACCTGTGCCATATAAATCACACAACCCTTCTTCATGCATTTGGATGCTTTGAGCATTGACACTTGTTTAGGTAATCCATACTGGGTATCTCCCTGAATGGTAAGTGGCTCACCAGACGGAGTCTTGATCACCACTTGCTTCTTATTGCAGATGATCTGGGCTTGGTTATGCGATAACCAGTCCATGCCTATCACTATATCAAAACCGGCTAACTTAAAGGGAAGTAAGGACAACGGGAAGGAGTGGTTCCTAATGGATATAACACATCCGTCTAACACTGTTGAGGCTGTTTCTATGGTGCCATCGGCTAATTCAACCTCATACTTCACACTTAAGGCTTTAACATGCAATTTCAACAATTCACAAAACTTATTATCTACAAAAGACTTATCTGCTCCAGAATCAAACAACACTCTTGCATAAACATCATTAATTAGGAAGGTACCTGTTATCACATTGTCGTTCTGGATAGCCTCCTATGCGTTCATCTGAAAGACCCTTGCATTGGTCTTTTTCCCTTCCTCCGCCTTCTTTGAAAACTTCGGGCAATTGGACTTAATGTGCCCCTTCTCGTTGCAATTGTAGCATATTGCGTCTTTGATCTTCTTGCAATCGAGAGTCTTATGCTCAGAAGATTTGCAAATCCCACATGCCCTCGGCTGTGTTTGGGATTTCGATTCATATCTGCACTTCCTGAAATGGTGTTTCTTGCAGATTTTACATTTGGGCTTATCGCCTGACTGATGCCCATCTTTCTTAGATCCAGACCCCTTTTTGTGGTCAGAATTTCCCTTGTGTTTCTTATTCGAATGTCGTGAGTTGTCATCCTCACGCTTTCTCTTTTCAGCATCCGTGTTCCTCAGCGATCTCTGCCTGACCGCGTCCATAGTAAGGGACAAGGATATATCAGCTGTAGACCTGAATGTAGCTGGCCGAGAGGCCTTCACACTTGCCTTAATTTCTGGGGCTAATCCCCCAATGAAACGAGCTATTCTTTTGGGTTTCGGGGTCACAAGATAAGGAACCAATATTGACATTGTATTAAAGCTCGTAAGGTAAGCTTGGCAATCCAGGTTTTTCATAACCAACGATAAGAAATCAGATTCAATCTTTTCAACCTCATGCTGGAGGGTAGTAGTTCTCCTTGATGAGAGTAAAAAATTGATCCCATGTCATATTGTACAATGGAATCTTCCCGGTAGCTTGAATCAACGACCTCCACCAGGCTAGGGCCTCACCCTTGAATGACTGAGAGACAAACTTTACAATATCCCTTTCAGCACAACCACTAATATCTACCACAGTGTCCATCTCATCCAACCATGTCATGCAATCCACTGCCCCTTTCTCCCCAGTGAAATCTCGGGGTTTGCAAGAAACAAAGTATTTATAAGTACAAGACTTGGCACGTGGTTCATTATCAAACACTATTCTTTTGGATGGAACACTGTGTTGGTTTGAGGAATGTTTAACATCCTCTTTCTTAGGCTTAGGTTGGATAGAGGGTGGTATGCTGTGGGCATCAGAATGAGTTTTAGGAACAGATTTAGAGGGCGATGTGGATAGGGTCCTACTTCGAGTCCCGCTAGATTCACTATACTGCCGTTCCTTAGCTTTTGTAACAGCATTATCTATTAATGCTTGCAGTTCTGCTCCGGTCACATGTATCTTAGTGTTTTCATGGTTTTCCACCAGATAACTGTTTACCTCTTCTGACCTAGTCATATAGCTTTAATTGCTACATAAAAGAAATAATTGACAAGGTTTATTTAGAAGGTTTTACAGTATTTTATGATTTATTAACCATGGTTTTTAATAACCATTTTGGTTAATTTGTTAATCATTTATATATTCAGGACCTTTATTACAATCCTTTATTACATTTTAATAATAGCACATAAAGCCTAGTCACACAGACAAATTTTAATTTATAACCAGGATTTTCACAGAGTCGAGGTATTAAGGTTTGAATCAAAGTTCATTACCTTTTCTAGACAGGGAGTTGTAGGCTACTACTGTCTTTAGTCCTAAAGGACATTAATTATAGCCCGTAGGCACTTCATCCTTAAGGGATGGTTATATAAATAAGGGAAATTGAAATAACCCAATCTAAAGATGACTTATGCGATTTTAGCGAATCACATTTTGCCAAGAATGTTAACATGCTTTCAGATGTTAACAAGAATTGGAATCTTTTGTGTAGGTTTTACCATCTTGGCCATGTCTGCAATGACATGTGGCTAGGTTTTACCTTTAAGATTCTTTTTAATATTTAACGCAGAACAATCCTAAATTGAGATGTTAATATGGATCGGAATCTAATTATGGAACTACCATCTTGGCCCTGTCTTAAGATGACACATGGCTAGGTCTTGTCCTTTTTAGATTTTGCCATTTTATTATAATGGTAGATCTTTTAATAGGAATGTTATTTTCATTTATTTTATGTTTTATGTTTATGCATATAATTAACCATAAATATGAAAATTAAATTAAACCACTCCATTAAGAAAATTTAAACAAGTACAAATTTTTGCCCTAAACTGTACTTCTACTGAAATAACACGCCTACGCAGGGGCGAAACAAACAAACATACCCACGCAGGGGTCAACAGAAAGACATGCTCACGCAGGGGCATAATACAAAAAGACAAGCCCACGCAGGGGCTGAGTACAGAAACAAATGTCCACCCAGGGACATGATTACAACAAATTAAAATAAACACGGATTTTCAATAATCCCTCTTCTTGGTCTACCCCTTGATCAGGTATGCCAAACCCTTGAAGAAGCCTCGGTTGTTTCTGCGCACTGCTTGAATATCCCGCTCACATTGGTCCAATCTATCGAGAACCTCTTGTTGGCGTTCCGACGGGATCAGTTGCGGCTGCGACGGCTGCTTATGTAGAGGTTGAGGAGGTGGCGGGTGCTGGTACACATAAGGTGGGTACCCAGTGGTCCAAGGACCACCATAGGGCCCTTCAGGATGAAGAGCGTTGTAGTCCCACGCTGCTTGATATGGGTCGAACTCCACATAGTTGTAGTTGGTGTGGGCCAGCTGCTCAAATGGGTTATACGCTGCTGAACCGGCGTATGCAGGGATTGGGTTACCAAATCCCAATGGTGGCGCTACAGGCGCATAGTCAACTTCCGAGACGGGGTTTGAAGGTCCCCCCATCTGTGGTTCTTCTTCTTGGAGTGGCGAGTAGTGGCTGCCACTTGATGGTTGAGGGGTGCTGATACGCACTCCTCCTCGCACGGACATCCGCGCGTTTGATCTTCGTCGCCTCGGTGGCTCCGGAGGCGGCTGCTGTACTGGTGGTGGTGGTGGTGATGGAGTGACTGCCACAAAGCGAGAATCCTCAGAAGGATCCTGCTGCTGCTGGTGGTGGTACGGAGACGAGTGCTCAGAGGGGGTAAAATACCATTCAATCTGGTTGAACCTCGCCTGATAGCTATCCGGACCTCGGTAAGGCGATCCATGAAATGAGGACCCATCAGAGATCTCGATGGGGTGGTTTGGAGTCCCAATTGCAGGCTCGACGGGATCCGTGTCCTCGTCTATATCCATGGCATGATCTCCTGAGAAGTGGTCTTCGGGTCCTAGTGGGTTAAAACCCACGGGTTCTTGAATGTAGTTTGCCGAATTGAACCGGCTCTGAAAGACAGGAGTGGGGTCGCCAAAAGAGTGGTGCGAATTCGATCGTTGAAGAGGTATGAATGAAGGTTGGGGGTTGTTGGGCTCATTTTCTGATTGTGGCCCAAATGAGTGGTGGTAAGATGGTGATGAGCTTAGAGAGACGGATCGCCTCCCTGGTTCAATGTAAGTCCTCCAAGGTTCTTGGGGACTGGTGCTCATGGTGATTGATGGTGTGCACCGGTGGGAAGGTCTGGCCTCGTGATCATGGGCCGTCACTAGGGCCTTGCCTCTACCTCTTCTGAATCGTGGCGGCATTGTTAAACCTGTCAACATAAACAAAGATAACCACAAGAATATATATAAAATAAAAGACAAAAATAAAACAAAACATAATTTGTCCTATGTTATTTGTCTAGACACGAGGATCGAGAAATGTGCAATTTGTGTAACTGAGATTAAACACAAAAGGCTAGTGTTTAATTCACTCAGTATTGGCTCTGATACCAACCTGTCACACCCCTATATTTCCACGTATTACCGGTGGGGAGTATCATGACGTAGTTGATATCATCATAGCCAAACACACAAATTTAAAATGCACAGCGGAAGCAAAAGATAGATTCATTTCAACTTGAATAAATTGTAATATTAAGTATCACAAGATAGTTGAAAAAGATCCACAGGCGGATCGAATAAAAAGGAAACTTTGTTCATAGACTTTGGGCATCTAAGCTTGCGAGACTTCTATTTGAAGCTAGGAGAGGCCAGCCTATTTCAATTAGTACCTGCACTTGGCCTTTTTGGGAAAATACGTCAGTTTACACTGGTAAATACAATTTAACTGACTCATTTTGAAAATGTTTAAAAATTTATTTAAATGCAAGTGGCACAAAATATTTGATAACTTGGGATAATTATTTATATATAAACTTGTAAAAGAATTACATGTTTCTTATACGTTCAGTAGCCCGGGCTGAACACCGGGTTAAAGATTAATTGACGCACCACATGGTATAGTCCCGCGGCGGGTTATTCCCTAAACCGGCGGTTATACCTTATTATTTATAAATGCACTGGCGGGTGTACGCCTACACCCGCGTGTGCTAAGGTCGTGGCCATTTATGTGAATGATGCCAAGGATATCCGGGACATGGTCATTAACCCCCTAAAGGCTTTAAGCAAACAAAACAATTTAAACGGGTCATCTCAATAAATTAACCTTCATATGATCAACAATTCAATGCCCGACCAAGCGGTATTTTATATATCGTACCCCAAGCCCGTATAGGGAAAATAAGTTAAAAGTATTTACCTTTGCAAGTAATAATCACAACAAGAAAGTGCACGTAGCTTTTACCGGGTCTCCTATTCTGGAACGAAGGTTTATAATAACCTATTAGATTCCTAACGGGTCTTTAATTTAGCCTAAGCTTAGACCGGTTAGTTTTAAAGAAAGATATGGTTCAAACGCATGATTAAGCGAAGACCGGAATAGAATGTGATTTAGACCCGACAAGTTTGGAGACTTGTATAATATGGGTAAAATAAACACATTCTGTGTTTTGAGACAAAAATGATAAAATTTGACCCGTTTTGGTCAATATATGCAAACTATACATAAACCGAACCGAACGCGAATAATGCGTAACGGGTAACCATAAGAGTCATATATAGGTTTCCTAGGTTAATATGACTTAAATATGTTGTGAAATCAGTAAGATATCTTCTATTATTCCCAAAATGATTTTAAACTCAAACTATGCCTCGTAGGGGCATTTTGGTCATTTTAAAGGTTATAAAAGAGTTTAATTAGTAATCTGAGTTACAGGTCTGATATAATCAGTAAAAATACTTAGTTTAATAAGTTATAACAGTAGGATATCATATATATGTGAAATTTATTAATTATAACCATACTATGCACCGTAGGGCATTTTAGTAATTTCACATAAGCCTAAAATGTCAAAACTGGAAATATGAGTTTAAAACTTTTGCTTACCGTTAAAATATAAAAAATTACTAAAAATATCAGTAGGCATCAAACCTTATATGTTTAAAATAGTTTTAATACATACTATGCGTTAAAGACGCTTAAAAAGGCGATTTGGAACCATTTCCGGGTTTGCAAAGGAAAACTGATATTTTTATTATTCCAGAAGGCTCAGATTATTTTATTTATCATATTAGATCAGTAGAAAAAGGTTTGGTATCAAAAGGATTTGTAAAACTCATTTTATAGCTCAAAATGGCAAAACCGACAATAACCGAATTAAGCTTAGAACTCTATGTTATGCTCAGCTTAAAAATAAATAAAAACCCTCTAAAATCCCAAAATATTATTTTATATCAGTAGGTAAAAAGTTTGATATTAAAAATTGGGTTTAGATAGGCTATATTCTAATTATGTCGTTTAATTACTAAAAAGCTTTTCATTTACGCTAATGAGCACAACTCTTAATCTAGACCTCAAACTGATGTCAAATTTTAGGGACAAGTCTATAAATCGGTAACGAAGGTTTCTACTCTTTTACTTTTTTCAAAAATCACATTTTAAGGTGAAAAGGGCATAATAGCCACATTTAAGCAATTAACGGAAACATGCATATGAATCGGATAACTAATGAACCAAGTTGTATAATCACATAGGGTTATACTTATATGAAACCTGGTTCTAATAAGGCTCTAAGGTGTTTCTAAACTATGCTTAAACAGGTCAGAACTGAAAGTCAAAGCAGAAGTCAAACTATGCGACTTTCGGTCCCGAACCGAGCCTAAACTGAAAATTATCGGGTTGAACATGTTTAGACATGTTCTTACATTAATTAACAAGTTATATTAATGACAAAACAGGTTGCATGGTTTCTACATTGTTAATTATGCCTTAATTTGAAAATAAGCTTTCTGTTGACTTTTTAAGATTAGCTTTGACCCGACATTTGACCTACTTAGAGTGGGAATCAGAGAGTACCCTTTTAAGGGTTTATTACCCACATAATTACCAACTCATTGGTATTTTTAATTCGAGATTTGACTGGACAATTATTGATTAATCTCGAAGTCAAACCTTAATTATAACGGTTTGACTTTAAGCTAATTAACTAAGCTAAACTGAATTAGGAAGGGTTAAGGACACTTACAAGGGTCCTATGCACGATTAGGAAGCCTAAGGAATCTTGTTGCTGATCAGAGGAGCTCCAGAAATGAGTCTTGTGAACTTTGCAAATGAACGAGTTCAGTGTTGCAACTAGAGGAATGCTTATATATGGAATTTGATCTCACAAGAGGATGACAAGCAACTCTATGCATGGATTCAGATCATCACAACTGTCCCTAGTGCATGAAAATCCATTTGCCCAGCCCCCGGTATCATTTTACAGGCTCATAAGTCGGTTAACAGGCCTGGACAGACACCTGCAGGTGTTTTCTTATGCTGTACTACTCACACGGGCCGCGTAACCACATGGGTTACTCTTACGCGGGCTGCCTGGCCTTCCAGAACAAGCCAAACAAGTTTCAGCTATTTACATTTCAGTCCCTGGTCCTTTCAAACGTGGTTTTAAGTCTTGTTCTTGCATTTTTGGCCCTCTAACCTTACTTTTAAGGGTCTTAAGACTTAACCAAACTCCGTTAAGTCATTGGTTAACTTTGTGATCACCCGTAAGGCCTTAAATTTCAACGTTGACGCTTTTAACCCCTCATATACGAATTTTGCCATAACTTTCTCATACTTGATCGAAACCTTGTGAAATTGTTATCACTTATTCTCGTGAGTATAATTAATCATTACAAAGCTTCGGGTTTGCTAAAAGGTCACTCAGAGGTATACTTTAAACATGTTGACACATTTAACCCCTGTAGTTTGTAATTCCTTACTTTCTTTCACAATTTGCTCCGTATGATCCATGATTTATTTGTTTAAGGGTAGGAACATTGTGTAGGGTTATTTTAAAGTATATTTATCCATTGTTGACATTTTGAACCCCTTTATTCACATAGTTTCTTTGTTTGTCAACTTTAGTCCCTCTAAAGAGATCTTTTACACGTTTAAAGCTTATGACACGTGTCAATACATTATTGGGCATGAATTTTCGAGGTGTTACAATAACCTGCACCTGTCAGTCTGCCATGTTTTTTACTTTATTTCAATACGCGTCGTATAGGCCTATACGATGCGTATTGAATTGAAAAAGTGTGCAGATAGACAGGAGGTGTGCCATTAGAAAACCCTTCATATATGTGTTTTAACTTGTATTCTTTTTATTAAAAACTAGGTTAGAATCCTGTGTAATACACTAGTTGAATAAATTTAATTTTATATACTAAATAATAAAAAATATATCGTTAAAAACCTCGTTTATTATACGGGTTAAATAAATGTAATTTTTTATACCAAATAATAAAACAGTATATCTTTAAAAATCTCGTTTATTAGATGGGTTGAATAAATCTAATTTTATATATTAAATAATAAAAAAATTATATCTTTAAGAACCCCGTGTATTGTATGGGTTGAGTAAATTTAATTTTATATATTAAGTAATGAAAAAAAGTTACATTTTTAAGAACCTCATGTATTGTACGGCTTGAGCACATGTAATTTTATATATCCCCTACCCTAGCTCAGTTGGTCTGTTGGGCTGGTGTTCTCCTTGGAGACACCGGTTCGACTCCTGGCTGTAGCAAAAGGTGTCGGACGTCCCAATGATGGATCGTATCCTACCGAGGCATGGTTCGATCCGGAGGGCAACCCGGTTTTACCCAGCTGTTACCCCAGCGAGGTTCTCGTGTGGGGACAGTATGGTTTCCAGGCGAAGGTCAGTTTGCGCGGCGGCCGGGGCCCGATAGAACATCGCGTCCGGAGGCGGGGCTGACGGGGGATTGTCTTTGACAAGAACCCAGTGACCACTAGGTCCTGTACATAGAAAGTCACCCTTAAAAACATGTAATTTTATATACCAATCAATAAAAAGTTATATTTTGTTATATCTTTATAAACTCTATGTATTATACGGATTGAATAAATCTAATTTTATATACCACACAATAAAAAAGATATATTTTTAAAAATCCGGTATATTATACGAGTTGCATAAATGTAATTTTGTATAGTAAATAATAAAAATATTATATCTTTAAAAAACCTCGTTTATTACACGGGTTGAATGAATCTAATAAAAATTATATCTTTAAAAGAACTAACGGATATACTCGATATATGATGGATGGGGTGATTGCGGTGATGGTTCTTATAAATGTCACGTAAACATGGTGAATATTGTATTTGAGTTGAGAGTTGAACACGAAAATAAAAGTATAGAACCAATAAACATTGATTAATGTTTTTGTTTACCACTTATAAACATTTTTGAAATAGGTTCTGCCCTTAACTACTATAGTTTAATAAAATAAATAAATCATTTACATTATATTAATTTATATTTACTTTACGTCTTCTGTTAATTTCAGGATAAATAATTTTGAAATCTCATAAATATCTCAAAATATTATATTATCTTCGATACGAATTGTTTAAATTTATATTAAATTTAATTTTATAATTATCTTTTAATTAATATTAATTATCTATAATTAAGTAGGAGAGGAAGGAAAAAATAAAAAATAGATGCCTCTAATGGACGACATGTGTCCACTTATTGGTTTCTTTTACTATATAGTATAGATAAATTAACAAACAACAAGATTTATCAAATTTCATCACATATAATTATAATTGCTTAATTTGGATTACTTAAAAAAATTTATATTAGTTGCATTCTTTTTCCGAAATAAATCTTTATAAAATTTTATTGCATTAACTAGATTAGTTAAACAATTTTAGAGTAAATTGCAAATTTTGTCCTTTACCTTTATACCCGTTTTCAAACGGTGTCCTTTATCTTTAAAATTGATGCGTTTTGTACTTAATGTTTCCAAATCCTACACGTTATGTCCTTTAGGCCTAACCTGGTTAATTTTTTTAGTTAAATCTGGTCATGTGCAAGGCACATGATGGTATTTTTGTCAATTCACATTTGCAGGGACTAATTGTGTAATAATATAAATATCCAGCCTTTAAAAAAATAAAAAGATTATATATGTGTATATAAATAAATAAACTGGCCTCTGTCTCTCTCTCCCACACCACCATCCACCCCACACCACCACCATCACCCGCCCCAGATCAAGTACAACCGCCACCGCACCGCACCACTCTAACCACCACCCACTACCCCCACATGCCATACAACCACCACCCACCGAATCACTCCAACCACCCATTATATATCAACAACCTGCTGCAACTATTACACCCTTCCCTCTGCTACAACCACCAACCGCCGCACCACCACCACCCACTCCTTTACCATATTCCAAACTCAAAACAGCAGCCCAAACACCATCCCTCTCCTGAACCCCAACACCATCCCTTTCAAAACAAAAGCACCCAACCCCACCACTTTACCAGATCCCTAATTCCAATAACCCTAATTGTAACAACCCGCGCGTTCGCCCGTTGTTACTACTCAATATACTCGTTATGCCTAGCACCAGAGGTTCGGATCATAATGTTGCTATATCGCATACATCACTGTTTCGCAGTATTTTCGCATAATACGCATACGTTATCGCTATAACACATCACATTACACACACCAACGCTCACGATGACGTTGAGTGAGGACGTATTCTACCCTCCTCGATGGCCGTGAAGCATCGCAGAGTAACGCATATTCGAAACGAAACTCGGTTATTGTATCGCAACTTTGAAATATGGATAATTATACGACCCTATGTGACTAATTAAATTAAATATACGAGTATGGGTATGAAAATGTGTAACCAAACTATCGCAACGCTTAACGAACGAAACGAAACGCCAAAACTCAACTCGCCGGAGGCGCTTGATCGAATGGCACTTCGATCGGACAGTCGTCCTGTCAGACAGCCGTCCTATCTGACTCACTGCACCACCTCCTCTCCTCTCTTGCCTATAAATACCTCCACTTTCACATCAATAGCCTTGATGTGGAGCTCTCACTCAACCAGCACGCTTTGGGGCTCTTTCCTCTCAATTTCTCATGATTCTTGTAAGTTTCTACCTCAAATCTTGTACTTTTATGATCTAAACGCACTCCTTCACCTTTCTATCTTTTAAATCTCAACTTTTAACCGTGAAATCAATGGATTTGAGGTGTTCTAGGATAATGTCATCATGGAGTTCTTATGAACTTCAAGCTTTGGCCTCATTCCACCAAGAACAACTCAGATCTGAAGAATTTCCACATGATTAGACAATGTACTCGCATAGAATTACACGTAATCATGGTTAAAAGGATTGAAAGATGGTTTTCCAGCTTTCTTTCAACTCTTTTACACTTAATGCACTCAAAACCGATAGAATCGGAGCTTGAACCGACCTTCTACTCATACTTAGTATTGCGCTGGTTCAAGATCTGGTTTCTATCAAATAGATGACCGATTTCGGGTTAACCCAGAACGACCGCCATGAACCAGTAAACCGATCAGATTTGGGTGATTCCTGTCCGATCGGGTCACTTGGTTCGAGATGGGGTTTCTGTTGTCTAGCACGTCATAACACCGTCTCGATCAAAACTGTAAAACCTTCAGAAATAATTGTAGGATCGTGTTCTGAACCAAACGAGTCGTTCAGAGGTGTTCTCCTATGTTTCAGGTGCGGAATAACAAGAAACGTAGGTAGAAATAGCTTGCTCTTCACTTAATCTACTGTTTTATTGATTTGACAATGTTTACAGCTCAATCATCACACCGGCAGTACCTCGGTATGGAAATCACAATTATTACAAATGAGTTCGCTTCAAAGGTATATATAGTGTTCAGGTTTCTCTTCAAGTGACATGCACGAATAAGCGAAACCTTCAACTTTACCGTATAAGCGAAACCTTGATATATAAGCGGAATCTCTAGAATATGACTCTATAAGCGAAACCTCTTCCTAACACACATACATTCTCTTATTTTCTCGTATATTGAGCCCTAATCTATACAATGCAATGTATGACTCGATCCTAGAGGAAGTCGACAGATGAAGTGCACCAACAGACTCCCCCTCAGATGTTGACGGAGTCGTCCATCGAGTCATGACAAATCTGTGTCTTCACATCTTCAGTCTTGATCAGTCTCTGGGCTTTTTCTCTATATCTTCTTCAATTCTCTTGATCAGATCTCTTGATTCCTTAAGTTTATCAGTTCCATGATCGAAATCTGGCTCATATTTTACTCAGGTATCTTCAGACTTCCCTCTCGATTTGCTGGTATTACTTTGTTCTTCAACAACATCTTCAGGATTGTTGTCTGACCTTCATAGGTTCTCAGGATCGATTAGCCTAGCTCAAACAGAGATCCACAGGAATCGAAACCTGGCATTCTATCTTGAGATCCAAGATCATACCTGACTATACCTGCACATTCTTAACCCAGCAATAAGATTTCTAAATTTAACAACTTGAGTGCACCAACACTAACTCCGTCTCAAATTCATGTGCACCAACTACAACTCCCTTAGATCATTCATATATGATGAACCACTTGTTGATTAAAAACTATATTTTGACAATTAGAAGTACTCCCCCTCACAACAATGTCATCATGTTTTGCACTCTGAATTTTGAAAATCAGCTTTCCTACATCAGTTGTCGAAAATCTTTTTGATTTTTCAAAAGTTTATGCTAAAACACACACAAAATCTTTTTGGATTTTCTGAAAGAAAATGAACGACACAACTTGTCAAAACATGAGAATGCTGATATGCAATATTTACAACCATATTTTTGTGAGATCGTGTAAGAGGATCATATCAGTTTATGAGACATGTCACTAACACCATTAAGCTTGATTACATTTTCAGTTCTAAACAATTCTCCTAGATTGTCAGTATATCGGTCCACTGAAATTCTCACACAAAGTTCAATTGATCCGAGATCCGATGTTAATGTCTTAGATACTGACTTATATGTGTGTCCCACTACTTGAATATACTCCTGTATCCAGATTCCAATATTCAGTCTTACAGGTGAATATACTACAAATGATATCTGTAAATAATTTAAGGGGGATGCGAGGGCCGAGGGATCTCAGGTCGATACTTCCGTATGCGCAGAGAGATATCAGCTTCGACTTTTCAGTGTGTCCCCTTTAGAGGATCTTTTAGCATTCAACAGCAGATTATCAATTTTATTGTCTAATCAGTTGAGGGTTTTTTGCTATGTTTCAAGCACATGCAGCAAGTATTATCCGAGGACTAGGTTAGAACTTCCATTCAGCAGAAGTCCTGGGATAATACCCCAGATATCATAGAGTATAAAGACCTAGTATATCAGAATACAGAACCCTTCAAATGAGATTTCAGGGGTTACCTATATATCCAAGTTTATGTTAACCCACAGAACAGGCAAGTTTGAAATTTAGTTTATATCTTGTCACAACTTACTAAACGTGTAACAATTTTGTGAAAAATCTACTGACATATCTAGAATAAAATTGTTTATCACATTTTAACATTTCAAATCTTTAGCATGTTGTGACAGCCTACTGATGTACTATCATTTCCTCTTTTCACAACAAAACTCATTTTTGATTTTATCATGTTTTTGTATTTTTCGAATTTTCAAATGTTTTTGGATTTTCTGAAATTTCCCTACTCCCCCTAAAATGCAAACACATTTCAAAGGAAATTTGAAAACTACTAAACTCTTGACCCACTTGAAAACATAGAAAACAACACAAACTATACAGAAACTTGACAACTGACATCGAATCACATCAAATCTTAATTGACTCGGCATAATCAATCAGAACTCCCCCTTTCAACAAACCCTTTTCTCATTTAGATTTCAAAACACTTAAGTTTGTTTTAATCAAAATGATTTTTTTTCCGGAAAATGAGTTTGTTTTTATCACTTTTAAGTTTACCACTTGTTAGACATGGGGATATGGTTCATTATCTTGTTAATCAATCTCATATGTATAGTAAATCAAGTACAATTTAATGTCCCTGATTTACCATTTGCAGTTAGGAATCCTCTGATCCACTTGAAAATAATAACCACTTGAAAGTATAACCAACAAATACCACTTGTAAGTAGATCCAACTAAAATCATTTGTAGGTTTTCCTGTAGGAATGATACTTCTACAAGAAACCTCTTTACCACTTGTCAAATTAGACAGAAAGATGCCGATTCCTGCTTCTCACTTACCAACCTGGAAGCTCCGGCGTAGTCATTCAACTTGTAAAATTCAAACACTATTGAAAATCTTTCAAACAAACTTTTCAAACACTAGAATGATGCCGATTCCTGATCCACGATATAAACTTGGGATCTCCGGCATAGTCCTTTGACTATCATGGGAAGCAAACTTTCATCCAAGTCTTCTCAGACTTGATGGCTTTCAACTCTTGCATAGTGGGGTTATATGTTGCCTTTTTAGTCGCATAAAAATCTTTAACCCCCTTTGCTTTCCCATTCAGCATTTTCCCAAAAATTTTCTTTACACTTCCATTAACAGTTTTCTCGACATCAAATTCATTTTTCTCAGTGTAAAATTGTTTCGAGATATCAACTTTTCCAATTTTCTTTTTAACTTCTTCAAATTTCAGTGATGGAAATTCATCATCATTCACCAAAATTTTCTCCTCAACATGTGGCTCTTCTGGCTTTGTGGAACCAGATTTATCGCCGACATTCACATCAAACCTTTTAACAACCCACACTTTGTTGTCTTTTCCTTTCTTTTCATACCTATTCTTCTTCGAACACTCACCAACTTCATAAGTTGAATTTTCAAAAACTTTAAGTTTTTCAGTTGGTGGTTCAATATCAACAACTTTTTCTTTTAATTTCTGAGAAACTCCCTGTTTTGCTTTTGCATTCTTTGAACAATTCCATGCAATGTGACCAGTTTCATTGCACTTGTAACAGGTACGAGTCTCTCTTTGATATACCATTTCAGCTCCATTCTTTCTCTTCACAGCAAGAAACTCTTGGTTTGACTGTCTCCAAAATGGTTTCTTCTGTTCCTCATCTGAGCTTCCACCTGACACAAATTCTGTTTTTGTTTTAGAATTTTTATCATTTTTATAGTTTTCTGGTGAAACAAATCCTAAACCTTTCTTTTTGTTGCTACCATTTTGGTTAGGTTTCTTTTGAAAACCGGAACCAGAATTGTAACTTTTTTCTTGTTTAATCGTTGTTGAACTCTTGAAGTATATTTTTTAGATTTTTCAAAAATTTTCAAAACTTTCAATTCAGGAATATTAATCTCTATTAGTTTGAAAGTTTTGTTAATCAATTCCGTTTTCATACTCATTATTGGAAACTCTTTATTGTAATATAATTTGTTAGAACCATTCAAAGTATAAACAACTTCGAATTTTTCATCATTCAAATTTGTTTTTTATAACAAAAATTCTTTACTGTAAGACCGTTTAACCGACGAATTTTTCCTGTTGACTGACGAATTTGACTTTCCAGACTCAGACTTTGACTCAGATTCCTCATCAGTATCCAACACCTGATCGACCACCTTTTTGATTAACTCAGACTCATGATCAGTATCGGACGAGGTAAGCGTGACATCAATGTTGTCTGGTAAAACATCAGTTGTGTCGGTTTTAAGCTTTATATTGACTGTTTTTTCCATTTGCTCTTCGTTTGGTTTTCTAGGAGAGTATCCTTCCCAAATCGGAGGCGGACACTTGTTATAGCTAACAGTCGGTTTCTTACCACAATCTTTCTTTTTCTTTTGCTTCTCATCTTGAAAAGCTTCCATTCCTGCAACAGGTGGGTAAATACGATCAATGAGATAATTAGAACTAGAATAACTTTGTAACAAACGTCTAATTCTCTCATTCTCGATCTTTTCTGTCTCCAACTCTTGCTTCCACTTAGCACTTTCTTCGATGTAGAAATTTATGGCTTTTTTCTTTGACATCATGACTGCATTCATCATTGTAAGTGCTTGTTCTCTTTCCGAGTTTGTCTTTTGAAGACCAGTTACTGTTTTGTTCAAGACATCGTACGATTCTTTCACATAGTTTAGGTTGAACAGTAACTGCTCTTTCTTCTTCTCATATTCAGCAATGATGTTATCTTTTGTTGCACACTCCTTGTTAGCTTCCAAACACTTTTTGCAAAGCTTTACAACTTCAACAATCTTTTCAACTTCGATTGTTTTTACAACTTCAACCACCTTTTCTTCTTCTTTCACCATTTCAGCTTCAGACATCTTTTCTTTACACACCAGCTCAGTCTTATCATTCTTCTCAGCATCACCTTCAGTCTTCATTTCCATGTGTTCTTTTGCATCTCTTTTTGCCTTCAGTTTCTCCAAGCGATCTGCAAAATAGAAATGAAAACTTTCAGGAGAAAGATAAGATTTTGCAATATTTATATGTTTCTCTTCCTCATCATCACTGCTACTATCAACTGATGATTGATCAAACTTTACAGATTTTTCAGAATCAACATCTGATAAACCAGAGTCAGATGGTGTTTGATCAAATACAACTTCTTTTTCAGAACCAGCAGCATTTTGAATATTCTCATCTGAACCCTCTGAAATTTCCCCAGATCTTTCTAAAAGTTCATCAACACTTTCTGAATTTCATCAGAAGTAACAGACTTTTCATCCTCACTCGTCACCTTCACTCCAATAGACTTCATCCAGGTAGCAAACATGTCTGGCTCTCTGACAATCTTGGCAATGAAGGCTTTGAACTCTCCTTTTTCATCAACAAACATATCCCAGCTAAAACCTTCAGGTAATCTCTCATCATCTTGATCAACTATACAGGCTTTGCTATCAGAAGATATGTAGTTGCTCCAGTTGAAGTTCACCAAACATGCTCTTTTAGAATCTTCAAGCTTTCTACCATGAGCCGTCTGTGAGTCTTGTGATTGACCAACTTGCTGATAAATGGCTTTCCGGTAGTAATCATCTTTTCCGAACGGATTCTGAGCATCGCTAGCTTCTCTGTTCTTGCACTCCCGTTTGAAATGGCCTTTCTCCATGCGTCGAAAACAAGTAACTTTAGATTTATCAAAACCTAAAGTAGATACATGAGCATCAAGAAAGTCATTTCTCCCGGTAATTGTCTTGAACTTTTCAGCACGTCTAAGAACACTAGCTAGACACCTTTTGATATCCATCGGTTCCATTTCTTCGGCGTCTATTTGTTCGTAATCCTCTTTGGTGAGCATGGGATTTCCGATCCGACCAGCTACAAGACCCTCATATGATAGCAATACAGAACCAAGTAGAGCCATGTGGTCTTTAGCAGTGTCCTCTGAGAAACTTTGACCTTCTGGAAGATTTAGAGCTATGTTGCATTGAATCACATAACCATTTCCAGTTTTCGTATTCTGAGACTGAAAGCTTGTGTTTGGTTCTTTAGGATTAACACTCGGATATGATGAGAATCCACTACTGCTTTTGTTTGAACTTGGATCAGCTTTTTCTGTTGAATCCCCAGCACAGAAAGCAGTTTGGATTTTCGGACTTCTCTCAGATTCAGGAACCGAAATACTTCCTTTGTAATATATCTTTACATCCTGTTGACCATGCGG